>QKWK01000006.1:1308384-1580090 GCA_008065275.1 Vanrija humicola
TTGTACACATCACTCACATCGACTCTTTCTCCCATTCACTTGTGGAGCAAGACACATCCGACTCACTCACCCCCTGCACCGTGCGTATCACACCCCCCCCACCCCCCCCCCCCCCCCCCCCTCCCCTCACCCGAACACCCCCACCCCCACCCCCACACTCACTTAACAGCCCGGCTCTTGCCCGTAGCCCCCAAGCTCACCCCAACCGCCGTCGCACTCCCAGCCTTGACCGCCTCGTCGGCGTTGATCTTCTCGTACGCCTTCTGCAGCGCGTCCCACGGCGCGATCGACGGGCTCGACGCGACGGCCGACGCGTAGTGGTACATCAAAGCCTGGGCGTACAGCGACGGGTCGTAGCGCGGCGCCCAGCCGCCCACGCCGTCGGATACGGCGATGTTGACCTGGGCATGAGCGTCAGCGTCAGCTTCATTCCTGCGGCATGGCGTCGTGCAGCAGCTGTCATTGACGGCCGAGAGGCCAGCCAAGCGCCCGACGCCCGCCCGCTCGGCGCTCGCTCCGCGCCTCGCGCGCCGCGCACACTCACCCACTGCCCGCTGTCGACAACACCAAAAAAGTCCTCGCCGGCACCCCACTTGCGCACCTCCTCCTGCAGGCCCTCGTCCCACCCGCCCTCACGGGCGCGGAGCACGCCCCGCCCGGCCTGGAGGGAGCGCATCGCGTCGACCCACTTGCCCAGCTTGGTCGGCTTGCCCGCGAAGCCGAGGCTCTCGGGGTCGCTGGACGCCGGGACGAACGGCGGCGAGTACTTGGCCGCGTACGACAGGCCGAGGTTGTACACGAGCGGCGGGGCCTGCGTGCTGTGGCTAACGGGGTGGGTCGCCGCGTTGAGGAGGCGGCGGGTGAGGCGCATGTTGGGTGGGGGTGAGTGAGATGGAGATGGAGGCGGAGGGTGGAGAAAGCCGATGTGAGATGGTGCCAAGAGGCCAAATCTTGCCGATCTGCAACGGAATGTTTGTTTTCACGCGGAGTTGGTGGCATCAACGCCGGCAACCACCGTCACCATGCATCATTGTCTAAGAATGTCCAGCAGCAGCTCGCGCGCCGCTTTCGCGTTCGCAGTCCCCTTGCTGACCTTCATCACCTCGCCCACGAGCCGCATGACCACTTTGTCGTTGCCCTTGCGCACTTTATCTGCCTCCTTTGGCAGCTTGGCAATGACCGTGTCACACAGGGCGCGCAGGTCGTCAGCCGACGACGGCGTGATGCCGAGGGCGGTGAGCAGCTCGTCAAGCGAGCCTGTTGAGCCGGTGCTCAGGACATGCTTGAGGATGTTTCGTCCTGTTGAGCCGGTAATCTTGCCGTCCTCGACCGCGACGATGATCTCGCGTAGCAGGGCCGCGGGCACAGCGTCATGCGTCCACGTCTTGCCAGCCTTGGTCAGCTGCCCAATGAGTTCATGTGCGATCCTACGCGTCAGCTTGCCATGCGACTACAAAGCTCACCAGTTGGAGGCCTTGCGTCCCAGTGCCGCGTCGTTGCCGACAACAGTCTCAAAGTAGGCGATGCCCGCGCCCGTGTACTCGTCGAGACCGATAAGAGTCTCAACATCACGGCTGTCGAGGCCGTACGCAGCCGTAAGGCGCTTGACAGTGACCCACGGCATCTCGGGCAAGGACTCCCGCAGCGAGTCAAGATACTCCTGAACTGTCAGCTGAGCCGCTACCGGGTACACAGCTCACCCCTTTGACGGCAATAGCAGGCAAGTTTGAGTCCGGCATGTAGCGGTAGTCCTCGGCCTCCTCCTTCGACCTCAGCGCATACGTCTTCCCCGTGAGCTCGTTGAGCCCGCGCGTCTCCTGCCGCAACGGTGTGTCCGGGTGCGTCTCGTAGTGCTCGATGTGTCGTGCGCGCTCCGCCTCTGCGGGGTTAGAGCTGGACCTCGCTTTCCAACCCACCAACAGCCTGCTGCAGAAACCGCACAGAGTTGACGTTCTTAATCTCGCAGCGCGTGCGGAACGGCTCTCCTGGCCGCCTCACCGAGACGTTAGCATCAACACGGAGGTTGCCCTGGCAGGTCAGCGCGTCCGGGACATCCAACCTGCCTTCTCCATGTCCCCGTCGCCCGAGCCGACGCGCCGCAGCAAACTCTGGAACTTGCGCACGAACGCGCCGGCCTCCTCGGCGCTCCGCATGTCGGGCTGCGTCACCACCTCCATGAGGCCCGTGCCCGCGCGGTTGAGGTCGACGAGCACGTCGCCGCCGATCGTCTGGCTCTTGGCCGTATCCTGGTGGGTCAGATGACTCCAAGCGTGGAACCCACCTGCTCGATCTGCAGCTGCACGATGCCGACGTCAAAGTCGCGCGTGACGCCGCCCTCGCCCTGCTCGAAGCTGACTGATCCCGCACGCGCGATGGGGTCTGGTGGGTCAGCTGCCATCTTCAGGACCAGATACCCACTGTAGTGCTGCGTGATTTGGTAGGACGCGGGGATGTCATGGTAGAAGTAGTGTTTCCTGTCAAACGTCGAGCGAGAGTTCTGTCGTCAGCTGCTGCTGGGGCCTACAGCTTACAATCTCGCAGCCGAGTGCGAATGCCGTGAGGAGCGATAGCCGCACCGCTTCGGGGTCGATCACCTGCACGTGAGCTAGTTCTCGGCATCGAATAGCTCACAGGCAGCGTGCCGGGGAAGGCGGCGTCCAGCAGCTCGACATGCGTGTTCGGTGCGTCGTCGTATCGCAAGCTCGCGGCTAGCATTAGATTGCGGTCAGGAGACGAGACTCACGAGAGAACAGCTTGCGCCCAGTACGCAGCTGCGCGTGGATCTCGAGGCCGACGACGAGCTCCCACCCGTCGTCGGCGGCCGCTGCGGTCGACGCCGAGCGCGCCGGCGTCCACCGCGTGCGGGGGCTACTTGGGCCTGGAGCAGCCACCCCCCATGCCCCTGCTCTTACTGGCAGCTGCCGTGCGCGGCGTAGGAGCACTGCCGACATTGTTGTTGTTGTTGTCGAGTGTCCGACGTAAAAGTCGGATCGTATCTCACCCAGTGGACTTGGAAGTGGAGGTCGGATTCCTATTCGATACATTTACTTCCGCTATTACATCAAGGTGGAATACAAGGAGCTATCCTAATGTTCAATCGTCCCCGGCCCCATTGACTACCTCCTCGGCCTTGACTTCCGCATCTCTCCACGTAGTCCGCCGCTCGGTGAACACCAAGTCCTGCTCCTCGAGCACCAGCTCGCCGTCCTCCGCGCGAGTCCTCTTCCGACGTTGGCGGTACACCGCTTCAACCAGCTCCGCCTCCTCAGGCTCAGTGGCTCCTGGCCGAGCGAGCATGACGGTTGTCTTCGTCTGCGATATCGGGTTGTCCTGCTGCTCCCAGGGCCTGGGCGTTAGCTTAGCCAAGACAGATAACCTACGCAGGAGAGAACCGCCAAGTTCTGGAGGACACGGGCTTGTCGAGGAGCTGCAGTGACTTTGCTCGGGGCAGGGTGGCTGGCTTTGACCCATTCGACCCGTTGGCTGCCGCCGACGAAGACTTCTTCTTCCGGCCCTTCGTCCCCGTTTCCTCAACCTTGACTTCCTCCTCATCCTCCCACGAATCGGGGAGCTCTTGCTCCACACGCCATAGCAGCTCGTGTGCCAGCGCCCCAGGATCCTGCACCTCGGCAGGTATTCGGTTCCATATCAACTTTCGATGTTTGTCGTCCGTCTCTGGGTCCTCCATCATTCGGACCTGCTTGATGAGGAAGTGCGCCAGGGCGACCAGGCCACGAAGAACCCGGTCGACCGGCTTTGTGACGGTTGCTGGCTTCGCGCCGGGGCGGTACGCTCGTAGCGCGCGCAAGTCGAAGACATTCTTCTCCGCGACGAACCAACACAGCCTGCAGTCAGCGTCACGCGCAGCGTTCAACCTACTTCTCGAAGAACGGGAACCTGAATCTCTGGGGCACCTTGGTGTCAATCTCAATCTGCCGCATGCGCAACTGCGTTGGGATGTCGTAAGAGTGGACAAAGTTGCCGCCAAAGACGATAGAGTCTACTGGGGTGAACTGGACGGTCAGTGTCGCTTTCGCCTGTGGGTGGACACCTACAACTGCGTGGATGTATCCCGCTGGAATGATCCTGATTGTCAGCTTCAGTACACCGTTATGGAAGCTCACATGGTATCGCCCGCAGTCAATGTCACCTTGCGCACCTCGTCGCACATATCTGGCAGCCAGGTGTTGGACTGCAGTTCGTGAGATCCTGACCCTGGGTAGGTGAGCAACCAGCGGGTTCTAGTCACCTACACTGCGCATACGCCGCCAGATTCGCCTCAGTCGGGCGGATGAAGAAGAAGACCTTCGAGCCCGTGTGGACGTTGTAGTACACTGAGCTCGCGGCAAAGTCGACATGCCAGTCTGTCCACGAGTCCTTCATTCCCATCTAATTGTCAGCAAGCCCTTTGTACAGCACTCACAAGACAATACAGCTGGACTTTGGGCCAGTCGTTCTTCGCCCTTGGCCTTGGTTTTCCCTCTTGCTCTCCCTCAGCCTCGGCCTCGTCCTCCTTCTTCGCCGCGGCGCGCATGGTCGCCTCCTTGCCGCCTGGGAAGTGCCAGTAATTCTCCACCCAGTCGACGTCGGCGACGATCTTCGGAGGACGGACGAGCTGCGCGAGTTCAGAGCCAGAGATTTCAAGCGAGATGATGTTGTACACTTTTGATGGGCCGGCAGCCGACGGGTCCGCCTTGGCCTTTAGGTACGCCGCCCACTTGGCCATGGTCCACTGCGAGCTCTGCTGCGTGGCGACATCGATCACGTCCACGAGTTTTTCTGGCCCGACAAGACGCGCGACGTCATCGACAGTCAGGCTGGGGTCGGGAACCATGCCGCCCATTGACGACAAGCCACCCTCTGAGCTCGTCACCACGAGCGGCTCTCTTGTCGGGCCGTAGAAGAGCGTCGGGGGGAATTCGGGCGGGTATGGTGGCTCGGCCAAGCCGAGATCTGAGGCCGACGCGCCCGATTCAACCCATTCTCTGCGCAGCAGCGATCCGGGGACACGAGGAAAGTTGTCTGGGGTGTGAGCTAAATTGCTTAAGCCTGGCTTGCAGCTCACCTGGCTTGATAACCCTGCCGTACTTCTTCGGGTCCTTGATCAGGTCGAGCCAATTCTTGGTCGGCGTCGCGATGTGGTTGTGCATGTTCCAGTAATCTGGTCGTTCAAGCGCTGCCTTGCGCTTCGGCCGCGGCGCATCGGCACCGGTGCCAACAGGTTCAGGCGCTGCCTCAGTCGAGCTGCGGCGGCGCTTGCGAGCCGGGGAGGCGGTGGCTGACGTGCGCTTGCGCGGCTTCTTGAGCGTAGCGGCTAATGGCTGGCGCGGGGGCTTGGGGTTGGAAGGGGAAGTGGAGAAGGTAATGCAGTCGACGCAGTACCTGTCGTCAGCTGCGTACATGGGCGAGGAGCTCACCACTTGTCAACTGGAGCTGGCCAGTCAAACCACGCGCCGAATGCGCTCGCGCCTGCCTGTTCCCGCAGCGCCTGGGGGACAGTCGCGGCCCATTCCTCGGACGACTGGAGCACACAGACTGAATGGTACCATTTCTTGCACTTGCCGCACGCGATCCACTGGAGGTCGGGCGACTGGTCGAACGAGGTGTTGTTGTTGTCCGACGGGCCGGGAGGCGGGGAGAAGACTGGCTGGCCCGACGCGGGGCACAGGGCGCAGGTTTCTGGCTCCTCTTTCCTCTTTCGCGCCATTGCTAGAGATTAGGAGGGGGTATGATGCTGCTGTTTGTTGTCGATAATGTTGAGAGAGGACTCTGTGTCGGTGATGGACGTCTCGAAGTGCGTCACAGCCGGCCGGGTGAGTGCCGAGTGCGGCATTGGGCGGCGGGCGCGGGATCAAATCCACGTGGCGTGAGTGGAGACCGATAACGAGAGGTGGAGGCAGGTCGAATCGAGTGAGCGAAATGAAATCGCATCTCGCCTTTGCTCTTGGATCCTCTCTCTCATCGCCTTGCTCGACCTCGACGCGCTCCACAGCAGCCCAAGCACTGATATACAGTGCCCCTTGTCACCTTATACGCTATCCTCTACGTTTATGCTTTCACCATCACCCTACCTCCCAGAAACAGAGACTTTTGAACCACTCCAACCCACCGAACGCACCGACCAAGCCTCCCAACATGACTCTGACATCGATTACATCAATGTCGAGCCCCCCAGCTCGGCAGCCAACGCGCCAGCATACAAGCGTCCTCTTGACCCCAAGAAACTAAAGCGCAAGGGCAAGGGCAAGCTGGAAGGTGTAGAGGGCGGCCAGTGGTAAGTGGGCTGGAGTGGGCTGGGAGACTAGGCTGGTGCGCAAACAACACGTGCGCGCGCCAAGTAGCCGATGGTTGGCGCAGGGCTGACTCTAATCTCAAGCTATCTCCTCGACCTCCCCGAGGACCTGCTACACCACTTCCTGACGCGCCTGCCGCCGCGGTCGCTCCTCCAGCTGGCGTCGACATGCAAGCTGCTGCATAACGCGGCCAAGTCTGAGTCCATCTGGCGCCAGTGCTACATCAACCACTTCTTTTGGGACGGCGCTGCCAGCGACGGTGCTGCAAGGGAGCAGGTCAAGGTGCTGGTGCAGGGATGCATGGGGCCTGGTGGGCGCGGCTGGAAGCGCGAGGCGCTCTCGCGCGAGGGCATGCTCGAGTGAGTACCCTGCCGGCGACGGCGCTGACCTCCAGGCGCTGGAACGTGTCCCGCACAACGTTCGTGGTCCACCACCCCGTCAACGTCGTGGTGCACAGCATGTCCCTGTCGTACCCCCCGCACCAGGCATCGCACAAGGGTCCCCTGGTCGTGGGCAAAATGCACCAGACCACCCCGTCTAAGTCGTCTGGTGCATCCGGCGCCGACTCTCCACACACGCCGTCGCCCGGCGCCAAGATGTCCCACAGGCAGAAGTATGAGGCGATGCTGGCTGTGTCGTCGCGGCCGCCGCCTAGCCTGTTCTGCGCTGGAATGGAGGTCGGCGCGTTGGTCAGAAGTGACGCACTCACCGGCAAGGTCTCCAAGGGTTTCTGGGGCCCGGGACAGGATGGTGGGTTGTTACAGCCGTTAGCCTGACTAACCCACCAGCCAACTTCCATCTCCGTCCCCACTGGGATCCGAACTCTGCCCCATCGGCCATCTTCATCCCGAAGCGCTCGCAAACGCACATGCTGTGGGGTCTGCTGACAGGCTCGTGCGTGCATACCACGATCCAGTCGCGCACCCATGCCACGCACGGCGGCAGGGCCAACTCGGTCAACGTGACCTCCAAGCCAAACGACATGCACGAGGGAGCTGTCTTGTCTATTTCTCAGCCGGAGCTCAACGGTACCGACCCGTTGAAGTGGGTCACTGGCGGTGTGGACGGCCGTGTCAAATACTGGCAGTTCAACCCGTCGACTGGTCGCTCTGGGAAGAAGACGCCAGATGCGGCGCCGGCGTCAATCACCTGCCTCTTCACCTCGGAGCAGGTAGAAGAGCCGTTGGAGAACCGCGCAGAGGAGATCAGGCTGCGGCAGGTAGCCCAGCCCGACGGGATCGCACACGTTGCCTGCGACGTGCAGCATGACGTCGTGTGCGGAGCGACAGTCGATGGCGACTTGCGTGTTTGGTTTGACGCTGCAGCGTCTCCTCAAGAGGTGCGCGTCGACGTTGGGTCCGAGGCCGACCTCGGTGGCGTTCGCGTGCTCCGCCTTTCCTGCTCGCAGAAGGAAAACGGCCTCGTCGCGTCCGTCCTTGTTCATCACTGGAAGCACCCGAACATTGCGCGGTACGACATCTCTCCGGACGCGACAGTCAAGACGACATTCTATACCACTGCCAGCGAGTCCCCTCTGACCGTTGTCCAAGCGTTCCTGCAGCCTACCCCGCCAATTGCGCGACCTCCGGAGCCAGAGGCCAGCCTTTCGGCCCGTATTGTCACGCCCAACAGCAACTCCGGCGCAAACACACCTGCTGCTCCGCCTCCCGACCTCAACCTGGACACCCTCCCACGCCGTCTAGTTCCTCAAGAGTTTGGTCGTTTCATTGTGGCTGGCGACGAGCACGGTCGAGCCTTCATTTGGGAATGGGACGGCCGTGCGGTTGACAACGTCGTGCAGCCGTTGCGTGACTGGTTTGCTACCGACGGAAAAGTGACCGCTGTGGACGCCCACTGCAGTTTGATTGCTGTCGGAAGGTGAGGGCCGTTAATTCATTTTCAGAACCTGACCTAGCGCAGCTATGACGGCCACATCGACGTCTTTGACCCGCTCCCGGCAGTACCTGTGCGGGTCCGCGGCTTCCGCCCTCCAAGTCACCTTACCCCCGGCGATTTGATGGTCGCGGCAAGCGACGAGCTGCGCGCCCGCCACTACAACGTCAACCATGTTATCATCGAAAACGACTTGGTTGTTGGAGCGATTGGCCGTAACGTTCTGGCTTGGCGGGCCGGCACTGGCAAGGGCCGGCAATCTGGCAAGGACGCTACCCCTCGCAAGGCCCCTGGAGGCGGCAAGGGCGAGTTCCGGGGCCACAGTCGTGCGCTCGGTATGTTGTCTAACTTTCGAACAAGGCTAAATAGGCTAACGCAAAAACACAAACAGATCTGCGCGACCTGCACCAAGAGACTGTGGATTCCCACCATGAAATTCAAGAAGAGAACACTGCAACCAGGGTCCACTCAACCCACGAGCGCGCGCACCTCGCTGCGATGGAGGACCTGGGACTTGCCGACGGAGATGCGGCGCTGCAGTATGCTCTGATGATCTCGCAGCAGGAGGCGGACGGCGTGCCTGAGCAGCAGCAGCCATACACGGCTGATGAGGGCCCGATGAGCGACGACGAGGCGGACGCGATCCGGGCGGTCGAGCAGTTCAAGCAGGAAGAGGAGGACGATCTGGCTGCGATTCTCGAGCAGATCCGGCTGGCAGAGGAGCGTGAGGCTGCGGCGGCGGCAGGGCGGGGGTAGAGCTACAAACCTAGAGTGGCATGTTAATTTCTTTGGATATGAGGGTGCTCGACCGGATGTGTGGCGTCAGGTCATACGCGAGGGGGAGGCAGTGTAGCGCAGTGTGCGGGTACGCGGCGCGGGATGTTTGGCGTGTCGAGCTATGTCGCATGGGTAGCACTACATGGCTCGTTGGTGCCGGCACTCGCGTCGTGCTGTCACGACGTCGGAACCAAAATCACGCGCGTGCTTTTGTAAACAAACGGCATCAGCCAGCGCTGCTGCAGCAACAACGACGGCGGAATGACATGCATGCATGCTTTGCTTTGGCAGCATCACTCCGCCCTTCGAGGGACCCCACGCCGACTTCTTGTCCACCACCACAACACTGCGTACACACGATGCCGGTGGCCAGTCCAGCAGCGACAACAACAACAACAACAACAACAACAGCGGCGGTGGCGAGCCCGCCGCGATTCAAGCCGCCGCGCAAGGTATCCTTCAGCTCGACGCTCCCGCTCGGCCTGGCGCCGCTCACGGCGGCCTCCCCGCCCCCAGTGGGACCGAGCACGCCGCGCACGGGCTCCAAGCCGCGGTTCCAGCGCTCGCCGTATGTCGGTGTCGGCGGGCAGGGCACCGAGTCGGAATCCGACGCGGCGTCCAGCGACGTGTTCGCGCCCTCGCCGGCCATGACGCCGCCCGCGCGCCTCTTCCGCTCGCCGCTGCGCACGCGGACAGCAAACGTGGACGACGTTTTCGGCAACACGTGGACCGTGCCCCGCTCCCCTAAAGGCATCGACGACAGCGACGACGAGCTGCTGCCCCCGCGCGACGGCGAGAGCCCGTCCCCCTCCCCGCGGAAGAGTGAGGCACGTGCGTGGGTGGAGACGCTGACGGCAGAAACGCCTCTGCCAAGGCTCGACTTCTCGCGCGCGGCCGCGACGCCGCTGACTGCGCGGCGCGCGTTTGCGCCCAAGTCCATCTCGGCGAGCGCGAGCGTGAGCCCCGCGCTTCCGGAGATCCGGCTGGGCCGCAAAATCTCGCTCAACAACCTCGGCTCGAGCGTGTCCCTCAGCTCGGTGTCTGCGTCTGCGAATTCGTCGCTGGGCGGCTTTGACGAGTGGGACGAGGATGACGCCGAGGCGGTTGATCTCGCCGTCGGGATGTGAGTGGACGTGGTCAAGGGGACGCCGCTGACGCCCGCCAGTGCCGAGCTGTCCGTCGAGCGCAGCTTCGGGCCCGAGGACAGCTTCACGCGCGACGGGTTCGAGGACCACAGCTTTGACGACGGGCTCGGCGTGCCCGAGGTCGCTGTCGAGTCGGAGACGGACCGGTCGCTCTCGATCCCGACGACGCCGACGCGCATCAGCTCGGTGACGGACGGCCTGCTGGCCATCACGCCGAAGGACGCGGCGCTGGCCTCCCCGCGCGAGGAAGCAAGCGACCAGTACTTCTCGCCGATCGATATTTTGTCGTCGCCGCTCGCGGTCCCGTCGCCCGGCGGCTCGATCCAGATCCTCTCGCCGTCGCCGCACCGCCCGCTCGCGGCGCCGTCGGTGCCCACCACGCCGAGTCGCGAGCAGGCGCTCGGGTACAACTCGGACGAGAGCGACGAGTGGCGGCCGCGCGCGCGGCCCGTGTCGACGAAGAAGCGCATCGTGTTCGACTCGGACGAGGAGGAGCCGGGGCCGACGGTGTACGCTGTCGAGGACTCGCCGGAGCTCGCGCGCGAGGAGGTGAAGGCCCGACCCAAGGGCCTGAAGGGGCGTACCCCCGCCGCGCTGCGCTTCCTTGAGGAGTCGTCGGACGAGGAGGACGCGGCGTGGGAGGAGGAGGACACGGCCGGGTCGTTGGCCGACTTTATCGTCGAGGACGACGGTGACGTCGAGTTTGTCGTCGACGACTCGGACGAGGGGGGTTTTGACGACGAGGACGATCTTGATGATGATGAGGAAGGCCTGGACGGCGACGAAGACACAGACGACGAGTTCCACGACGCGCCCGTGTCGCCTATCAAGCGGTCCCCAGTGCGCCCCGCAGGGCCAAGTATCGTCGACCTCGTCGACACGTCTGACGAAGACTCGCCGCCGGCGCCGCGGTTCAAGCACCTGTCCATCTCGGCCCCGCGCAAGAAGGCACCGGCGTCGCTCGCGACCGCGCCGTCCAAGCGCGCATGGGAGGCGCAGCGCGCCCAGATCGCCCAGGACGTCTTCGACGACCTCGACGCAGCGGTGTTTGACGGCCGGCTCGGGCCGAGCGGCGCCAACGCCACACTGGAATGGGGGAGCCGTATCCTCCGGTCGGCGGGCAACGCGCGCATGTCGAGGTGGGTGTGGTGTCGTCACTCGGACTGACCCGCCAGAGCACGTGTCAACGGCGCCACGGTGACCAGCTACAAGATCACGCTGGCGGACAAGGTGCTGACCGAGGAAGGTGAGCGTGCGGCGCGACAACGTTGACGTACCCCAGGCCAAATCCGCTGTACCGTCGCGCACGAGATGTGCCACCTCGCGTGCTGGGTCATCTCGGGCGAGTTCAAGAACCCCCACGGACGCGTGTTCAAGTCCTGGGGCCGCAGGGTCGAGCGCGCGCGGCGCGACATCACGGTCGACGTGAGTTGAAGCTGGGACTGCAGCTCACACCCGCGGCAGACGAAGCACGACTACACCATCGCGTACAAGTACGAGTGGGCGTGCACCACGCCAGCCTGTGGCAAGGTGTACGGCCGGCACTCCAAGTCGATCGACGAGACCCGCCACCGGTGCAGCCTGTGCCGCGGCGCGCTGCGGCCGCTCTTTGAGAACAAGAGCACCACCCCGTTCCAGGCGTACTTGAAGGCCAACCTCGCCGCGGCGAAAGCCGCGTTTGGCAACGCACCGCACGGCGACGTGATGCGCGCGCTGTCGGAACGCTGGAAGTCTGCCGGCCCAGACGCCGACCACGTCGCGTACTGGGCTTCGATGGCGGCATGATTTAACGACAGACCAATCCCCCGGCTCAACACTCATGGACCATATTTGCTACATTTTAAACCCAGTTTGCCCCGCACCGACGCAACGACTAATGACAAGGAGATGCATGCAGAGTATTAGATGACGCCCTCGCCGCCGCCGCGCGAGCCCTTCTTGTACGGGTTGCGGTCTGGGTCGCCGATCGGCGCCTGCCTCGCCGCACTCCGGGTCACGCGACGGGGGCTGTCGACCGCAGGCGCGGGAGGGGCAGGCGCCACGCGGGGCTGGGTCTGCACACCACCCGAGCGCAGGATAGGGGGCGGAGGAGGTGGGGGGAGGAACGCGTCGCTCGTCTGCCACGCCGAGGAATTAGGGTGCGGGAGGGAGAAGGAGGGGGCCGGGGCAGGAGCCGCGGCGGGCGGCGACGGCGTGGTGAGGGGGAGCGTCTGGGGCGCAGCGAAGGGAGACGTGGGGCCCGAGTAGTGTTGAGCCGGGGGCGGCGAGTACGTCTGCTGCGCGAGCGGCGGCGAGGGCGCCGGAGGCTCGGCAAACGTCACATTCTGGAACTGTGAAGAGAGTTGACTGGGAGTTAGCGCATTCCGGATGGCCAACTCACCCAATGTCGACGCGTCGCGAGTTGAGGAACTGGGAGCACTGGTCCTTGAACTGGTGCAGCATGTCCCCGAGCGACGTGTAGAACTTGATGCCCTGGTCGATGTTGTCCACAATCTCGCGCCACTTCCAGTAAGCCATGTCCATGTCCTGGAGACGCTGCTCGCGCTCCTTGACGCGGGGGTCGGTCTTGCGCTCGGCAAGGAAGGCCTCGTTCTGGGTCTGAACGGGTCAGCTAGGTCCCCACGCGACACAGCAGCACCCACCCTGATCTGCTCCAATAGCTGATCCTGCGCGGCCGGTTCCGCGTCCATGTCGTCTCGGATCTTGTCGTACTTGGAAATGGCCTTCTCGAAGATGCCCTCGAACGCCTCTGGGCGAACTTCACCGGTGCCACCAGACGCCAAGCGCGAAGCCTCCTGCAGCACGTCGGCCCGGACATCGTCATGCTCGGCGATGTGGCGAGCCTCTGTAACAAGAGCCGCACGGTTGGCTATCCTGTCGTCGAGCTCCTCTACGGATGCACGCAGCGGCCGGACTGAAGTTGGCAGCGGAGTGAAGCCCGCACCAGTAGAAGTTGTCGAGGGAACATGGTCCGAGATGATATCCTGGGAGGGTCAGTTGTGCCTTTTGGACGAACTGGAGAACTGACCTCGCCGCCAGACAAGATCTCAATCATGTTGCGCCACTCTTCCCACTTGCCGCGAACAGTCGCGTCGCTGCTGGCTGCCTGCTTGATCGTTGCGTCGTACTGGCCAGCCATGCCAATCAGTTGCTGGTTTGCAACGTGCGAAGGCGGGCGTGTCTCGGCGAGTTGGGGCTGGCGCTCGATCAGCTGCTCCGTCTCGTGAGCCTCCTGGTCGAGGATGTCCATGGCCTCGGAGAGCAGCTTGGCGTTGGACTTTGCCAGCCGGTTCACTTCCATCAGGAGACCGCGGATCTTGTCGGCGCCACCAGCGGCGTCGACCTCCTCGGCCTTCTTCAGAAGCGAGGGCGGCAAGCCAACGGGTTTCTCCAATGCCTGCAGGGAGCCCGGAAGATTGAGAGACTGCATGGTGCTGGAGCAATGAGTCAGTAGAGGAAGAGAAGAGGCGCACAGCCAAGCTTACCTGGCTGCCAAGCCGTCCAGCTCCTCGCGCTTGCTGTCCAGTTCGCGGATCAGGGTATCCTTGCGGTCGTCATAGATGCTCAGAGCGAGGTGCACGCCGTAGGGAACCAACGCGCTGAACAAGGGCACCATTCCAGAGCTAGCACCCATGAGCCATGTGATGGGCTCAGCAATCTCTGGAGGCGTCTGGACCTTGACCATGGAGATGCCCGCAATGGGCGCGAGCTGGGACGCCGGAGGAATAGGTGACATGTAGACGAGGTCGTTCTCACGAACAGCACGCTCCAGTCCTGATTTGACTGCCGCCTGGAGGTTCTGAGTGGATTAGCTAGAACACCTCAACCCGAAACCCACCTTCAGCTCTGAGATTACTGAATCCGCGATGCCCCTCTGGCCGATGGCGAGGCCCTTCTTGGCAAGGCCTTCCGCCACGCGCAATCGGGCAATCTCGTCTCCATAACGACCCTTGTCGAGGTCCTCCTGGCTCATGCGGAACTGGGCAGCAGCCTCGAAGTGCAGCTGCTTGATAGCAATGTGGTTGATCCAAGCCTGAGGCGTTAGCTAGTATGTGGGAATGCAGGCTCACGTCAGGGAAGTACGACTGCGAGGGGATGTCCATGCCAGTCGAGGCCGCCAGCGCCGACTTGTAGTAGTCAGACACCTTCATGGACAGCTTGGCGATGATGGTGTTCTTGTAGGAGCCCTCTGGATTGGGTCAGCTAGGCGAAGATCGTCAAAAACTCAGCTGCTTACGGAGCTTCGCCTGCTGCCAGAAACATTCCTGGGCCTCGGCGAGCACAAACTCGCGGATAGTGGTCAAGAACGACTCTGTCATGTCATACCCTGCAGCCTGAGGAGATGATACCTCGGACTTGAGAGTGGGCAGAACATTCGTGATGAGGTAGTTGAGCACACCGGCTGATGACTGGGCAGTGTCAGTGGTGCTGTTGTTCCTTTGGGAGCTCCACAGCACTTACGCTCAAGTAACCCAGTGCCCGCTTGATACCCTCAATCTCGGCCCTGCGCTCCTGCGTCGCCAGCGAGGCGTACACCGCGGCAATGTTGAAAAGCACGCTCGCGCGCTCAAACGTAACGGACGGAAGTGAGATGGGGGTGTCCGGTGTGATGGAGTACGGAGGAGGGAAGGGGAGGTTGTACGAGAAGGCGGTTCCCATCTGTACCTGTCAGCTGAAATCTTTCCATACTCTCAGCCGACTCACGTCTGAAGGGAACTTTGTCACGATGAAGGCGAGCTGGGCATTATACCTGGCACCGATGAGCTCACTTCCGTCCACTCGCCACTCACCGCATCAAGCCCTTGACAATCTCGGGGTGCGACTCGGCCTTGGGCTCGACAAAGTCCCTGCGCATGTTGACCAGAGACTGGACATCCTGCTTGAATGCCTCGGGGTGGGCATCGCGGAAGTGCTGCGAGATGTACTGGAGGAGCTGTTGTGAGAAGTTTGGGACAGGGTGGGCTGTTTTGCTCGGCACCGCGAGGAAGTTGGACGCCTGGGGTGAGCTCGATGTCTGCTTGCTCAGCTCACCATTCTACTGGTCTATTCGCGCTTTGACTGTGCCATGCACTGCCAACAGACGGCGAGTGGAGAGAGTGGAAGAGGGACGAGGAGAGATGGTTGTGGTGCCATGATGGTGGGTGCCGGCGACGAGGTGGAGGTGGCTGACGCTGGGTGAGCGCCTTGTCCCACCCAGGGCAAAATGGGGGGGCTGAAAAAGTAGATACGCCAGTGAGTGACGCAACAAAACCCAACAACACACCACAACCCACGCCGCCGTAACACATTTTCCTCTCTCCACCTTCCATCTTTCCTCAAAGCACCAGCGCAATGTCGCAGTCGCCATTGGCGCCAACGCGCGGACGCAAGTCGCTCTCGGCGTTCGCTCGCCCGCCGTCCCAGCTCTCGAGGTCGCACTCGACGCGGGATCTCGAGGAATCATCGCCGGAGCCGCCATCGCCTTCCCCGGCCACGCCGTCCAAGTCGGAGGCGCGCGAGAAGCGGCGTGACAGCACAGTGTTTGACCGCCGCGAGGGCAAGAGTAGCCGCCGCGAGAGCAATGTGTTCGACCGCCGCGACAGCAATGTGTTCGCCACCCCAAAGCAGCGGGACGCATCGCCTGCGAGGTTCAAGTCCACCGGTGTGGGCGGCAACTCGACGCCCACGACTCAGAGTGTGCCCACTGGCCTACTTCACACGCCCACCCGCACACCTGTGCACATAGTTCATTCTCCGTACGCCTACACGCCGTCGACGTCCATGAGCAAGAGCACCACCATTCCGTTCGACATGGCTGCCAGTCTGCGCATGGCGAAGAAGGCTGAGGGCGAGGCGAAGGAGGCTGGGTTGCGGGGTGGACTGCGGTCCGATACAGACGCGGTGCCCAAGGTGTCCAAGCAGCGCTTGGTTCGCAAGAAGTCGCTCTTCAAGCGGTAGGTCGGCCAAGTGTACGACTGCTAACCTGCCAGTGCTATTGAATCGCCCATGAATCTGATCGACTCGGCCTTGTTCAACATGCCTACCAGCGTCGAGGAAGTTCTCCCGCCCGCAAGATTCGCCAACCCCATCGCATTAGGCCTCGGCACGATCCAGTGGCTGCTGCTTGCCCCGCTATCGACCGGCCAGACAGAAGACTCTACAATTCTGCGCTCGGCGCCGTACAACCGAGTCGAAGACCGCTGGGGCCGCTACGATCAGGAGAAGCCCGCACGCCGTGGTATCGCTGGAACCCGTCTGGTGAGCTGTTGATGTCTGAATCCTAGCTTACGCGCAGGCTGTGACCGTCACTTTCCTCCTGTTTGCCTTATCTGTGGCCAACGCCGGCTGGCTGTTCACTCGGTACAGGACGTACGACATGCTGCTCCGCTCGGTGCGTGTAGCGCCAGACATGAGGCTGACCTTCCAGGGCAACGACCCAGTTCCGTCGGTCAATGCCTCGCCGATCCCTTCTCCCACGAAATCTGGCACTGTGGCGGGTGAGAAGCAGGAGCGTGCCACCACCGAGGCCGATACGCCGCGCGACGAGACCTTCGCGGCCAAGTGCGCGCGGATCGCTCTCCGCTCCCTCGTCGTCTTCCTCAAGTGGTCCTAGTAGGTTCTATAATGGAAACCATGCTGACCTATCAGCCACGCCCTGCTGTCTGCGTTTGGCTTCCGCCAACCCGCAACGAGTGCGAGAGGCAACCAAAGCGACCGCATTCAGTCGCTGCGTGTGTGGGACCCACCCGACTTCTGCCTCGCCTTCTTCTGGTAAGTTATTGCGTCCCTAACCGTTAGCTGACACCTCAGCGCGTTCCCACCATCAACCCCCATCATCGCGTTCCTCCTCACCACCCTGCATCCCTTCATCACGCCCCTCCTGCATCTCGCGTCGGCCTTCCTCCTCTCGCATCTGGCCGCGTCGTTTGTGCAGCTCGTCAAGGACCGCATGATCCTCTCGGCCGAGGTCATGCGCGAGTACGACACCCGCTTCGTGCACAAGCGCATCTTTACCCCTATGACTGACCGCGGTGTCGGCACCACCAGTGACCGTGGGTTGCTGGGCTATGTCCTGGACAATCAGGAGTAGCTGACCGGGATCTAGCATGAGCCATTGCAACATTGATCATACATAGAGTGAACCGCAGGTAGAGTGGACACTAGTCGACCAGTCAATATCGCATGCACATTTACACCATGTCGGGCAAAGCGCTGAGTGAGCCACCATGCTGTAGTCAGCTGCACACAAAGCCAATCCACACAACGCCTCCGGCCGTCTCCTCGCGCCGAATTGTACTCGTACAAGGGTAGATACATTACGCCTCTCGCGCTCCTACTCCTTCTACTGAAGTTTTCTCCACTGCTAATGCTGGGTTGTACAGGTGTTGTATTTGAGTTTCAAGGTGTTTTCTCCACTGCGATATGCTGGGTTGTATACAGATGTGTTGGTGTGTTTTCTCCACTGCGTAATGCTGGGTTGTAGATGCCGAGGTATATTGTCGTGTGTCGTCGTCGGTCGTCAGTCGTCTGCCCGCCGCTTAGAGCAGCGTCTCGCCCAGAGCGGCGCGGGACAGGGAGCAACCGATGGCGACGGTCTGCGCAACGGACGCCGCGTCCTCTCCGAGCGAGGGGTTGACCTCGACGACGTCGAGCGCGACGAGGTTGCCCGTCTCGGCGATCGCCTCGGCAATGTAGTGGCCCTCGCGGAACGTGAGGCCGCCGCGCACCGGCGTGCCGGTGCTGGGCGTGATGGTGGGGTCGAGCGCGTCGACGTCGTAGCTGAGGTGGATGGGGCGGTCGCGGCCGATGTGGTCGAGCGCCAGGTCCATGACCTTGCCGATACCGTGCTTGTCGACGTCGTGCATCGTGAACACCTTGATGCCGTGCTCCTTGAGGATCTTCTTCTCGCCGTTGTCGATGTCGCGCAGGCCAATGTACACCAGGTCCTCGGGCTTGAGGCACGGCGACAGCCACTCGTTGAACGGCGCGACGTCGGTGCCCTCCAGGCCGAGCAGGAAGCTCACGGGGCAGCCGTGCAGGTTGCCCGAGTCGGTCGTGAGCGGCGTGTTGATGTCGGCGTGCGCGTCGACCCACACGAGGGCCGCGTTGGGGAACTTGCGCTTCGTGCCGGCGACGGTGCCGACGGCCTGTGGCGTCAGTGGGTGTCGAAGGGAGTGAACAGCTCGCTACCGCGCCATCCGCGCTTGTGCGCGTCTACGCCAGCGCCGAGACAAAACTCACGAGCGAGTGGTCGCCGCCGAGCGTGAGCGGCAGCTTGCCGCCCTCAGCGACGCCGGCAACATCGGCCGCAAGCTGCTTGGTGACGACGCTGACCGCGCGCGGCTGCTTCATCTTGCCGATGTCGGCGTCGCTCTTGACCTGCCCGAGGAGCTGGTCGACGGCACCCTCGTTGTGCTCGACGTGCCAGCCCAGCGCCTGCAGCTGGTTGAGCAGGCCGGCCTCAACGAGGTGGTCGGGGCCCTTGTCGACGCCGGCGCGCGGCTGGCCGCCGGAGAAGGGGTACGAGAGGACCTGAGAAGGTTAGCTGGGCCAGGGGGCGAGGAGAGTTGGGGGGGGGGGGGGGCAGGCCGGCAAGGTAGAGGCCAGGCGAGGGAAGTCACCTCTCGCGATCTCGGCAACCAGCATCACTTCAGCCAAACGCGTCGCAGCGCCGCGCCGCGCCGCGCCGCGCACTAACCCAGCGCAACACTAGTCCACCACCCGACACCGCGCCCGCCTCCTCACACGCCCGTACTCACCGAAACAGTCGCCGGCTGCGCAAGGAACTTGTACTCGTACGTCGGGCTCGCCGCCGTCTCCGTCAGCGGGCGGAGGAAGTACTCTGAGCGGCTCGAGTGCGCGCGCGCAAGGCGGGGCACGGCAAAGGCGCGGGCGGCGGTGGCGCGGAGGGCGGCGGCCATGGTGTGGGGTGTGGGCTGAGAAGGGCGGGCTGAAAAACGGTAGAGCGAGAAGGGGCAGGTGCGATCGAGACGGGCTGACTCGCGCACTAGTGATCGGCGGCGTGGAGGCGTGGAGAAAGAAAAGAAAAGAAAGATGATCCACCACACGTCGGCGCCAAGCGAGTTTTATACCTAGTCGCGCTTGTGGGGTCGGTCGTCACGCGGAAAACGGAGACACGCCGGCGCGTTATCGCCAAGTCCGATTCGCCGGATCTCACAGCCGCGCGCTTGAGACAGCACGTGGTGCGTGATGGCGCATCGTATCCGTGCATCCGCCACACTGGCGGTTGGCTGCATGCACGCAGGTGTACTTGAGCAGCTTGGCCTCTTCGTTCACGGGCGCCGGTGCGAGCGTCCGAGTACGCATCGTGTCTCCTCCTCCCTCTTCAGATTCGTGGGCCGGCCAGCATTGTAACGTGAGCGACGCGGTGGCACGTCACCACGGGCACGGGGCGGGACGTGTGTGCGCTGCTGGAGCAACCCGTCCGTGGCGGGAGGAGCGCTCGCACAGTCCCTCATTCTCGATCCACCTCCCAGCCCACACCGCCCCCACCACCCCACATGCGCTACTCGTGCATCCCTTCCGGTCCGCTTTTAGTACTATGGCTATAACTACGACTTAAAAGACCTTCTCAACCATGTTGATGCCCTCCTCCTTCTCGAGGCGGTCACGGAAGAGCTTGGCGGTGGGCTCGTCGTAAGGAGCGTGGACACCGGGCTTGTTGAGGGCGCCCTCGAGGATGAGCTGGACGGCAAGACCGCAAGGAACACCGACGAGCTTGGCCATGGCCGAGGGGCCGCCAGTGCGCGAGCCGTACTCCTCGAGCGAGGCGACAATGGTCTCCTCCTTGCCGTCGGCGCGGACGACCTCGAAGGTGTGCTGGAGAAGAACAAGGTCGACCTCTCCGGGCTGGAACTGGCACTTGGCCTCGAGGAGGTTGGAGAGGGTGCGGAGGAGGGTCTCCTTGCCGGCAACCTTCTCGTCCGAGACGAGGCCGAGCGAAGCAAACTTCTGGAGGATGATCTTCTCCTGGCCCTTGGGGATGGAGGGGAGGGCGAGGATCTTGGCCGAGACAGCCGACGAGTCGGCCTCAACGCCAAGGAGCTTGGCAGTGAGCTCGAGCCAGGTGAGGGGAGCGGCGTTGGCGGCAACGAGGGGGTTGGGGGTGTCCTCGAGGAGGCCGAGATCGGTCCAGGCCGAGACGACCTCGCAGAAGCCGCCGTAGCGCATGGTGCCGCGGATAAGGTTCTCAACCTCGGGGATGTTGTAGAACTCGCGGAAGACGGACGAGTCGCGGTTGGGGTAGGCGACAAGGTTGTAAGCAGGGGTGAAGTAGTAGGGCTTGGCAAACTCCATCAGCTCACGGCCACCCTTGACGTCGGCGGGCTTGCCGTCCTTGAGGAAGCGACCGTTGTTCTTGAGGGCGAGGAGGACACCGACGGGCGACCACGAGAACTTGTAGCCGAGGGCGTTGTCCGAGGCAGCGGGCTCGGTGAGGCCACCGCAGTACGAGTAGAACGACTTGACCTTGCCACCGGCCTTGTGGATGTCGTCAATGATCTTGACGGCGTAGAGGTGGTCAACTCCGGGGTCAAGACCAATCTCGTTGAAGCAGGTGAGGCCAGCGTCCTTGAACTGCTGGTCAAGCTCGCGCATCTGGGGGTTGATGTACGAGGTGGTGACGACGTGGGCCTTCTCGGCGAGGGCAGCCTCCATGACGGCACGGTGGTGGGCGTAGGGGACGAGCGAGATGACAACGTCGTGGCCCTTGACGGCGGAGCGGAGAGCCTCGGGGTTCGAGACATCGACCGAGATGGGGGTGGCGTTCTCGAGGCCCGAAGCGAGCTCCTGGGCAGTGGCGAGGGTACGGCAGCCGATGGTGAGGTTGTGGCCGCGAGCAGTAAGGTACTGAGCGGCGGGCTCAGCGACGAGACCCGAGCCGAGGAGGAGGACCTTCTTGCCCGACTGCTGGGTGGTCGACTCTCCGGGGCGGACACCGCCGAAGACGGGGAGGATGTTCTTGCCGGTCTCAACCATGACCTTGCCGAACTCGGGGAGGACGAACGAGGCGGTGTGGATCTCCGAGTTGTAGTACTTGGTGTCGGGGACGGTGCGGAGGGCCTTGGTCAGGTCGCGGGTGGGCTCCTTGGAGCAGACAAGGAAACCGATCGAGCCCGAGGGGTAGGTGGGGATGGTGGTGTAGGCGTACTCGGCAACGGGGAAGATCTTCTTGGTGGTAAGACGGAGGTCGTTGATGAGGGGGAGGTGGAGCCAGAGGCACTCGCCCTGGGTCGACATGTGGCCACCGGCCTTGAGGGCACGCTCAAGGAGGGTGAAGTAGGGAGCCTCGAAGAGGGCGGCGGCGGGGCCGACGGGGTCCGACGAGTCGGTGATGATAACATCGTACTCGTTCTCGTGCTGGGGGAGGAACTTGAAGCCGTCGCCGATGAAGACCTCGACACGGGGGTCGTCGTAGCACTTGGAGAGCTCGGGGAGGTAGAGCTTGGAGACGCGGATGACGGCCTCGTCAATGTCGCAGAGGGTGACCTTCTTGACCGACTCGTGCTTGAGCGCCTCACGGATGACACCACCGTCACCACCGCCAATGACAAGGACCTGCTCGGGGTTGGGGTGCGAGTTGATGGGGAGGTGGGCAATCATCTCCTGGTACCTGTGGTTGGTGTCAGCACAGTCCACTTATCGGCCGCTAAGCGATAACCGCAGCCAACGGCTCTGCTATCGCGATGGGCGGTACTCACGAGAACTCGTCACGCTCCGAGACCTGGATGGCGCCGTCGAGGACGAGGACGTTGCCGTAGGTCTCCGACTCGAAGACGAGGACATCCTGGGCGGGGGTTAGCTCGGCGTTCTGCCGAAGATCCATGGGCACAGGGCAGCGGTGGTTCCAACTTCGGGATGGCTCCGATAGCTCTGTGCCCGCAGCAACTAACCTGGAAGAGCGACTTCTCGTGGTGGAGAATCTTCTTGACCCTGGGGAGGTTAGTTGCTGTCGCCGTCGTCGTGTCCTCACTTGATGGTCATGGCCTGGCCTGTGTATTGTTAGCAGGGGCTCCTTGGCGTCCGAGGGTCCAATCTCACCAGGCCACTGCGAAGAAATCTCGCGGAACCAGCCGTCTGCAAAGTCAGTGTGGGTCGCCCCCGCGGCGGGCAGTAGGCTACACACCGACGATGGAGGGGTGAGTGAGCGGAGCAGCCGACATTTTGATGATGCTTTTTTCTGAAGAGATGGGGGAGGAGGAGGGTGTCGGTGCTGTTATAAAACTCGACGCCGCGGTGGGAGGCCTCCACTGCCAACACCGATGAAATTCCAAAACCACAGGCAGGCAGGCGGAGATTTGGTTCCGTGGCCGTCAACGCTCAACGACTCGCAGCCAGCGACGGCCAAACCCGCGACACTGAAGACAATGACGTCACTTTACACGTCATTTGATACTCGCTAAAGACGGCCTATTCAAGCCAGAGTGGGTGTTGTGCGAGGTGGTATTGCGTTGTGCGGAGCTGCATTGTATAGCTGGATGAACTATTCAGGCGCGTTGGAAGGGGTATTGTGCGTGCATGCGTGTGCAAAGAGGGACTGAAGGCGGCCATCAGCAACGGAAAGGTAGTATTGTCTAGCTGTTAAAGCGGTTGTATTCGTTAGGGTTTGGCTGCTGACAGTTGCTAACACTGCTAACCAGGCGGATAAATCCTTGGTTGGGCTGAATCTCGCGATCCTAATAACTCTAATATGGCTACCATCTGATACTCGGTATACAATGGGCCTTATCGATACATCGACTCGGCCGCACCACACAACGGCGCAGCGCTCATTAGCGTACTTACAGGGCTGTCAGTCTTCCACAGCAATCTGCGACATGACCATGGCCTAGTTCACGCATGCATAACGCCCCACTCACCCGCTACAACGAGGCTGCTCATTCGAGTCCCTCAACTCCTCCTCACGCCCTGACACCGACGAGGCGCAGCACGTCGGGCGTCACGACGGGCTCGGTGAACGGCCGCGTCCTGTGGGCCGGGCAGTCGCTGCCGTCCGGCCGCTTCGGCAGCGCCATGGGGTAGTTTGGCCGCTCGACGGGTACGCGGTTCATCTGCGGCCAGTGGGTGGTGCCCTTGCGCGCGTCGAACACGGCGCGCTTCTCGGCCAGCTCGTCGGCCGTCATCAGCGACCTGGGGCACATGCACACGTAGGTCACGAAGCGGGTCTGCACGCCGACGGGCGAGGCGTTCCAGTGGACCGTGCGCGAGTCCCACACTGGGGCGGGCGTCAGCCATCCGTGGCACCGGGCGCAGACGTGGCGTAGCCACACCACACTCCACTCACAGATAAAGTCGCCGGCGTTGGCGCACACCTTGACCTCCTTGCACCCCTGGTCCTTGTACCACTGGAAGTCTTCAGGCGTGTACAGGTACCCGTTCTCGTTCTCGCCCGAGTCGCGCTCGGGGCGGAAGCCGCCAATGGCGGCGAAGTGCTCCTCGTGCAGCTTGTGGCTGCCGCGAAGGACACACAGGCCACCGTCGTCTGGGCCATTGGGGCTGAGGTTGGCAATGCCCTGATACAGTTCGAACTGGTGCACGCGGCGCGGGTTCTGGTCAATGTCTGGTGTGTCAGTTTGTGTGACGGCGTGGTGTGGGCCGGGCGCCTACGCCTGCCCAGACTCACGAGGCCAAGGCTTCGTCGGCTCGATATCTGTCCTGCCCGTCTCCTTGTTGATAGGGAAGCTGGCATTCATGCCATCAAAGCTCGAGATGAGGTCGTCCGTACCCCACACCTTGGCGAAGACGTCGCGGATGCCCGGGTGGCTACGGATCTTCCACACAAAGTCCTCGTGGCCGACAGCATAGCGGTTGTACAGTCCGCCGCTGGGGGTTGTCAGTCACGTCAGTGTGCCGCGCGGTCGTCGCCTGCACTCACGTCGTAGAGTACGGGAGGTGCTCAGCCGTCCATGTACTCCTGTCGTCGCGCTTGAACCCAAACGGAAACCCCTCGAGCCACTGCAGCGCGGCCTGTTGGAACTCTTCGCACGCTGCCGCGGGGACAACGCCGGGGACAACGACGAAGCCGTCGCGCTCGAGGGTGGCGAGAAAGTCGGGCTTGTCGGCTGTGTCGGTGGCCATGTCGGTCGGACTCGGTGGAGGTAAGGTCAGCTGGTGGGTAGCTGGACAATTGTCGGTGGACGAGGTGGGGAGGAGCGTGTGCCGGCTCGTGATGTCGGATAAGGGGGTGCAGGCGGCGGCGTGTTTGCCGGCGTGCGCGCCGCTGCTTTATGCTTGTGCTGAGGCGTGGACAGCAAGATATGGAGCTGAGCTGAGCTGCGCTGCGCGCGGCGGACGCGCTCCCCACTCTGCTGGTGTTTGCCGCGACGAGCCGGCGCTCGTCGGCATCTTGGGTGCGGGTGCATGGTGTCCCGCAGCTGGGGGTGAGTGGGGCCACGTGAAGCTGGGTGAGTGTGCAGAGTGGGGGAGGTGGGCAGTGGTTCGAGGCAGCGCGGGTTTTCCTGCTCTGCAGTGCAGCAGCTGACCCTTTGCCTGGCCGCGGTTCCCGGAAACATGGGCATGCATGGCGCGGCGCTGGGCTGGGCAGCAGTGCGCAGCCGCTGGAACATGCGGACAAGCGAGGCGCGCGCATCGCCAGAGTGTGCAGAGTCAGCAGGGACCAGGTGACCGCGCCAGAGTGGGGGGAGTGGGGGAGGGAGATAAAGGCTGTATTCGCGGAGGATGCTCGCCTACGGCCTTTGGCGCACGCCGCTGGCCCTTTGCTCATTGCCCCGCGCAATCGGGCCCGGTGGGGGGCGGGTCAGGACTCTGCGCCGGGCGACTCGACTCACCCGAATTAGAGAGCCCAGGCTGCCATGCAGCGCGGTACACTCGCACGCAGGCCCGATAACCTGGGCCAAGAGGGCTCGCGTGCATCTCGAGCAGCTATCAGGCCAGGTGGGGGCTCGGGTGGGGGACTTTTTCCAGGCGGCAAACGTGTGGGTGGGGGACATGGGGTGCGGCCGCTGCCGACGAACAATAGCAACAGCAGCACAGGCCGCACCCGTGTCGAGCATGGTGGAGAAAGCGGAGGCCCATTGCTTATCCAAGACGCAGCGATACATAAAGGTCGAGGTTGGTGACTGCTTTTGTCTCTCCCAAGCGCGGGCCACGACAGCTGCCCACACAAGTACACCGACACCTGATCCCGACCTCGACC
This sequence comes from Vanrija humicola, assembly GCA_008065275.1. Taxonomy (NCBI): domain Eukaryota; kingdom Fungi; phylum Basidiomycota; class Tremellomycetes; order Trichosporonales; family Trichosporonaceae; genus Vanrija; species Vanrija humicola. The sequence continues at coordinate 1,333,647 of QKWK01000006.1, forward strand.
CCGACCACACACACACACCATGGCCCACGACGAGAAGGACGTGATCGACCGCGTCGAGTCGATCGACCCCAAGGCGGCCAACCTCACCACCAGGGATGTGCAGGGCAACGCCGATTTCCACAAGGCCGTCAACGAGACGCCGCTCGACCCGTGGTCCAAGACGGCCTTCAAGCTGTACGGCATCCTGTTCATCGCGGCGCTCAACGCGACGGCGTCGGGCTTTGACGGCGTGAGTGCTGGCTAGGCGCGTCCAGCACAATGCGCTGCCGCACGCTAACACCCCCCAGTCCATCTTCTCGTCGATCAACGCGATGGACCAGTGGCGCTCGTACCTGCACCTGCCCGAGCTGTCGAACAGCACAGCTCTCATTCTTCTGATCTACACTGTCGGCGCGATGATTGTGAGTAGGCAGCCCCCGGGCTCAGCTCACACCCCAGGGCTCGCTCTTCACCGGCCCAATCTGCGACCAGTGGGGCCGCCGCGTCGGCATGCAGGTCGGCGCCGTGCTCATCATGATCGGCGCGGCGATCCTCACCGCTGTCAAGACGGAGAGTATGGCTGTCGGCGGCCGCTTCGTCCTCGGCTGGGGTGTCGCGCTTGGCACGTCGGCTGCCCCGACGTACGCGCTCGAGCTTGCTCCGCCGCACTGGCGCGCGCGTATTGTCGGCTTCTGTAAGTTGCAGCACGGCGGACAGGCAGATGCACGGCTGACGCCACGCCCCAGACAACACGTTCTTCTACGCCGGCTCGATCCTCTCCACGGGCGTCGCGTACGCCAGCGCCAAGATGAAGGGCGAGGTCGCGTTCCGCCTCCCGCTCGGCTTGCAGCTCGGCCCCCCCATCATCATCCTCATCGGCACGCTCTTCATCCCCGAGTCGCCGCGCTGGCTGTGCTGGAAGGGCCGCCAGGAGGACGCCGCGCGCATTCTGGCAGAGTACCACGGCAACGGCGACATGCAGCACCCGGTCGTCCAGATGGAGCTCAAGGAGTTTGAGCAGAGCATCGAGCTGCAGAAGAGCGTCAAATGGTACGACTACTCGGCTCTCTACAAGGACCACAACGCCCGCTGGCGCTTCCTCATGGTCACCTTCATGTCGTACTTTGCCCAGCTGTCGGGCAACTCGGTCCTCACCTACTACCTGCCCGCCATGTACTCGCTCCTCGGTATTACTTCGACCGACCGCCGCCTGCTCCTTACTTTCGCAAACTCGATCGTGTCGTGCTTTGGCGCCGTCGTCGGTTCGGCCACCAACGACGCCATGGGCCGCCGCACGAAACTGTACCTCGGCTCTGCTGTCCTCGCGTCGCTCCTCGCCATCGTGACGGCCATCTCGTCGCAGTTCGCCACGCCCGAGCTCAAGGCTAAGGCGTCCCCCGCGCTCTCCAACGCCGGCGTCGCCTTCATCTTCCTCTTCGGCGCCGCCTACTCGTTCACCTACACCCCCCTCACTGCCACCTACTGCGCCGAGGTGCTCAAGACCGAGGGCCGTGCCAAGGGCATGGGCATCCACGTCATCCAGTCCAACTCGGCCAACCTGTACAACACGTACGTGACGCAGATCGCCTTCAGAAACGTAGGCTGGAAGTATTACCTGCTCTTCGTCTGTCTTAATGTGACCTACGGCTTCGTGTGGTTCTTCTTCGGCGTCGAGACGCGCGGCCGCACCCTCGAGCAGCTCGAGGACGTGTTCAACGCCAAGTTCCCGCCCCGCGCGTCGCTGCAGAAGACAACCATGGTGCAGCGCAACGGCCATCTCGAGAACCTCGAGGATGTGTAGGGGAGGGTTTGAATTGTAGGGGTTGGGAGGGGCTCGGAGGGGTTTGGAGGGGTTTGGACAGGATTGTAGTGCCAGTCTTGAGAATCGGAACAAATGTGAATGAATTGGTGTGTACGGGAGAGCAGTGGTGTGCACATGTGCAAGGGTATTTTCAAGGAGCTCGGAAGGTGCATCTCTACCATTGTCAAGCTGTCCGAGGATGCTTCTATGCTGTGGATGGAGATTCCTCAAGAGAAGCTCAAGAACATGATCAAGAGCATAAGAAGAAAGCCGAGGGCGGCTGTGCACTTGAATCACGGTGGGGCCACCGGATACTTAGCTACAGCGTAGCCATGCATACCATCATGACCAACAGATCATTTGCTTTCATTCAAGTCCTCGTATACATGCATAGCATCAAACCTGACAGACTTGGAAATACAGCTTGGGCCGCCATGAGGCTCAGCAAGCTCCCAAGACGTTGTCCCGCCACATTTGAGCTGTGTGGCGGGACAATGGTGCAAGCGCGGCCGAGTGCCCAGAATGGGGCAGCGATTGAACCCCGCACACTGCTCCCATGCCGTGCACGCCGTGGAGACCACAGCTCCGCCTCGCGCCCAAACACTCCACTCCAAGTCGCCACGAAAGTGCCACACTCGTGCGCGTCACGCAACAGCCGAGGTTGTGTCCACCAAACCGCACCAGATTAACTGCCCAGCCTAAGTCATCTCCACACCATCGCCCGCAGTGCGTCATGCAGTCACGCAATCTCGAATCATGGTCGGTTATGCGCTCCACACCACTTCGATCTAAGCGCCCTTCCCATAGAGTCACGGCTGCATGGCGGGCCCTTCCCGCCAACCACGTCGCTCGGCACGTAGGTTTCGGGCGGGCGAGGCGGCCCTACGTCCACATCTTACTGAATCCCCATCAACAGGCTGAGGGACCACGTGTTGACGCCTCATTGACCAGCGGTTTGGAGTCGGCATGTGAAGACAGCGCTTCCTTCTGCCAAGCAGAAGCTCAAAGTGAAGCAGACGTGAGGGGTGCGTGTTCGGCTTGAGAAGCGTTGACCGGCGACCGGGAGCGTCTCCGCCGTCGCTGTGAAGACAAGCGAGTGGAAGACCGTAGAACTGTGTGAGGTTGCAGAGAGGAGTCGCGACCATAATAGCCATTGTGACAAAATCTAGTGTTTGCGAGGGTGCACAAGCACTGCGGCAGCTGCAGCATGAGGGAGTGAGAACACGAGCATGCAACCGACACGGACACGGACGGACGCTCACATTCTCAAGCTAACCACAGCCCTCCCTCGAACACTACGATGTGGCCGGCAAAATGCCACACCCAGAGCTCCACTCACACAGCCGAGGCAGGCGTCTCCACAACACACACCGCCACGAAGCAGCCGGCGCTGCGGGCTCATGGGTCGGTCGGCAATATGCCCTCGCACCCACCTCGAACCAGGCGAGCGATGACGTTCGTTCGCTCGGCTGTCCGCGCGCCAAAAGCTTCTCAGCTTGGTGGGCGATGGGCGACGGTGCTATTACCGGCCGGTAGCGACGGGCGCCACGAGCGTGTGGCATGCCAAGTGCCCACCTCAAACTGCCACACCCAGCTCCACTCACCCAGCCGAGCAGTCACAACACCGCCCGCATCGGTCGGCTATGTCCCCTGCCCTGCTCTCGCACCACCTCGACTATGTATGCACTCTCGCACCGCCCTCGAGCCGCGGCGCGGCGGCGGCGCGGCGGCGTGCCATATCGAGCGCGCTCGCTTCGCCTCCCTCCGCTCTACGGCCTCGTCACCGAGCAAATGAGCTAATCAAGGAAGAGGAGGCTTGGCGGACGTGCAGACTATGTATAGTTGCCCGTCGTCACGCCGTGCGCTGCGCCACGAACAAGTGCTAGCGGCTGGCCTCGGGCGCCACGATCCGCATCTGCCTTATGCGGCGGCTTGGCACTATTGCCATTGGCAACAGTCGCCACGCACGCACACGGCCACGCCGTGCTCCACTCCAAGAATGGAACCCACACAGCCGCCCACATGCCGCCCACATGTCTATTCCGCTGCGCTCCACCGTGGCTAATTCTGCGTCCTCGCACTATTCTTGTCGTAGGCGGCCGTTGAGAGGGCGCGGGCGGGCACGCGCGCAGGTCCAGCCAAACTGTACCTGTCTGTGTGCCTCTTCGGTCTGCGCGCCGAGCCCGAACCCGAAACAAAACTGCCACACTGCTGCTGTTCCCCACGCCCCACTACTCGTTTTTGCTGCTGGACGACCGGCCCGCCCGACGCTCGCTTGCGCCCGCCGATCCACGCCCCGCTCCACGACGCTGACGCCAAGGATACACTCAATATACATGCTCTGCGGCGGTGCTCTGCGGTGTGTGTGCTCTCCGTGTGTCTGTCTACGCAGCTAGTAATGAATACGCAAACTCCAACCTCGGAATGTCGACCTTGTGCTCGTGTGCGAGGTCAACCACAGACGCGATGACGTCGAGCTCGAGCTCGAGCGTCGGCGTGACGTCGGCCAGGACGTCAGCGATGGCGGCGTCCTTCTCCGATGGCGGCAGCAGGCCGGCGCCGCACCCGACCTCGACAATCTCCGCGACGAAGGGGCGCAGCGCGTCGGCGGGGGGCACGCCGCCGCGCGATAGCGACGAGACGCACATGGACGCACAGTCGCGCATGGTCTGGGCTTGCGTCAGTTACGGCTCGGTTCGGTTCGGATGCAAGCAAGGGCAAGGAAAAGGTTTGCTGAGAACAAAAGCAAGTGGTGCCGCCTGCCCTAGATAGTAGCCGAGGCGAGCCGAAGCCGAGAGATTAGCCGCCGGGGATACCTGGCGGCCGGGTCTTGTCACCAGCCAGGCTGGTCTTTTTGCGTGCGACGACAACGCTGCAAGCTCGGCACGCGGAATGGCGCACGACCGAGCGCAGTCGTCACATGCTTGCAGGGAAGGAAGGGGGAAAATGGCCGTACACGCCAACACGCCCACACGCCAACACTCACCATTTCAAACCGTGCGCTTGGCATGTCGTCGGCGAGGAGGCAGGTTGCGCCGGCCTCGCGCACGAGGCTGCCGAACACGCGCAGTGCGTTGGCCGTGCAGCTCGACGAGCCCATCACGCTGGCCGTGACGTATGATGTTGGGTCTGAGCGGGACGACGCGGCCGCGATGACGGGGAGCTTGGTGGCGCGGAGAACAGAAAGCATCGCGTCGTCGTCCTTGCCGTTCTGGAGCAGGAGCCACGCCATGACGGTCGTGTTGCGCACAATCTCGTGCGCGGCGGCGGACGAGGAAGCGATGACGCCGAGCGTGTACTCTGGCGCGACGTCGGCAGGCGCGAGTGCTGGGTGTGTAAGCCGGTGGTGGTGACAAGTGACTGGGTGCCACACAGGCGCCCCTTGTAGGCTGCCTCGTGTCGACTTACTCCGTGGTGGCCTCCAGCCGTCGTGTTCCTCGGCGTCGAGCTCGACCGCGCTGACACGCGTTCGTCCAGACTAGAGTGTGTGAGTATACGGGGGGCGGCACAATCCACACGCAACCCACCTTCTCCAGAACCTCGCCACACGAGCGCCCCGAGGGCCCAAGGCCGACGACGAGCACATCAATCTCCGAGGGCACGGCCTTGTGCGTGTGCCCCGTCTCCACCTCAGCCGGCTTGGGCGACTCGCCGGCCGCCGCAGAGATCATGTCGCTCCACCGCGCGGCGGTGAAGTGCGGCACGCCGCCGACCTCGGCGAGCGGGCGTGCTGGGTTGGACACGGCGAGGCGCGCGCGCTTGGCGACGTGAACATCGGCCTCGACGGCCTTGCGGTCCGCGCTCGAGCTGCTCTCGGCGTCGTCGCTTTCAATAATCTCGGCCACGCCCCGCACTTTGCAGTACACGTCCTCGTGCGCACACGTCGTCGCGCACCACTGCGCGCGGATGCCGCGGATCAGCTCGAAGCGCTGCGCCGAGCGCTCGCGCGCCGCCGGCGACGACGGCGGGCTGCGGCTGCTGGCAGCGAGGGCGTGCGCATGCGCGTTGACTGTCGCCAAAAAGCTGCGGCTGGCGCGGCCCATCACGTCGACCTCGAGTTCGGGGAACGGCGAGGACAGGTGCGCATGCTTCTCAACGACGGCGAGGTCGTTGAGCGCGCCGAGCGAGTTGACCCACGCCGCGGCGCGCTGCTTGCGCTCGTGCTCCTCCTGCTTGGCGGCGGCTTGTCGTCTGCTCTCGGCGCGCGTGGTCGCTGGTGATGGTGACATGGTGGGGGGGTGGGGGGTGGGGGGTGGTGCGTGCGTGCGTGCGTGCGATGCGTGTGTCGTTGTTGTCGCTTCGATGCGTGCTGCTGGATGGTGGTGGAAGTCGCAAGGTGTGGCCAGCAAGAGTATGGAGTGATGTGTGGTGTCGAGATGGGTGCTGGTGCTAGATGTTGTCGGCTAGTGTGTGTGTGTCGCTGCAGTTAGTCGTCGTCGCTTATGCCGCCGTGCGTGCACTCGCTGTTGCCGCCACTCCCGGCTGCCTGCGTGCACTGCATCCATGCATGCATCGTCTTTTTTTTTCTTTTGCCCACCCCCGCAGTGATGCAGCTCTTGCGCCTGCATGCCGCCTGCATGCCGCCTGCAGGCTTACGCTCGGTTGCAGCGCCGTCACGTCACGTATTTGGGCGAGTTCGGCTGGAGCCCGAGATTAAAGTAGGCGAGGTGGGGCCGGCTGGCCGGGCGGCCGGGCTGCGGGCTACAGGCAGGCAGCGAGAACGGATCGGCAGCGCCGAACATGCAGCATGCATCCATGCATGCATGCTCGCATGCGCGCCTGGCCCCCGGGCCTCGTGACCATGCATCCCTCGGTGCGTGTTGCTTTCGATTGTCGGGTGCCGTACGTGCGTGAGCAGTGATGCGTCCCCCGCCCAGCCCAGAACGACACCACGACCCACCCACCCACCTCGCCTCCCTGCCTCGGTAATGTCCTCGCGCCGCGGCATACACCCGCAGCAGCACCCCCTCCGTCGCCACCGGGCCTCCCTAAACGAGCATGCATCCTCCATCCGGGCGGTTGAGCCTGAAGTCGTCGGCAAGGCCGCCGAAGCCGAGTGCGTGCTCGCGAGCGAGTGAGCGAGGATGCATACACGCACACACGCACACGGTGCATGACATGACAAGTCATGACGATCGCCGGCAGGGATCGACGTGCTCGCGCCCACCCAGCCAGCCGGCATGCCGCAACCCTCGCCTGTCGGCAAAGACGAGCCTCGCCACCACGCATACCTTGCGACGACGCTCACCACTGACGGCCCTCTGCCCACCCCCATCCCCCCTCCTCCATTCCCCACCCACCATCCACCACCTTGCGTTTCCGTCGGCCAATCCGCCTCTGCCGGCCTTGCCCGCACTATCCACACCGTCGGAGCATCGGCAGTCGCAAACACCTCCGCCACTGTTAAACACGCTGCTAAACTCGCTAAACCTCGGATACCCTGCCTGGCCTTGCACCACAATGCATCTATTAAGGCAAATGCTAAAGCTAGTATTACAACGCATGAGTCGCCGTCGTGCCGAGCAGATAGTCCATGAACCCGGCGTCCTCCTCGACAAGAGCCGGCCCGGCTGTTCGCCACACCCCCGGCTCTGACGTGAGTGCGGCCCGCGCACGGACCATTGGCCCTTGCTCGTCAAGCTCGCGCAGCGTCATTCTCGCCGCCGGTGCAGAGTACATCATTTGCCGGATCGTGTCCAGCAGCACTGGCGAGACTGCAGGAGTCGGCGGGTCACCGGCTATCGACGTCGGCCACGACGACGGCGTAGTGCTCGCGCTGGGAGCTGCTGCTCCGCGCAAAACGTAATGGTCGTCCAGGTCGGAAAAGTCGTCATTGCGAAGCTTGACCCAAGCTTCGCCGTCTGGTTGTGCGTCAGCGCCAAGTCGCACCGGGTCATCCGCCACAACTCACTTGATGGTAGTGTTACATTGAGAGCCACCTCGAGCAGCAGAATGCCCAGGCTGTAGACATCCCACTCGGGGGCAGGGGTTGCGTCGTGTAGTGCCTCGGGACAGAGATACTCGCGATCGCCTTCGAGCTCGCGGTCGAGGATCGGGCTGGGACGGGCCTGGATCGCCCGCTCGTCATCCTCAAACGGTGGCGTCACGCTACCCTCGCGCGCCGAGTGCCCAGATGTGCTGCTCCGCACAGTCGACGTGCTGCGGTTGAGACCCGGCTCGCGGATGATGCTCATGCCAAAGTCGCCAACCTTGAGACTTCCGTCTCTAGTGATCAACACATTGGAGGGCTTGAAGTCGAGGTGAAGGATGTCGTTCGCATGAATAAAGTCCAGCGCAGTCGACAGCTCCACCATCATCTTCCACACACGGCCTTCGTCGAGTCCGCCACGGTCGCCCTGCGCGAGCAGGTACCGTCCGAGGTCGCCGCATTCCGCCAGCTCGGTTTGAATAAAGAGGCGTCCGTTTTGCTCCCACGAGTCGGCATACTTGATGATGTGTGGGTGCGAGTCGCGGGTAAGCTGGCGCAGGATCGTAACCTCCTCGAGCTGGCGCAGTCGGTTCCGCACTCCAGTGTACGGACGCCCCGTCTTGACAGCCCAGATGTCGCTGTCCGCTTTGCTCCGCACCTTCCAAACATTGCTGAACTCGCCGCTGCCCAGAGCCTGAACCAGAGTAAAGTCGCTCTCGAAACGCCCAGCGCCAGCCACTCGGGCAGCCTCGGACATGAGCCCTTCGGCCAGCGCTGTGTCGCCTCCCGGAGTGGCGGGCATGGTAGTCGCGTGTGCACGGAACGTGGCAGCCAGCATGGGGTTCGAGTTACGCGCAATTGGGCCTGCGCGCGACAAGGCACGAACACGCGCCGGTCGCGTCCGTGCGGGGCTCGTCGAAGGAGAACCAGCCTCTGTAGCGTTTCGAGCGAACGGGTAGTAGGTCGACGCCACCTGCGGGGAGGGTGTCGTGACGCCAAACTTTGGCTGAACTGCAGGGTTAGCGGGGGCACACACATTGTGGGGCTTACAGGTTACAAGTGGCAGAGGCTTCGTGGGGGTGGCGGGCGATGACATTTTGTCGCTCATGGCGTCGCTGCCAATGCTGCCACAGGACGCAAACATGTTGCTGCCCTTGCGCCGCAGGCCCCGGCCGGCGCCAATGCTGCTGGCCGTCGAAGGAATACGAGCATGGCCGCTGGTTCGTCGGTATGGCGAAGTTCCGATATCGCTTGCAACCGACGCCTTGCGGGCGTGCGTGCTGTTCGACGAAGTCGTTCTTCTGAAAGGAGCGGATCTGAACGGCTTGATCGGGGAGACCTGATCCAACTCGTCGTCGATGTCCTCGTTCTTGACCACCTCGATGCGATCACTGGTACTCGGCGCCCGCTTCTTACCCTCACGAGACGCCGTCTTGACCGAGGCTGCGGCAGGCTTCGGCTCCGCTGGCTTGGGCATGGGCGTCCATGTTCTGGCCTTGTTCACAGCCGACCCAAACCGAGGGAAGCTGAGCCGGCTACCTCGTTTCTTCACCAGTCCGGTGGATGCAAACGCAGCCGGAGAGGGCTTGTCATCGCCAAAGAGTTGCGCAACAGGCGTCGCAAGCTGGGTCGGCTCGGTTCGTAGGTTCGGATCGGTACCTCCTCGGCGAATATTGGGCCGGTTGGTGACACCAGGTACACGGGCCGAGTGCGATCGGACCGGTGTAGCTTTGATATCCTTGGGTGTCGATCCAGACGCTCTCTTCTCGAAACGGGTCTTGAAGGAAAGGAGGGGGGCAGAGGGAAGGAGTGGCGGCTCAGATCTGGTCGAGGACGAGCGAGTCGGTAACGAAGGGAAGCTGGTGCGCCCATTCATCGTCCTCAGAGGGGACAGTTCCAGCTCCGCCTCGTTCGGCTCACTGGATGGAAGAGGGCACTCCCACTGCTGGTGGTGTGAAAGGTCGCTCTGTGTGGCCCGGTCGCCACCACACCGCGCGAGGAAGGTTGCGTAAGTGTCCTCACTATGATCGTGAGGCTCCGAGGTCCGACGGAGGGATAAGGCGCCAGGCGGCTCGCCGGTCAAAAAGCTTCCGAATCCGTCATCTTCGACACGGACAGGAGGCCTCTGAGCCGACTTGATCAATCGGGGAAGGAAGCTGGACAGCGGCGACCTGCTGAGCGAAGAGGACCCTGATGGCGTTCGGCGTTCCGCAGTGGATCTCTTACGCTCGACGGGCGGTGGCCCAGCCGAAGGAGGTTGGCCCATGGGAAAGACGCGAGAGACAGGTGACTCGCCACCACAGATCGCGTGAGCTGGTGAAGGGGGACGCTTGGAGCTCAAGGGCGATGCTTCGCCTGGGCTCATGAGCAGTCCTTTTGCTGGTGAAAGCAGAGTGTCGCGAGGCGCGCTTGCCCGATTTGGTGTTGCTGGAGGAACAAAGTCGTTGTCATCCTCGCCCCAGATCGATACCACACTCGGGCGCGTCGGTATTGTACTGATGCCGTGGTGCTGAGACGAGAACAACGACGAAGCGCTGGTGCAGCTGCCCGAGAATTCGTCGAACGAAGAGTGGGAAAATGTGCTTGACACAGGTCGAGGACGCGTCGGTTGTAATTCTGGTAGCGCGTCCGTCTCCTCGATCCATTCCTCGGCGTGCCAGTCTGGGTCGTTGTCCTCCTCCCCAAGCGGCTCCGTGCCCATCGGCCGCGCCACCCACGTTGGTGAGTGAAGCTCGTAGGGGTATGCCCGTGACTTGCTGTGGAATGGACTTCCCAGGAGCGAGTGAATTACAGGCATGGGAGCAGTGTGTGGGTACGAGACTTCTCTGCCGGTCGGTGCTGCTGGTGTTGACAACTTGCGCATGTGCGGCCATCTTCGTGGGGTCATTGTCACGGTCGGCGGTGTTGTCATGGTCGGGGGCGTGCTTGACGGGCCAGCCTGGGTCATGGACACGGGCGACGCCTCGCCAGAGTCAACTGACGGGTTGAATGGCGGGGTGTTTTGGGAGAGCGAGACGTGGGAAAATGTATGTGAGAGCTGTGGAATGTCAGCCGTGAATGGCAGGCGCCGGACGCGTCGTTGTCAGGTCCAGCATTCCTACTCACAAGTGGGACAGACATCTCACGTCTTCGTCCTGGGCGCGACCAGCCGCTGACCTTGTCCGCTGGACCCCGGCCGGGGCTTGTCGCGGCGTGCAAAGGATGGTCGCCAAAGCCCCAGTCGATGGGGCTGGCTAGGGCCTTTGTGCTGTGGCCACCTGACCTCGAGCTCGCACGGGAGTGGGCCGCACTCGATGTCGCCGACATGGACATGGACAAGGGGCGCATGGTTGGGACTGCGCGGGGCGAGGGGGAAGCCTTTGCCCGTTTTGGTGAGCGGCAGGTGCAGTCGTCGTCGTCCTGCATGTGGTCTGCTTTTATGCTGGAAGGTCTTGTTCGGAGGTGTGTGGGTGTTGTCGTTGCTGCCGCAAACTGGGAAGGTTCTGAGTGCAATGTTCTGCTGCTCATGGTGTCGTGTTGTTGTTGTTGTTGTTGTTGTTATTGTTGTTGTGCGTGGGTGAGAAGATGGCGCGTTACCTGGTATATGGGCCGAGTGACGTGTGGGGTGGGCGCGGGAAGCAAGGTACAACGCAAAGCAAGGGAAGATGATGTCGGTGGGTGTGCGTGTGGGGTTGGGGGTTGGGGGTGCTTGTTGTTATTCTAGTCGTTGGGCAGGCATTCAAGGTCGTCAATGGAAAAGGCAGGCAGGCAGACAAGGCAATGAGAATGGAAGAAGAGAATGTTCCGAGAAGATGAATGGTGGTTGTTGTTGTTTTGAATCGAAAAGAAAAACAAGTCCCGAGCGTGTTTGTGGGGGGGGGGGGAGCGAGGGCAAAGTCTGTGGGCGTGGATGTGCGATGATGCTCGCACACCTTTCGTGCACCTGGGTGGCTGCTGTTTGGGGTTTTAAGGAGGAGCGAGGTGCAGAGGCTAGTCGTGTTTGGAGAAGCAGGATTAAAAGGATGAGCAAGCGAGTGGGTGGGGGGTTGCTTGCTGCTTTGGGGCTTTGTCAACCACTGTCAGTCTGATGGTGGACGACGACTGACACGACCCGGCAAAGGTGACCAGACTGGCAACGACTGGCAGCGAGCAGTGTGTGCCTTGGCTGCCTTGCTTTGCCTGGGTGGCGTTGACTGTAGCAGCAGTGCAGTAGCAACTGCGCGTGCCGCCGCCGCCAACACGCTAAACACCCAAAGAAAGGCGCGTCGTGCCGGCAGGCACTGGACCGCCCCCGCCGTCGCAGCCGCCGCCGCCGCCGCCGCCGCCGCCGCCGCCGCCGCCGTGTCCGCAGCAGAAGCAACACGGCCCGCCCACCCGGCGGGCGGCACCAGTGGCGTCACAGGGAAATCCGACACACCCAGGGCGTGGATGCCAGGGGCCGGGACTTTGTCGACCTCAGGGTCCAGTTCAGCAGGAAACACAATCCACCGAGATGAGACACTGCAGCATGCACGCACAGACACTCTGGACGCCGCTGCGCCACGGGCCCAGGGCGGCTGTTCCTGGGCAGACAATAACAAAAGCAAGGGGGTGCCAGGGGCGCAAGACAAGACACGGCCGACAGCAGCGCGCTGCCCTGAATGCCGCCGCCGCCGCCGAAAATGCAGAATGTCAACACGCAACGCAATCTGACATGGGATCGGAAAAGAAGAACAGCGGGAGCAAATAGGCCCAAGCCGCCAAAACGTGGCCTGGCGTGGGATTATGTAACAGATGGCACCTGCAGTACTGTTTAATCGCTCCGCCCCTCTAGATGGCATCTGCTGCCACCATGACCTCACTGCCAATTGGAAAGTGGAAGCGGCGGGCTCTGCAGCAGCTTTGACATCAACAACGCCGGCAAACAGTAGCCATCCTTCATCGCACTCTCCTTGCTGCTCTCCTCCCCCCTTGCATTGTTCTCGTATAGATTGCAGTGTCAGACCTCGCAGCAGCAGCAACATCACACTCTCGCACCACGAACTGTGACTAGGCAGCGGATCCGCATCAACGACTCTTGTAGCCGCTCCAAAATATATCAATCGCCACCACCCTCCTAGTTTTGTCAACACACTACAACATCACAAGCATGGCCACTCGCAGTAGGTTACGAGCGGCAACCCACGGCCCCTGGCTCCTGTCATGCGCCACTCACACTTCCAGCTTCCTCCAGGACATCCTCAAAGCCGCCGTCCAAGGCCGCACCCTCCAAGCCCGCGTCCAAGGCCGCGGCCTCGAAGCCTTCCTCCAAGAGCGAAGCCAAGCCCGCGTCCAAGTCGGCCCAGGAGGACAACAAGGCCGCCGCGGGCACCAAGAGAAATGGGCCCTCGGAGGACAAGGCCGCGCCGAAGCCGGCGGCCAAGCGCCGCCGTGTGGTCGAGCTCAACACTGTCGCGCAGATCCCTGGTACGTGCGCCGTCCTCATGCACCCCCGCCGCCGCTGACAACCTGCGCAGAGCCCCAGGGCCTCTCGGTGTTCGTCTGGGGAACTGGTGACATGGGCCAGTTTGGTCTGGGCCCCGATGACCTCGACGAGAAGCTCCGTCCCGTGCTCCACAAGTGGTGAGTCCGAGCTCCGTAATCGACCACCAGCTCACTCGACCAGGTTCGAGGAGAAGAGGGAGGCCGGCGAACTCGGCTCCGGACCAGGAACGGGCGGTATTGAAACGATCGCCGCGGGTGGCATGCACACGCTCGCCGTGGACGAGAAGGGACAGGTGAGTGTAGCCACCCGCCTTGTTCACCGCTGACTTGCTAGCTCCGCTCGTGGGGTATCAACGACGGCGCCGCCCTTGGCCGCAAAACTGCCAACATTCCCGACCCTAACAAGGCTGGCGCGGTCATCCCCAACGAGGACCTCGAGACCTGGCCGTTTGTCGTCGAGGCCCTCGCCGAGGAGGGCTTCCGCGCCGTCAAGGTTGCCGCTGGTGACAGCGTCAGTGTCGCTCTCTCTAACGAGGGAAAGCTCCGGGCTTGGGGAAGCTTCCGTGTAAGTCTTTGGCGATCAGTTGTGGAAGGAGGCCACTGACGTTGCAAAGTCCAACGACGGTCTTCTGGGCTTCGACGGCGTCCCGGGGCACGCGCCGTGCCAGTTCCAGCCCATTAGCCTGCCCGCTTTCGACCGCATTGAGGTTGTCGACGTTGTCGCTGGCGCTGACCATGTCCTCGCGCTTACCTCTGAGGGTCACGTCTACGTCTGGGGCAACGGCCAGCAGAACCAGCTCGGCCGTCGCGTGATGGAGCGCCGCCGTCTCAACGGTCTTGAGCCCGAGCGCCTGGGCCTCCGCAACATTGTCCACATTGCCGCGGGACAGTTCCACTCTTTCGCTGTTGACAAGAACGGCCATGTTTACGCTTGGGGTCTCAACACGTACAAGCAGACCGGCCTTGACGGCCGCGCTGGCGAGGAGGAGATGGTTATCCGGCCCACTGTTGTCAACTCGCTGTCGCCCGAGAACCACAATGGCTCCAAGGTTGTCCAGGTCGACGGTGGAGAGCACCACTCGCTCTTCCTGTTTGACAACGGCGAGGTCTGGGGTGTTGGTCGCAACGACGGAAAGGAGCTTGGTCTCGGCCCCGACCACCCGGCCCAGGCTGGCCTCGACGAGCGCCGGGCCGACACCAAGGCTGAGAAGGAGGAGAACCTTCAGAACGCGCAGAAGGCGCTCGACGCTGTGCTGAATGCGGCAACGGTCGACGAGGAGGCCAAGGTCGCTGCGGAGGCCAAGGTCGCTGAAGCGCAGGCCTCGCTGCTCGTGCCCCCGGCCGAATACGTCCCCGAACCTGTTCGAGTAAGTGGAACATGTGTGCTTTTAAAGTTTGGAACTGACTTTGGACCAGATTGCATTCCCCCCCATCGGTGACTACGAGGACCCTCCCGAGCTCGAGGCGTGGACTGACGGGCCCACCACGAACCCTGTGGCCTCCATCTCTGCGGGCACTCGCCACAATCTTGCCGTTTCGCGCGAAGGCACAGTGTATGCTTGGGGTCTGGGCAACCAGGGTCAGCTCGGCCTGGGCTCCGCCGAGACGGCCGAGACGCCCACATGGGTGCGCAGCAAGCAGCTCAGGCCGTACCGCGCTGTCGCCGCCAGCGCGGGTGGCCAGCACTGTGTCGTTCTCGCCAAGAAGGCGGCCTAAGTCAAGACCGCAAGGCTGCCAGGCTCCAAAGGCCGGCGCCAGTGGAAATTCCTCGAAGGGAGGGTGTCGCGCGACCGCTCAGCCGAACACGAACACATAGACCAAAGAAGAACGAGAGGCTCCGTGCGCGCGCGCACTCGTGCGCTAGCGCGGAGCGAGAAAATTGTCGGTAATAGAGTCGTAGGCTGTGCGGGGTTCCCAGCATGATGCATTGATCTGGCGGCCAGGGCAGGGCAAGCGAGTGCTGTTCTTAGCTCAGGCCGGTGGTGTCGACCAGGGACGGACGGCAATGTCGCGGTCGTCGGGCCCGTTAGTGCAGGACGGACGCGGACGGCGTTGGCGACGTTGGTTTGGTCCGACCCGAAGGAACCAAGCCGCCGCCGACAAGGCACAGCGGCGCCGCCACCGCCAACATAGTCTGCCCGATGGTGAGCCTGCGCCTGCCCGATTCGTTTCGTGCTGGCAAGCGACGCACGTTGTGCGGCGTGAAACTCGGTGCTCCGTGGGCCGAGTTTCAGCGTCGCGTGCGGTGTGCCGCGCAGACGCCGGGCGTAGCGTCGTGTACCAGCCCAACACAGAAGGAATGGAGCTGCACTGCGGCCTGCAGGGACGCTCATGCCGTGACAGGACAAGGTCATGCCGGGCCGCCGCGCCGCCGCATTCTCGACCGCGTGCTGACGACATGGCACGCTGCGTCCATCAAAGTAAGTCTCCGTCTCCTTCAAATACACAGCCAAGTCCTGCGCGTCCATCCCACCACCCCGCCGATTACAGATGCCGTAACGCGGCACTAGCACCCAAAGCCGCGTTTCAGCCCAAACTCTGCTGCCCTGCTGCCCAACCTACCGGCGTCTTGCCGTCCAAACTGGGCCAGCGAACACGAGAGAGCTTGCGTCATGCCGCGGTGTTTGTGCTGCTGCTGCCAGATCTGCGTGCCGCATAAGCTGTTGGAAGATGTTAAGATGTGCAGCCCTGGCCTGGCCTGGGGGTGTATGGCATTGTTGATGCCCTCGTGTCCGTGTTCTTTTCCCGATCAGGCCAGGCCAGGCCAGTCTGCTCTGGGCAGCTCATCTCGTGGCTAAGCCGCGGCGCGCACAAACAAACCTGGCCGCAGCCAACCCGCGCGCAGCCCAGCCCAGCCTACCGCCCAAACACGTCCATGCATTGCTGGTGCAACAGTGATACAATGATACGGCTAGTCACCACATACGCCACCTACTCCGGGGTAGGCGTCTTGCGGAGCTCAAGCTCGCTCAGCGGCCGCCGCGCTGCACGCAGCGGGTCGCTGTCGCTCAGAGGCCGCTCAGGGGTGGGTGACACTCGCTCGTGGTCGCTCAATGGTCTCGTCGTAGGCGATGACCCTGAGGTACGCGACGTACGCGCAAACACCGCCTTGAGCTGCGCCAGCTGGTCGTCGACTGGCGCATTCTTGTCGTAGCCTGCCATCGACGATGGACGCGGCGCAAGCGACGTGCGCCGCGACGGGCCAGACACGGACGACGCGTTGCTCAGCGGCGGCGAGGTGAGCTCGCGCACCGGAGAGCGGATGGGCGACGACGGCTGCACGTTTGCTGAAGCAACTGTCGGCGAGCGCGGCTCGGCACCCTCACCGCTCCGGCGGTCAATGGCTCGCCAGACAAACGTCTGCGCGGCCGGGTTGAGGATCGAAGCCACGGCCGCGCGAGCCTCGGCCTCGTTCTCCGGGCTCGACTTCATGAACGCGTGCAGTTCGTTCAGCCGCTGCTCGCTGTCCCTCGTGTCCGTGAGCCGGCGAACCAGTCGCTCCGCCTCACTGACATCTCGGGTGGGCGACTTGCTGACTGGCGGAGCAGGGGGCTCGGGCATGACCGACATGCGCTTGCCTGTCGATAACAGGCTCACTGGACGCTCATGGCCGTTGGTTCCGCGACGAGTAGCCCCAGTGTCGACCGGAGCCGCCTTCTCAGGCCCCGGAGCCTCCTCTGCTGACGCTGAACTAGTCAGTCTCTGCTCACACGCACTAAGACTCACAGATTCGGAAGATGTAGCTGTACACCGTCGTCATGTCCGCCTCGGCACCAAACTGCTCCTGCAGAAGGTCGTAGATGCCAACGTTGATCTCTTTGGTGTAAACGATCACGCGCTGCAGCAGTGTCTTGACGACACGCAGCGGCAGGTCGCCATGAGGGAGGCCATACTTCGGACGGCGGCGCCACTGGACAGGTGGAATGACCTGCAGCAGGTCCTCGATGATGCTCAACAGCGTCCCAGCCGCGATGCGGTTGTTGCGCAGGTCCGAGTCAATCGACCGCACACGCTTGTAGGTGCACTGGAGCACGACGCCAATCTCGCTGGCAATGCGCGGGTCCTGGTTGGGGGTCATGTCACGACACAAGTCCACCAGGGCGTCGAACAGCATGGCGTACACGAGCTCGCGTGACGGCGTAGCAATGATCGAGCTCAGGACCATGCTCATGTAGTCGCGTAAGTCGGTTGCCTGCTGATTCTCCTCGGGCTCGTTTTCGCTCCAGACCTCGAGGAGCGCGTAGTGTAGTCTGATGCCGGAGAACAGGCGCTCAAGGGCCTGCAGCTTGAACTTCTTGACAATCACCGCTCGGCCAAAGGCAATGTGAATCGTGCGCATGAGGTGCTTGATTCGCCTCAAGCTGCGAGGTTCGAGCAAGTCGACCGGGTTGAGTGACGTGAGTTCGAGCTGGTGGCACAAGACATCGAGGAGCGCCTTCGCCTCGGGCACAAACAACGCCTCCTCCTCCTCGACCAGCATGGAGAGCTTTTTGAGCGCCTCGGCCGAGTCATCGACATCCCGAGTCTTCGCAGCCTCGATAGCGTCCACGGCTTCGTTGGCGACAGCCGCGGGCGCTGGGATAGGTCGACCAAGCGGCTGCGTTGATGGGCGCGTGGGACCGTTGGTGTTGGTCGACAGCTCGGCCCCTGCCGTAGGAAGTCTGGAGATGCGCTTCGACACTCCAGGCATGGGCAGACCCGAGGCTTCAGACGACGCCGCAGAGGCAGGACGAAGCGAAGACGGCACTGGGATGGCCCGCGACGGTGTTGATGAGCCAGACGTCGTGGGTAAACGGGTGCTCGGTGCGGGGATACCTCGAGACGCCGGGCGTGTAGGACCAGGCGACGTCGGACCGGACGATGGACCTGGGATCTCCCTCGAGAGCCGGTTGGCGCCAGCAGCCTTCGGCCGCGGTGAAGCAGAGCGGGGTGAAGTCGGTCCGGAGTCGGTAGCAGAAGCACGAGCAATGGCCGAGGGCGCACCGGCTTTTGATGCAGCAAGGGTCGCTCGTCGGTTCGCAAGCATATCCTTTGACGAGGTGGGCATGGACTCGATAACCGCCGTCAGGTTCCTCGACTCGCCCTGCAACTGAAGCAGACTTGTCATGTTAGCTTGCGACAATGCGGGGTCACACTGGACTCACGCCATGAGGTTGAGCGCTGCGTTACGCGTTCCCTGATCCGCGATGCATTTGGCAACCACTTCATAAAATGCGCGGTCACCCTGTCGCAACACGGAGCCTCGCTTGCGGTAGGTCTTCTCGATCAGCGCAAGTGACTCGTTGCGACATGTCTTGCCGGCCGACTTGTCCTCGAGACCGTACTGCACAAGCAGCTGAACAACTTGTGACGCCGGGATAATCTTGTCCAGCCCGTCAAAGATGGGCGCGAGCTTTGGTCCAAACTTGGCGTCTCCGAGCTGAATTGGTTAGTCTCCACCCTGTAAGCGTAACGCACCTTGATGACAAGAGCTGGAACAAAGAGCTTGACCTCTGTCTCACTGAGCCGCTCTCCGCTGCGCGCAAGGCCGTCAAGCACATTGGAGATGACCTCTAACGACCTGATGCCCAGCTGCGTGTTGTTGGACAGCAGACGGGCAGCCGCATACTTGAGGGCCAGGTCGACATTGGCCTGCTGGATTGCGATGATCTCATGCTCTGGCAGACCGAATGATGGCGAGGTCTCAGCATCGTAGAACTCGGCAATGACGGCGAGGGATGCCATAAAGTCCTCCTCGGCCTTGTGGTCCTTGCTGAAGAGCAGCGTGAAGATGTCTGGGCTGGTGTGCGGCTCCATCTGCGTGTAGAGGTACTCCAAGCTGTCTGCACGAGCAGCAGCCTCCAGAGACCATCGACTCGCATCCCGCTTCAATCGTTGAAGGCGTGGCTCTGCGGCGGCCGTCAAGAACGGCAGCGTGCGGCCTGTTGACGCGGCAGCAGGGGCAGCGATGGATGCTATCGTAGAGCTGGAGCCGCTCCGGGCGGTCGGAAGACGCATCTTGGTTGCAATGCCGGTGGGCCGGTCATCGCTGAGGCTTGAAGCGGGGCGAGCGCTGGGTGCGGACGAGAGAGCCTTCATGGCCAGCGACCGCCCGGGGCCCGGAGTGGTAGCCTTGGGGAGGACTGATGCAGCAGAACCGGCACGAGGGGTGCCCGGTGCCGCCCGGGCAGCCGGAGCCTTGATACTCATGGAGCGAGCAGGACCAGCAGCAGCAGCAGGCATCTTGGCAGCCGGTGCAGCAGCAGGTGCGGGTGCAGCATCAGCCGCTGCACCACGAGCGGCGTTGACGAGGGGGACAATCGTAGCCTTGGAAGCCGGCTTGAGGCCAGCACACTGATCCATGACAAAGTCGAAGCCTGCACTGGAAATGACAAACGGAAGCACAGCACCGGCCGCCTTTCGCACATCACCGTTACGGTCTTCGAGACCAGCAATCACAGGTGCTCCTAGAGGAGTGAGGTCTGCCGTTCGGCTAGGTGGTTCTGCGGTCAGGCGGTCTCCGACCCAGCCGAGAACCGAGGACCGAAGCGCCGGGTTGGTGCTCTCCAGGCTGGCGCCAATGCCGGCGTACATCGTGTCCAGGGAGCCACAGGCATCGGCAATTGCAGAGAGGGTTGTCAACGCGGCTGAGCGAGTCGTTGCCTTCTGGTCGGCACAGACACTGCAGACAGCAGCGACAATCAAGCGGTTGTACTTGTCGAACGGCTGACCCATTCCCGTGGCAATCTTGGTGATGATACCGAGGGCCAGCATCTTGACCGCCAAGTTGGTGTCTGCCATCGCCTTTTTCAGGACTGTGCCAATCTCGCCCATGTTCGGTTTCAATCGGCCGTTAGACTTGACCTCCAGGACGGCATTGAGAGCCTCAAACGCCTCCTTGCGGACCTTCCAAGCGTCACTCTTCGAGTCGGTAAGGACAGGCGTGGACGCCACCAGCTTGTCGAGGTCGACACGCGGAATGAGATCGTCAAGCGGGTCTGCACCGCCCTTTCCACCTTTCCCACCAGCAGCTGGGGCATCCTTGAGATCGGCCTGTTGGCGCGTTGGTTCAGGCGGCGTCTGACCCGCAACCTTGTCAAACTCCTTGTTGATAGTCGCCAGCAGCTGAGGGTTGAGGTCCTCGATGAAGCCCGAAATGTCCGCTCCAACGCCAACCTTAACCTGGACCAACAGCGCAGTGGCACTGGAACGCACAGCTGCGTTAGGCGAGCCGAGAGCCGTCTTGATGAAGGTGATGAACTCGCGAAGAGCGATACCAGCGATGCCAAAGTCGATCACCTGCTGCTTGATCCATGTCAAAGCGTCTGCCTGAGCCTTGGGAGCCTTCTGTTTCGTCATGGGCTCGTATGACTGGGCAAGGACGAACGCCAGTGATGTTCTCTCGGCACATAGCGACAGTGCGTCACCGGCAGGCTTCTTGAGCTTCAGATCGCCGAGCTTGTCCGTCAAAGGTCCTATGATCAGCGATGCCGCAGGCTTGCCGAACGATGGGCTCTTCTCAGCCATCAATGACATGACCTGGTACAGCTTGGTCGACACCTGCAATGTCAACCCTGGTCACAACACACGGAGCGCACCTGGAAGTTCTTCTCTCCCCAGCCGGGTGTCTTGCCCAAGAACCGCATCATGATCTCGCTGTCCACCGCCTCGGCACCGCCATCCTCGCCAATCCATTTGACCATCTCATCGGCGGCCTCGAGACGGACCTTCCACGCTGCATCGGCAAGAGCCGTGTGGTAGTTGGCGGGAATGGCCTCCTCGGCACGAGCAGCAGCCTCTTCTGGGCTGTACCGGTACTTGACAGGGTCGGTCGGTGACCCGGCCAGTGTCTTAGCTGCGCCAGGCTTGCTACCAGTGGCCGCTGCCGGCTTGGACGGCCCCGCAGCAGCTGGTGGGGGCATTTTGGGTGCTGCAGCCTTTGGCGGAGCAGCTCGTGCTGGCGGGGCAGCCTTTGTAGGAGACGGAAGTGCGGGCTTCGGTCCAGGCGAGGCCGGTGGTGTTGGTGAATCCTCATCATCCTTGGACTTCTTGGTCAACTGTGATGGTCAGTCTTTGAAACGCCCTAAGCCTCTTTCATCAACACATACCGGTCTCGTGAACCGTGCGGGCGGGGCGCGCTTCGGCGCGACAACCTCATCCACGAGAAGCTCGTCCGATGGTGGTTTTGGTGCAGCCTTTGCAGCCAACATCGCCTTCAATCGGGCTGGCATTGCTTTGGCAGGAGGGGCAATGTCCTCCAGCAGCGCGTCGCTCCCACTGCCATTGCTCTTCGTAGGAGAAGGAGGAGGCATCACGGGCTTCTTCACAGCAGGTCGGGCAGAAGGAGGCGCCTTGGCAGGAGGGGCAGCGGCCTTCGGTGCTGGCTTCTTGACTCCTCCGACCTTGTACTTGATCTCGGCGCGCCCAAAGGCATCCTTGACCTTCGCCATCTGGATTTCGGGCACGTTTTCAATGAACGGGTTGAAAGCGCGCTCGCCGAGGATCTTCATCATGGTGCCAAGACACTCAGCAGCAGCCGTGCGTACTGGCTCAGCGCTGTCTGAGAGCAGGGCAACAAGAGCCTCGGCCATGGGCTTGACCTGGTCTTTTCCTGGTGCATCGAGCGTCGCCTTCAAGCTCCTATGCAAGAAGTTCAGCGTGCCCTCCTTGACCTGCGGGTTTTTCGACTTGAGCTGAGTGAGAACGTCCTCGACAATGTCCTGCAGTGTCGTCTGGAGCTTGTCAGTCATGCCGGCAGTAGCCATGACCTACAGTCAGGAAGATGGCATCCAATGCCTTGCCGAGGGCCTCCACAACGGCCGCCTTGCGCTCCTTCAACCGCTCCATGAGACCAGTCATGGTGACGCCGCGGAACTGGCCAAACGACTTGCCCAGGCCCTTTGCAAGGCCCTCCAAAAGCTTGGCCGCCTCCATGACGACATTGACGTTCGCGTCCTTGTGACATTTTGTGCCGAGAGTCTGGACGAGCGAGGAGTACGCTGCAGCGTTTGACGTCGAGATGCGCCCATTCTGTGGCTGTGCGAGAACCTTGTTGCACTCCTCTATTGATTCCAACCTGTCCTTCCATTTTGATGACGCCAGCCGCTCACTGAGATCAGCAGGGAAGAGGGCGAGCACGTCCACAGGGTCGAGAAGAGACAGCGGATCGATTGGTTCAGGTTCGGCGTCGGCACCATCACCACCATTGTCGCCGCCGCCAGCCATTTCGGCCTCCTCCCGGTCGCGTTGGGCCTTGCGCGTCCAGCGGGTGGGCTTTCCAGTGCCCTTGCCCTTGCCCTCGGCGTCCAGGGCGTCAAACGCCTTTTGCAAGTCGGCCACCTGCACCGGCTTGAGCTCTGCCAGCGCCGGCATGAGCCCCGGGCCGAGGTACGTGTACAGCGCCAGCGTGAGGCTGGTGCCCTCAGCACGGACATTCTTGTCGGTGTGGCCGAAGATTTTGGGGAGAGCCTTGAGCAGGACCTTGACGTTGCCGAGTGCGGGAACTCCGAAGGCTCTGTCGAACATCAGCTGTGCGCTTGCACACCATACTTACTCTGTGATTTCCTTCAAGGTCGTAACGGCTCCGGCGACAGTCTTGGGCTGTTTTGCTCCAAGTCCAACCAGGACATCGGTCTGGTGGGACTGTCAGCTTGCCCATCTGGTCCTCTGGTTGGCGACTCACGACCACGCCCTCGCCTCCGTTCTCAACCTCGACGAACATGGCACATAGGTCGGAACCCTTCTTCTTGGTGCCAGCTCGCGAATTGCCGAGCACCTTGTCAACCAGCGCAGGCACAATCTCGGGGCGCAGTCTCCGAAGCTGTCAGCGATGCCGCTCAACCGCCTTCGACACCCGGCTCACTTTGCGCTCGTCTCGCCGCTATATGTGACGATGGCGAGAACCGCCTCGACACCCTTCTCCTGTGCTACGGCGTTGGCGTCAAGTGTCCACTTCTTGCTGTGATGTCGTCAGCACTTGCCTCCATCGCGCAGCTTCGAACGCACAGCAACCCAGCATCGCCGATGAATGGCCTGAAGAAGGGATCCGTGTCCGAGGCCGTCTTGGCCGACTTCGCAATGACATCGTTGTACGCCGAGAGACGGGCCTTCCAGTTCTGAGCACCGTCTGTCAGCATGATTCGGCGGCGGCGGTCAAGGTATCATCGTTGGTGTCCGCGGCTTCGTCCGGAAGACTTGTAAACAGCCTTCCCGTTGCCCCCCGTCCCGACACAGCTTGCCACCTACCTTGTGTTGGCTTCGCTCGACGAGTGGGATCTGCGAAAAGTCCTCCTCCTGAGGTGGCTCACCGTCCATGACTGTCGAGATGCAGCGAACGGTTCGGCGGCGTGCCGCGAGCGATCTAAGTGGCTTGTTTCAGAAGGTCGAAGAGGGCGGTGGGTGCGTTGGTTGTGTTTGTGTAAAGGGAACGCGGGAGATGGCGGTCGTGACGGTCGTCGCTGTCGTCGTCGTCGTCGTCGTCGTGTCAGTCAAGGCGCGGAGGTGACTGAGTGAGAGCGTCGCCTTTGCTGAGAGAATGAGATTCGAAGGGAACCGGGATGTTGTTGTGTAACGCGCGTGCCGCCGCCGTCCAGCCGCGAGCCGTCACTCACTCAGCCAGTGATGTTGTTGACAGCAGCAGAGGTGATGCAGTGATAACGCAACACCACGCGACGACGTGACGCGCAGGGGGTGTAACGCGGGAACAAACTACCACACGTCATTTATTTGTCACGTGACTGTCACATTCACGCGGGGTCTCCACGCCATTCAGTGACGCGCAGGGTCATCCGTCAAGTCTTCAGCACCGATCACATCGGCGTCTTGCTCGTTTGTCGCCGCCGCCGCCGTCGCCGCTCGCACTCGCACCGCCGCCGCCAACAGCATCGCCGAAAGGCCCTGCTGCTAAACGAGGACACTGACGGGACAACAACAAATGTCACACACTCCCCTCCCACGTCCAACCCCGCGCGCCATGACGGCAAACAATGCCACCACACCGGCTCGAGCCAAGAACGTTGTCATGGCGTCGCATGGCCGCGCGCCGTGGTACACCCCTGATGGCAAGAATGTCGACGCGTATGTCGTCGGTATTGCGGGCGGTAGTTCGTCTGGAAAGGTGAGTTGCGATTGCTGGTGGCTCGGGGAAGGTGGGAGGGGTCTGTGGTGGTGGTCTGTGAGAGCCGTGGCCAGGGCACTTATCTCCCGTGCGGTGACCTCGGGAACCTCTACAGCGAGCTACCGCGAAGTGATGGGAGATGGCACTTGTCATTGTCCTCGACGACAGCACAGGGGCTAGCCTCACTGGCAGTGTTCAGGACGAGACGTTCCTCGCCCAGAGCACTCCCCTGCCAGCTGCGATGATAACCACCTTCCCTGCTCCAAGCGGCTTGCCACTGCTGACCCCCAGACCTCGGTCGCCCGCGCCATTCTCCAAGGGCTAGACCACATCCCGTCAGTCATGATCCTTTCCCAGGACTCGTTCTACAAATACCACACGGAGGAAGAGATCAGGCTCGCGTTTGCCAGCGAGCTCGATGTCGGTGGGTCTGAAACGTGGCTTCTACGACCCACACTGACCGTACAGACCACCCCGACTCGATCGACATGGAGCTCTTCGCCAAGTGCATCGTGGACCTCAAGAAGGGCAAGGCCACCGAGGTGGGTCGGGCATCAGGTCGCCACTGACGTCAGCTCCCCGTCTACTCTTTCGTCCACCATCGTGAGTCTAGCTAGACGACACTTCGTACGCAGCTGACCGGGCAGAGCGCATGCCTGAGACCAAGTACATCTACGGCGCGAGCGTCATCATTGTGTAGGTCGAGCTCTTGCAGCCCAGTGCCTAACCCATTCAGTGAGGGTATCCTGGCGATGCAGCCTGAGCTTCGAGACCTGTACGACTTGAAGATCTTTGTCGTAAGTCTTCCTCGCCATTGCGGACATTTCTGACCTGCGATAGAACTGCGACTCGGATTTGATGCTGGCACGCCGTATTAAGCGCGATACTGTCGAGCGTGGCCGTGATGTTAACGGTATTCTCGATCAGGTGAGTTCACGATAGAATGCAGAATCGCATGAACTTACTCCCCAGTACCTTCGTTTCGTCAAGAGCAGTTACGACAACTTTGTTCAGCCGTCGTCCAAGTACGCGGACATCGTGAGTCCTTGCCGCTGTGCGCACTGACACTACCAGATTGTCCCGGGATACAACAACGAGACGGCGATCGAGCTCCTTATTACGCACGTCAAGCGCCAGCTCAAGACCCGTGCGCTCCGCTTCCGTGACGATCTGGTCGTCAGCAAGTCCGAGCTCGCTCAGAGCGCCTCTTGGGACGATGAACATGTCGTGCTGTTGGAGCAGACGAACCAGCTTCGTGTAAGCCGTCGTTCCCCGTTCTTCAGCTTACAGCCAGGGCATCATGACCATCCTCCGCGACACAGAGACGAATCGCGGCGACTTCATCTTCTACATCGACCGGCTGGCCACTCTGATCGTCGAAAAGGCCCTCACGCTCCTCCCTCACAAGAGCAAGGACGTGGTGACCCCCACGGGCAACTTGTACCACGGCGTGGCCAACTGCGATAGCGTGAGTTCGAGGAGGTGCCCGGACGTGGGCTCGAGTTGCCGTCCCACGGACCTTCTTGGTCGTCGTCGTCCACATTGCTGACGTGCCCTCGTGCTCGTGCAGGAGATTGTCGGTGTCTCGATCTTGCGCTCTGGCGGCCCTTTCTCGCACGGTCTGCGTCGTGTCATTCGTGACGTACCTCTGGGTTCGCTGTTGATTCAGTCCGACCCACGTACTGGCGAGCCCTTGTTGCTCAACCTCAACCTGCCTCAACAGTTGCGTAGCCACACTACCAGCGAGAAGACGCAGGTGCTGTTGTTGGACTCGCAGATGGGAACAGGTGCTGCTGCCCGTGAGTCCCCCTCCCCCCCCCCAACTCTCTCCCCACTCGGTCCAGTCACTCGCCTCGCCTCTGTCATGGACACAGGCGGCCAAGTTCCGAGCGAGCAAGCCTTGACAGAGGCTGCATACTCTCTGAAACGAGGCGGTGGCGCCAGCAGTGTCTCACTGTGTTTCGATGCACCCTCAAAGTGCTTGGCGACATCAGATTCGGTACTGGTCGCCACCGCCGCCGCCATGTAAACCCACCTCCCACGCTCGGGCCTCTGCTGATAGCTCATTCCAGTAATGGCCATTCGCGTCCTTCTTGACCACGGCGTTCCAGGTAAGTCTGCGGTCAAATGCCACTGCACCTCTGCCCCACGACTCGGGACAGACGGAAAGACCGAGGCCGAAAAATACCGCACGCCGCCGCGGCCCGTGCTCAGTTTCAGTGGGGCGCGGAGCGGCGGTGGCGGCGGCGCAGTTTGCGGCAACGTCGTCGTTGTCAACGCCATCACCGGCGCCGGCAGCCGGCGTCGCAGTCACACGATGGTCCGTGCGTCCGTCACCTCCACTGCTGCAATGGAACCAGACGTCTGCGCCACCACAGCGCGATTTCATTCCTTGTGGCGCCCAGGGCGGAGCCAAACTGCCCTGGTGGGCGACGGCAGCTGGGCTCGAGGTGCCTTTCACGTGTACTGGAGGCGTTGGCGCAGGCGAGATTCCCACTGGCCCACTGGTTGTGGCTTGGGATTGTTGTGCGATTCTTTCCGTTTTGTGGGGCTGCTGGGCGTGGCCGCCGGCCGCCATGCCATGCCATGCCATGCCTGTGCCGATGCGGCGGCTAGCAGACCCAGACCCACCATGTCGCGTCAAAGGCATGCAGTGACCGAATCTCGCTGACGCATTCCAGAGCGCCACATTACGTTCCTCACGTTCCTCGTCTCGCGCCAAGCCGTGCACACTGTGCGACGTGCCTTCCCCCACGTCCGCATCGTCACGGCCGCCATCGACTCGCGCCTCGACGAGGTCCACCTGCCCGGCTCGTCTGGTAAACTCGATGCAGCCGACCCAGAGTTTGCCGCCCGCCTCATTGCGCAGTCGGACGTGTACGACGACGCGTCGGAAGCAGCTGCGACGCCCACAGAGTGGCGCAACAACGACGCCGGGTCGGCGGCCGCGGAACGCGAGAAGGACTTGGCGGCCGGTGTCAACGACCGTCTTGCGTGGGTCGTCCTCCCTGGCATGGGCCACATTGGCGACCGGTACTACCTCAACTAAGAAGCCTTGCATAATGTTAGCATGTATCCATCCATACAGTGGCGTGGCGGCGGCAAAAGTGGCAAGGGTGGCTTCGTGGCACGAGTTGCATTACTGTTCGTAACTAGTCACACTTTTGCTGATGGCACCACCCCAAAGGGTGGCGAGCCCATCAACAGACCTACTTCTAACAACGGATGAGAGAGAGAGAGAGAGAGAGAGAGAGAGAGAGAGAGAGAGAGAGAGAGAGAGAGAGAGAGAGAGAGAGAGAGAGAGCGAGAGAGACGGAAGGAGACAGAGTGGATGCACAATATGGGGGGATGTAGGGAGATATGCAGGTCAGATGGGTGTCCACGGCCGAGAGTATGTGGGGTCGTTGCGTGTATCGCGCAGCGACTCTAGGTATGCTGTCTTGTCGTGATAGTGCGGTGGGTCCAGCAAGTATCGCGCACCAGGCGAGAGAGAGACCGTGAACTGTTCGTTGTGGTATTAGGTGGCAGGTTGGGAGATCTCTATAGTTGTCGAACCGGCGTGTACTTTTTATGGTCGGTTTTTTATGCAGCAACCCTTCGCGCCTTGTTGGGAGGGCGGCCACCGCGACCCTTCTTGAGGGTTGTCGACTTGCGCTTTGTCGCCGCCTTGGGGTTGAGGACATAGTCGTCGTCCGAGTCGTCGTCACCCTCACCGTCGTCGTCCTCGTCCGACTCCAGCTCCTCCTCTCCCTCAAGAGAGCCGACCTCGGAGCCCTCCCATCCTGGGTCCTCCTCGGCATCCGACTCGTCACGGTCGTGGAAAGTGACGCTGGCAATGCCGAGACCTACAGCTGACACGCCGCTTACTTGCCTGTCGCGAGAGGCAAGCTGGGGGGTGGACAAAGTGATGCTGTGCTCGTTCTGCGCGTTGGGGTCCTCGCCGCCGTTGGGGTTGGCGAAGAACGGCCGCACAAGCATCGGTGAAAGGATCTGCTGCTCCTTGGGCTGGCCGTTCCAGTGCTGAGGAGCGCCCGCCGGTGGAGGGTACACAGGCTGGCCGTGGACTGCAGGGAAGATGGAAATGGGAGGCAAGCCCTGCGGTGTGGCTGTCGCATTGATGAGGGACGAGGTGGTCGAAGCAATGGAGGTCGACGAGGCGTAGCGGTACTGGTTTGGCCGGGCGCCGGCAACCGAGGGGTAGGCAGGGTGCTGGTTCCACTCTGCCTTGACCTGCTGGTCCTTGGCCACGCCAGCCTTGTTCTGGTCGGCGTCTGCGTCGGCCTCAGAAGCTGGGCTCTTGGCCTGCTCGCTGACCTCGCTGACGCGGCGCTGAACGCGAGGGTCAGCGTAAGCACCAGACGGGGCGCGAAGTCCGTCGAGTCCCTCCCACTGCTGGGAGAGAGTGGGGACTGCAGGAGCCGAGTGGAAGCGCTGCATCTGCGGCGGGGCGTTGTGAAGCTGCGGGTGGCCGCCGGGGAAGTGTGCGATGCCTTGGCCGGGCATCTGGGGGCCGAGGTGGCTGTGCTCGACGGCCGAGAAGGCAATGGGGTAGTTGGTAGGCGGAGCAGGTGGCTGGAACTTGATGGTGGGGACGGCGGAAAGTTCGATGAGCTCGGGGCTGGCGGCGCTCTCCGAAAGTGGTGACTGGATGAGGCGCTGCTGTTCGGCGAGCTTGTGCTCGGTCTTGATGTTGCTGATCTGCTGGGATCCGGGGTAGTACCCGAGGGGCATGGGAGGAAGAGCGAGCTGCCCGGGAGCGAAGCCACCACCGACACCACCCCAAGGACCCTGGGGCATGACAGGCATGTGGTTGGGGTCGGTCGGGAAGCGGTGCATTGCGTGCGGCTCAGGCTTGAAGTACATCATGTTTCCGTTCTGGACGCGCGAGAGCGAGTTATCCTGGTAGGCAAAGACCGACTGGTCGTTGCTGTACCCGTTGCCCTGGCTGTTGAACTGCCCGCCGTTCTGCTGCTCGTAGCCAAAGGCGCCGTTGGGTGGTTGCGACTGCTGTTGCTGTTGCTGTGACTGCTCGGCACCGCGCTCACCCTGGCCCGCTTGGTTGCCTGCCGGAGACGACTCGGACCCGCCGTTGGAGAAGGCTTGTCCTCCTCCGGGCTGGCCGACCGCTTGCGTGTCCGCCGGGTCGTGGAAGTAGGGGCGTAGGGGCCCAGAAGGTGCGAGTTGGCTGCTGTGGAGCTGACCGTTGACGAATCCGCCTGCGTAGGGGTACGCCGCGCCCTCTGGCGGGTGAGGGGCGGCG
This sequence comes from Vanrija humicola, assembly GCA_008065275.1. Taxonomy (NCBI): domain Eukaryota; kingdom Fungi; phylum Basidiomycota; class Tremellomycetes; order Trichosporonales; family Trichosporonaceae; genus Vanrija; species Vanrija humicola. The sequence continues at coordinate 1,363,153 of QKWK01000006.1, forward strand.
AAGGCGTGGGGGGGAGCGTTGACCGAGGTCGGGGTGGCGTACTGAGGCGTCAATCCTGGAGGTGCCGGTCCCGAAGAAGCGCCGTTGAGAAAGGGCTGGGATGGGTATCGCGAGGGGGGAATGTGAAGGGCGCGGACAGAGTTTGACGTCGGCGGAGGGAGGTCGGGGTGCTGGCGCTTAAAGTGCTTGAGGTAAGTGTTACGGCGAGCAAACTGGCGCCCACAGCCCGGTACCTTGCAGCCATATGGTCTCTTGCCGGTGCTGGGAGCGTTAGAAGCAGGTCGAGGTTAAGTAGAGGTGACTTACTGGATACGGCGGTGACGGGCCAGAGAACTAGAGTCGGCAAAGGCCTTGTTGCAGGTCTCGCAGTGGTGGGGGCGCTCGCCGGTGCTAATCATTGTCAGTCACATCTCCAATGTGACATGTAGCGTTTCAGACGCACTGCACACGAGTGTGGACCGTCAATGCCGAGCGCTGAATGAAAGCCTTGCCACATCCGCGGAACTGGCAGGTGAATGGCCTAAGAAGGGGACGGGGGGTCAGCTTGGGGCGGCAGAAAAAAAAGGGTGCCACACGGCCTCACCTCTCGTTGGTGTGGATACGGTAGTGACGAGCGAGATCACTCTTGCGAGCAAAGGCGCGGTCACATGCCGAGTAGTTGCAGACAAATGGCCTGAGCATGAAGTCGTGGCCGGGGCCGACCTGGTTGTTGTCGTTGACAAGCTGTAGTTGGAGGGCGTTTGGTGTGGTTCGGGAGGGCGGAGGAGAGTGGGTGGGAGGGGGGCGGGGCATTGGAATGCGGGGAGCGTTGTAGAGAGGCGACGCGGGATAAGGACGAGACCAAGAAGGCGTACGACGGTGATAGAGAGGAGAAGAAGGCGAGGCGTCGCGGCGGGCGTTTGAGACGGCGTGGAGTGAGGAAGCGGCGCGGGCAGCAGGAGAGTGTGGCGTCAGTATCGAAGCTTTGTTTTTGCCCATGACGAATGCTGGGGGGAGTAGGTGGGTTATGGCTGAATTTGCCACTGGGGAGCAAGGCCTACAGAGCCATGTAGAGAGCAAGAACGAGTGGGAGAGATGATGATGGTGATGAGTGCAGTACTCACGTCGAGAACGTCCATGTTGTCGAGACGCGTCGTGTTTGCTGATGAAGTGTTTGGTGCACAGATGCTGTCTGAGCGTGCCAGGGCGGGCGGGGCGCGGGGCGTGGGGGGCGAGGAGGGGTGGTGCGTCGTCGACGACGAGGGCGATGGCGACGATGACAAGAAGCACAGGCTGTCGCTGGGCGGGCGTAGAGTGTGTTTGATGATTTGCGCGTGCTCGGAGGGCGTGGCTGGAAGGGCTTCCTACGACTGTGCCCAAAGGTTTGATCCGACGTGCGCGGTCGTGGTCAATGCTTTGCACGCACGCGTCGTCCGCTGATAGCTCGAGCGGGGAGAAAGTGAAAGGAGGGGTGGGAGGAGGAGTGTGCGTTGATCAAGTCGCGCTGGCTGCGACTTGATTGAAGAGTGATGGGTTGAAGGAAAAAACACACGGCGACAAGGATGACAACTAGTAGTCGTCGCCGGGGTGTCGTGTGTGTGTGTTTACTGCCGCGGGGGTCGTCTCGCGCCTGTCGCGTCAACGGCAAGAGTGACAGAGGCGACGGCGCGCGTTATTGCGATCCAGAATGCAGATCATTGTGCAAGTGTGGAAAGGAGGCGGGCCGGGGCGGCGGTGGGCGGCACGAGGCGGCGGGCGAAGGGCGAATCGACGACGACGACGACAGCGGCGATGGCGAGTGAGGCGGCGGTGGTGGCGGCGGTGGCGGCAGAGGACGCGTCAAGAGGAGGATGAGTGGGGCGGATGGGGAGAGCGGGGCAGCGGCAAGCGGCAAGTAGCAGAGGAGAGCGAGAAACGTCCAGTCAGCGCATCGCCCCGGGGACACACTCTCGACCGGCGCGGGCGGCAAGAACGGGGCACGACCGAGACCCGAAGGAGGGGGCGTCGACGTGCCCCGTCGCCAATCTCTCGGCGCGTCTTGACTCACAATCGTATCTCGTGCTGGACGTGCACCTGTGTGTGTGATTGTGTGTGTGCGTGTGTGGACCAAGGGACCTGCTGGGCCAGACCACGGCGGCGGCGAGGTACAATGCGATGGAGGAGGTGGTGGTGGCGGGAGTGGCGGCGGCGGCGGCGGTGGAAAGGATGGGCAGCAAACGCCGGAGAGACCAAGGAGGGGTGAGATCGAGTGGGCAGGAGTTGTGAGTAAGGCGAGTTTTGTTGGGAGGAGCAGTGGTGGCGGCGGTGGTGGTGGTGGTGGCCGTCGTTGTCGTTGTCGTGGGGCGCGCGGGTCAAAGGATGATTGGGACCAAAAAGGAGGTGGTCAGTGCGACGCTCTAGAGGTACGATGCGAGTGGGAGATGGGGGCAGCAGGAGAGCAGGAGGACAGAGTTCAAGAGGTAGCCGGCCAGAAGCAGAAGCAAGCTAGCAAAAGACAGCAAGCGGCAAACCAGGCGCAGCAGGCATCACACTGCGACATCGACACCATCAACGCCGATGTGTCCTGTGGATCCATGCGCCACGACACTGCGCCAATCCCGAGTCACGGTGGGCAAGAGCAGCGAGCGAGCAAGCAAACAAGCGCTGCTGCTGCAGCCCAGTCACCGCGAGCGATTGGGTGTGCAGTGCACTGATCGCGCGTAGCAGGCAAAGGAGGCAGGCACGCCATCAGCCTGCTTCGCGGTGGGTGCACAGTGGGTGCCGCCGCCGATGCGAGGTGGAGAGGCGCTGCGAGCCACAAGCTTGGGGTCGGAGGAATCGGCTCTTCGGCTCGAGTGGCGGCCAGCACATGCGGGGGATGCAATCGACCACGACGGCCTAAACAAGGCAAGTGGTCGCGGTCATAGCTCGCAGCCCCTGCAGTGCGCTGTGCACGTCCAGGGGCCACGACGACGCAAGGACGGGGGGAGTGCAAGCGGCAGCGCCCGACCTCTGCGCACGCACCGCGCTCGCCCCCCGGCAGAACCATGCCAGGCAGGCCAGCAGACCAGCAGCTCCAAGCATGGTGCGAAGACCGGCAGGGGTAAAACAGGAGATTTTCCACGCCGGGCGCAGTGGCCTAGGTGGAGGGAGCCAAAGGGGAGAGTGGGTGGGTGCGGTGGAGTGGGTGAGGTGTGTGGTGGGTTTGGGTCGTGGTGGGTTGGGCAGCGATGGCGGCGACGACGACGAAGCACGGAACAATGGTGGTGGACGTAGATGTTGGATGGACGAGATGGAGACGAAACTTACAATGTGCCACTTTGGACGATGGTGCGCCACACGGGAACTGACGCCAGTCGGATGACGCAGTGGGGTGATCCAACGGATGACGGCCGGCACAGACGAGGGACAGTGCTGGTTGTGCGTCGGCTGGCGGCTGCTGAGCAATGACGCGGTGGGCGGTCCAGCCGGGTGGTGGGGGTGGTGGTGGGTCGAGTCGAGTTGAGGAGGAGCGAGCCCAAGCTGTTCTGTATGTGTTGCAAGGCCGGGCGCTTGCACAAATGCGATTGATGGGGGGACTTGGACGGCGCGACGCAACGTCTTTATGGAACCAGGGCTGCGGCGAGTGTGATGGTGGCCAGCCGAGTGGGCTGGGTGGGTGGGTCAGATTCCGACCGACCGACCGACCGGCCGTCTAGCACCCTCGCGTGGGCTTGCTTGGATGCTTGCAGCGGCGCGCGCTCGTGCGCGACAGCGGCCCTAAAGGAGAAACACGAGCGCTCGAGAGAATCCGAGGTCCCTCGTCCTCGTCCTAGATGCCATGGCTTTGATTGCGACGCCAATCAACCGCCCGCGCACGGCCGCGACAGCGTCGCTTGGTGCGCGGCGCTGTCCTGGCTGGCTGAGCTATGGGCGTGGCCGCCCCTGCTGCCGCCAGCCAGCCAGCCTGTCCGAGTGGGCCAGCTAAGCTGGCTGGGCGAGCGGTGGTCGCCGCGCAAGATCCGACAGCCCGCAGTCGGGGAGTCGGTCAATAGAGCTTCCGGCTGGGTGTGTTGCACGCTGGCAGAGGCCACAGCCACGGCGCTGGAGACAGACAGTATCGCTGGCTCGCAGAAGCGAGCGTGCTTTTCTCCTCGGGTGGGCCGGCCAGGCACCATCAAACGTCGCGGCGCTTCCCCTGACGAGCCGACTGCATTGTCTTGTCTTGTCTTGCGCAGCCAGCAGCGACAAGCACGCGCGAGGGGTTAGAGGGCCTGGGGATGCCGAGTGCAGTCTACGGCCAGGGTCTGAGGGCGGCGTCTCTCGGCACGGCGGCGGCAGGCGGGCGGCAGCAGCTGGCTCTCGTCAAGCAGCACGACAAAAGGCAGCCAAGCGCACCCCGCCGCAAGGACAATGGGCCGGCCGCACGTGGAATTGGCAGCTGCAGCAGAGGGGATCTAGGTCGGGTGGGCTGGGGCTGGGGCTGGGCCGGCTTAAGATGTGGCGCTGTGGCGTGATTCCGAGCGACGGCGCCAGCAGCGAGCGGGCGAGCGAGAAGGGGCGAGGGGCTTGCTGCTGCCGGGGCTCGGGGCTCGGAACACGTCCACCACGGGGTGTGCGGTGGGTGGGTGTGGGTGTGTCGGCGCACACCTGAGGCCTGGAGGGGGGCGAGGAATGCATACGGCCGGCAGCTGGCTGGGGGTGCGCGCGGGCCTGCGTGCGCTGGCGCGCTGGCTCGCTGGCTCGCTGCGCGCCGCCACGCGCTGCCTGCGTCCTGCGTCCTACGTCCGGCGCGCACCGCATTGCACTTGGGCCCACGGCTTGCGCTTGCGTGGGTGAGACGAGACGCCGTTCTGACATGTCTGACATCAGGGGAAGGCCCGCGCCACGCAGTTTCGGCCTCGAGCGGCGGCGCGAGCGCACCTCGGCGCTGGCGTGGACGGGTGCTGCGACGCTCGACTCGGGCCGGGGTTGCAGGTCGTCGCTCGCCTGGGATGTACGGGGCTGGCTGGCTCGCTGCGCTGGTTCCCGCTTCCGAGCCTGCAAGCTCGCTTTCCTCTCGTCTCCGTCACACTTGGTCGGAGCCGGAGTGGCCGTATGCATGCTGCCAAGTGCACTTTGCCAAGTAAACTCGACGGACCGGGCCTAGTACGACGCAGACGCAGCGGCAAACTCGCCCCACTGCTCCCCCCCTCGCTTCGACGTGACAGTGGCGGCGGCACTGGCCAGCGCAGACAGCAAGCAATGCGTGGCGCCGATTCGACGCCACGCGCAGGGGGCACAATGGTGGTCCGGGGGAGATAGCCCTGGCGCGCGCGCTGCGCAGCAGCGAGCGCCGGTATCGGCCTGCAGCACCCTTTGTTTGATCTGCGGCGCGTCTGCGTGTCTGGTGGGCTATGTAGATTGTGTGTCGGTTGGCGTGCTTGGCGAGGGGCAGCGGGCTATGTGCGGTGTTCATGCGTTCGTCAATCGGTTACGAGGGGAGCAGAGGGGGGGGGAATGGAATGCTGGAATCTGCGTGCTGGCTGTGCTGCTGCATCTCGGGCCTGAGTGCGTGCCAGAGCGCATAGTGCACGTTTAGAAGAGTGCATAGCATGTAACGGTGCTCGGGCCGTGGCGGCCTTGGTGTGCACGACCTGCCTGCCTATAGTTGCCGGATTGAAACGAGGCGAATGGAAGCGTGTGGATATGTGTCGTCCTCGTCGCGCTGGCCCGAGCGTGCAGAGGGAGGCGTGCAGGGGTGCGCGCCGGGGTGCAGGCTGGCTGCAAACGACGCTGCCCCACTGGCTGTATCGATGCAGCAAGCACGCTGCAGCGCGTCGTCGTCGGCGCACCTCGCCGTCGATGTCGTCGTCGTCATCGTCACCCCGAGCAATCTGATAGCACCCACCCAGATCCACGTGAATGCTGCTGCTGCTGTTGCCAGCCGTTGTGGCGGTGGCGCGCGCGCAGATTAATTAACCTCGCGTGCGGTGGTGGTGGCGCGCGGTCTCGGGTCAACTCGCACGGCCAAATGCGCGCGCGTCAATCCTCCGGCTGGCGGCAGCGACATCCTTTGTTGTTGTCATTCATCATGAGCTTTCGGGGATGTAAGTGCGTTCCTGTGGTGGTGGGCAGGGTGGTGGTGTAGATGAGTGACACCAAGGCGACGACGAGCATGCCGCCGCACGCCGCGCGCCGCACGCCGCCGCCACCGCCTGCGCATGATCCGAGACGCTCGACGCTCGATCGCGCCGGCACGAGCTCGGCACGGCGCGTCGTCGTCGATAAAGGCGAGGATCGTTGCGTGTCGCAGCGTGCCGAGGAGGTGGCGCGCCGGAGGAGCTACATAGTTAGGCCGAGCGACGATCGATCGGCGGGCCAGAGGGCAGGCGACAGAACATGCTGGGTGTGTGGCACGTCCGGCGGGTCGCGCGCGTCCTGTCCTGGGGAGGGAGGCACGTCCTAGGTGGGAGGGCGGGAGGCAGAGACAGGCCAAAGGCCAAAGAGCACAAGTCAGCTCGCGACCACCACCTCGCCTGTGCAGCGATGATCACCGCGCACGACCAGACACGACGAGCTGACCACCGAGCTGACGCCACGAGCGAGCCTGGCACTGGCCTGGCCCGCCCGTCAGCTCTGACCAGCTGATAAAGTGCACGCGCTGCCGAGTGCAGTGCCGCTGGTGCATACAGACGTGCAGGCTGGCGCGCAGACGTGCACGGCGCTGCGTGCACCTCGCCACTGTTATCTCGATCGGGGCGCTGGGCAGGTGCAGCTGCCACCACGTGCAGCTGCCACTGCTTGTACCCGCGTGCCCGCGCTTGTGCTTGTCGCTCACGGTCTCACGGCCGCGCGACACTCTGTGCATGGTGGCGTGGCCTCGGACCTGGTGCTGAGCCCTGTCGGGGAGGCATCAGCAGGCAGTGCAGATCGTGCGTGTGGTTGTGTGTTGGATGTGCATGCCTTGGTCGTCGACGTCGCTGTTGTTGTTGTCGTCGTCGCACAGACCGTCGGCTGCACCATCACCACAACAACAACAACAACAAACAACGCCCGCGGCGTTGACTGATCGCCGTCGCGCAAGCGCGCGCAACACTCACTCTTCTACCGTACTCATCCCAAAACCATGCCCGACACAAACGACACAAACGACACCATGCCCATGCTCCCACTACTCATGAGCAAGCTCACCCAGCTGTCGCCGAAGCGCTCCCCGCGGCGCGACAAGCGCCGCGAGCCGACCGACGCCGCGTCGGCGCCCGATCTACCTCCCCTGGCCGACGTGACCAACCTCAACCTCGTCCCCAGCCGCGCGCCGCACACCCCGCAGAACAAGAAGCACCGCGTCAAGCCGACTCGCTCCGCGCCCTCCTCACCGCGCGCGTTCCCGCTCCCCCCGTCGTCGAGCCCGCACGCCGTGACCGCCCCGTCGCCGTCGCCCCGCCCGCCCCGCACGTCGATCCCGCCAAGCCACAAGATCCGATACCTCGAGTCCAAGGTGCTCGCGCTGTCGACCGAGCTGGCGGAGGAGCGGACCGCGCACCAGGCGACCAGGGCACAGGTTGATCGTGAGTGCGGGGTTGTGGGCTGGGGTGAAAGCGCTGGTTGTGTGCGGGTCCGTCGTGGCGTGAATGGTGCCTTCACTCGGTGAGCCACTGGCCACTGGCCGCGGCGGGGCCATGGATCACGCGCAGTCCCATCCCACCGCGCCACCGCCGCGCGTAGCCCGTTCCCCTCGACAGCGCTGACACCCCAGACGCGTTCAACTGCGTCATCGCGATCCACGAGATGATCTCGACGCTGAATGCGCGTCTGGAGCGCCTCGAGCACGCCGGGCGGGGCGGGCCGTCGGACACGGCGAGTGGCAGCAGGAGCGGGAGCGGCGCGAGCGGCGCGAGCAGGTAGCGTTTGTCGTCGTCGCCTTGTTCCGTCGAACACTCCGAGCCCTTCGCATCAGTCATGTCATCATGTAGGGTGTATCATGTGCAGTGTGGTATAGAAAATTGGTGCAAGGGTAATTGCACGCCTCTGCATTCTTCCAGAGCATAGCTCCAGCTGCATGAGAACAGAACAGGCCGCAGGATATCGCCCGCTGCATCCACCACACGCCTCCGACCCCTCAGATACAATCTAGCCGCGAAATAGACACGGCTCTCGTGGTGTAGTGGCTATCATACTCTCTTAGGGCGCTGAAGCATCTTAAGCATTGGGAGTGGTCCTGGGTTCAAATCCCGGCGAGGGCCTGTTCTTTTGCTGCTGCTGCATGCGTACAGAGGGGGGTGGTGCGAGGCGGGTGCGAGCGAGGACAGGGGGACGTGATTGGTGGGTGGGGGGTGGTGGGTGTGGCGCCACTTTGGCTGGGGAATGCCGGCGGTGGGTGGGTTGGGGCGCGGGAGTGTGCTGCTGCTGGTGGGGCGTACCCCGGAGGTGCTCGCAGTTGGGACAGACGTGCAACAGCTAGGTAGTGTACTGAACGATGGCATCGACCACGTACGGGTTTACACCGTAGCGAGGTGACCGGGTAATGGGGTCCCGTCCCAGCGTGGCGTGCTCCACCGGAATGCCGCGCCGCCAGCCCGCGACGACATGTGGAGGCCAGCACGGGAGTGTGCTGGCGCTGCTCTTCCCCATATTCGAGCGTGACATGGCACCACCTCTGCCGCGATGGGCTGACAAGTGAATGCAGAGATGAGGAGCCGAGCCACTTGCGGGCGGTTGGGGGGGGGGATGGTGGCGGGGCTTGTCTGTGGTCCCGTCCCGTCCCAGTCGACATTGTCGGAATTGGAAGAGCCACAAGCCCCACTGCCAACCCTGGTCCTTTCAGCGAGATACTGAGAGGTGCACTGCTGGAATCATTCTGTCGGGCCGTGAAGACGACAGAGGAAACGGGCAGCGACGACCACGTCGTGGTGTCTTCCGTGAACCTCGCCAGAAGATGCCAGCGCCTCATTCTGCCCTCCGTATCATCAGTTACCTACACCGCGGGTGTGCATTCCCCGCTGGCTGTCATGACAGGATTCACTCACCTGGCATCCGATCCGAGGCTCAACGCCAGCCGTTGCCCGCCGATTAAATGGACACCAGCACGCCGGCGATGGCCGCCCCCAACCCCGGTGGACCACCTCGACGCCTGCGCTCCGCCACGCACACTCGGTGCCTTCCGTACACGGCGCCACTCGCTCGTCGCCTCAAGGCCGCCGACGTTGATCTGTTCGGCAGCTTGATCTCTTCAAGACCAAGACCGCTAGCACTCGTCGATGCAGGAACTCGTCTCCCCTCTCACCTCAAGGCCGCTGACATTCACCATAACGAACTCCGCCGCAGACTCCGAGGCCACGGGGGCTCAGTACATACTTGATCTCTTCAAGACCGCTGATGTTTGTTCATCTGTGCAACAACGTCATCTCGAGACCCAACGGCAGCACACGCAGCACACAGATCGCCGGCGCCGCCGCGGCGCGCCCCGACCCCCGCGCACAGCTCGCCCTGCCTGCCCAACTCGTCTTGCCGTCCACATGTCAGTCATTGCATCACCACCACCACCACCACCACCACCACCAGCACCAGCACCACCACAATGTCCTCGTCGCCGCCGCTGCCCACCATCCCAGAGTTCACGCCCAAGCCCGAGGTCGTGCTGCGCGAGCTGCTGGCCCTCGTGATCGAGGAGCGCGATGCGCTGATCGCCGCGCTGGCCGACGCGCGCGCCGAGAACGAGGAGCTCAAGGCTGCCATCAAGGCACAGTGTGTCGAGGGCGAGAGGTGAGTGTGGGCTGGGTGGGTGGTGTGCACGCTGACTCACACCTCGCAGCGCGTAGCCCAGCCCGTTCTGCCGTGTACTATCTTGCCTAGTCTTTCTTGCCTTCTTGTCTTGCCGTAGCCTAGTGATGCAGCGTGAAACAGGCCGGCAGGTAGGTCCCTGCGCCGCGCCCCGTGGCGCGTGCACAAAGCCACAACAACATCACTTCACAACAACCAACACCTCCCACTCACTATTCGTCTTGTCTCTCCATCGCAATGCCGCCCGTCGCCACCCGCACACGGCGCAGCCGGACGCCGTCGGCGACAGCGTCCGACGCGTCGTCCACCACGGCGGTAGGGGTACGCCCGCGCCGTCGTGCGAGCTGACGACCGACGCAGGACCCGTACCCCATCACCAAGCCCCATCCCAAGCCCAAGCCCAAGGTCGCCAGCAAGCCCCGCCCTAAGGCAAAGCCCGTCAAGCACGAGCGCTCGTCCACCCCGCCGGACTCCATCCTCCCGGACATCGACGACGAGCAGCGTGCGTCTCCCCCGTGGCAGAGCTAAGACGCAGCCCCGACCCCGGTCCGCCGGCTCGACTTTTCGACAACGACGCACCGCAAGCCCAAAGCAAAGCCCACGTCCGAGATGCCCTCGTTCATCGTGTTCTCGCCGCTCCGCGCGGAGAGCCCCCGTCCCCCGCCGAGGGTGTTAGTCACGCCGCCTACGCCGTCGCCGACAAGCAGCGAGGGGTACGGGTACGACCCGTGCCAGCCGTCGCGCGGCTTCAGTCCCGAGCGTGTCCTCGGCCCCGTACTCGAGCTCGACGCAGCGCCGCCGCACGCCGCCGCCGCCTCCGCTGCCGCTGCGCTCGAGGCCGAACGCTCAGCCCACGCCGCCACCCGCGCCGACCTGGACAACGCGCACACCCAGCTCGAGGAGCAGGACGGCGTGCTCGTGCGCTTGCATGCCGAGCTGGCTGATCTGCGCGCGCAGGCCGCCGCGTGGGAGGCGCAGCGGGCTGCCATTGAAGCCCGCGCGCTCGCCGACGAGGCCCGCATGCGAGCCCAGGCGGCCGGCGATCACGACCTCCGCGTCGAGCGCGAGTCGCTCTATGCCGCGTTTAACGACCTCCGCGAGGCTGTTGACGCGCCCGAGCAGCCGCCCGACAACTGTCTCGTCCAGTAGTTTGCTGTACACCCCCCTCTGCCTGTCCTTCTTGTCACGTCACGCCCATTCACGCCTGTAACGACCGCTATTTAGCCCCACGCCCCCACCCCCGCAATATGCACATATGCATTGTATCTACTCTACTGCACACTCCCACACCACGCCTAGCGCACAAACTGGATGTCGTCAATCTTGAGCAACAGCGCTGTCGTCTCGGCGGCCAGCTCGATAGCAGACGTCGACACCAGGAGCGGCTGGACAACGTTCTCGGCGAGAATGTTCGACACGATACCCTTCTTGACGTTGATGCCCGCGTTGACGTCGCCCAGAGCGTGCTTGTTGCGCAGCTCGGTGACAATCGCGATGGGGTTCAGACCCGCGTTCTCGGCCAGCGTCGTGGGGATGACCTCGAGCGCCTCGGCGAACGCCTTGTAGCAGTACGCCTCCTTGCCCTTGAGCGTCTCGGCGTACTGCGTCAGCAGTCGCGACAGGTGGATCTCGGGCGCGCCACCGCCGGCGATGAGCGCACGCTTCTTGACCAGGCAGCGGACGACACACAGCGCGTCGTGCAGCGAACGCTCGCTCTCCTCGAGCACAAGCTCGTTCTGGCCAGTGCACACGATCGACACTGTCCTGCCGGGGTTCTTGACACCCGTGATCTTGACCACCTTGGCACCGTGCAGCGACGCCTCCTCGACGAGCTCGGCGTCTCCAAGCTTGTCGGCAGTGAACGCCTCGATGTCGGCAACGGGCTTGGCGCCGGTCGACTTGGCAATGAACTCAATCTCGTCACGCTCAATGTCCTTGATGACGACAATCTTGAGCTTAGCAAGGAAGTGGAGCGACAGGTCGGTGACGGCGTCGCGGAGGATAGACTTCTGGATCAGAAGCACGTTGCACCCAGTCTTCTTGATGCGCTTGCACAGGTTGAGCAGGTACTGGCGCTCCTCCTTGAGAATCTTGTCCATCTGGCGGTAGTCGTTGACGACAATCTGGTTGTCCATCTGGCGGGTTAGCAACAGCCGGCACTCGATAACCCACGTCAGGCTTGGGCGACGACAGCTGGAACTGGATGAGACCAATCTTGGCCTTCTCCATGCGCGAGGGGCCGCCGGCGTTGGCCATGACGGGCTGCTTGAGCGCGAGACCCTCGACGAGCTCGGTGTCCTCGATCGTGCCGCCGACCTTCTTGACGAGGCGGATGTCGCGGAGGTCGACGTTTGAGGACGTGGGGGTGACGAGGCGGGTGACAGCCTGGACAGCGATGGGGGCGAGGGTGGAGGAGTACTGGGACACGATCTGGCGGGTTAGCCACCACAGCGGAGGACTTCACCCACCTTGGAGTTGAGCGAGGTGCTGGCGGCGCGGAGGAGAGCCTCCTTGTCGTTGAGGTCGACGGGGGTCGACATCTGGTCGAGGAACTCGACGGCCTTGGCCGCCGCGCTCTGGAAGGCATTTGCTATTGTGGTCGGGTGGATACCCTGGGACAGCAGCTTCTCGGCAGCCGAGAGCAGCGAGCCGGCGAGGACGACGACCGAGGTTGTTCCGTCTCCCGCCTCAATGTCCTGGGCCTTTGACAACTCGACGAGCTGGGTGTGAGCTGGTTGCCAGAAGTTTGCAACTCACCATGCGCGCAGCGGGGTGCAGCACGGCCATGTGCTGGAGGATAGTCGCGCCGTCGTTGGTAATGACAACCTCGCCGGAGCCGGTCGTGATCTGGTGGTCAGTCGCCGAGCAACACCAGCAGCTCTGTGCTACCCACCATCTTGTCCATTCCCTTGGGACCCAGCGACGTGCGCACGGCGTCGGCAACGGCTGCACGCGTCAGTCAGCCTGCCGTGCTGGGCTGCCCGCGCTCGGACTCACACTTTGCGGCGTTCATGTTGGACAGGCGGACCTCGGTGGGCTTGCCCTGTGCCGTGTCAGTCCTCCGCCTTGGCTTTGTCCACCTCCTCCCTCCCGTTCACGCACCTTGTCGTTGAACGACGAGTCCGAGATGGAGGCGCCGGGGCCGGGGCCGGCGGCGATGGAAGGGGCAGCAGCCGATGCCATTGTGGTCGATCGGTTTTGGGTGTAGAGCTGGGGTCGTTACGGGTGCGTGCGCGGGTGCGTCTCTTCCTGTCGCTCTTGTGTATTATGCTGTGCGATGGTGCAAGATGAGTTGTTGTGAGTTGTGGAAGGTGGTGGTGCCGCGACGAAAGTTGGCTCACGATTGACATTTCGACGACGAGGATGCTGACGCGCGTGGGTGGATGGGACACGGGGCGTGTACGCGTGTTCGCGCCTCCCACTTTGGCACGTGGTCTAGCTGGGAGAAAAGGCTGAAACGCGTCGGTGGAAATTCGCCACGCGCGCGCAGAGTGGAGGCCGGCGACGATGATGATGATGATGATGACGCCGATGGCAGCGAGATGGATGACACCGACAACAACATCGACGGCGACGACGGCGACATTGACAGCGACACAGCGGCCTAGAATCGCCCTCCTCCCACGCCTCCACCATGCGCCTCTCGTACTTCCTCGCAGTCCTCTCAATATCGGGGCTCGCCGCGGCCCAGCCCTCGCCGCCCCCAGACACCTTCCACGAGTCGCTCACCCTCCACCCGCTGCCAGACGGCAAGCTCTCGGTGCTGTTCGAGTTCACGACGCATTTCTCGCTTCATGGCGGGGCATGTGAGCTAGTCTCCTGCTGACCCAGCTGACGCCACAGCACAATCACACCACACCCTCACGCCGCCCGCGCTCCTGCTCCCGATCGAGAAGAACAACGTGTCCGAGCTCACCGTCTCGTTCACCTCGGGCCAGTGGCACCAGGACCGGCATGGCGAGGTGGGCCCGCTCGAGTACGAGGCGGGCGGAGGTGGGGCCGAGGTGCGCGGCTGGCTGGCGAACGGGCCCACGGAGGAGACGGACGAGCGGTGGGACGCGGTGACCAAGGCCTTTGGCGGGCTGTTCTGTGCTGGCGTTGGCGCGGAGCACGTCGGCGAGAGCGTGCGGACGTTTGGGCACCTCTATGCTCCCGCACGACAGAACCAGAGTGGGTGGACCGTCCTGAACCGTTGCATCCGCTGACATCGTCCAGACCTGACACACTACTACGTCTCCAACCCGCACCTGCACCTTTGCACCGAGAACCTCACGCCGTTCCTCTCGCTCCTGCCGTCCAAGGGCGTGTCGGGTTTGTCTTCGCTTCTCGCGCAGCCGGGTGTCGTCCTCGCATGGGGCTTCAAGACGGAGGGCATCGACGTGGTCATGCCCACCGAGACGGAGCAGGGTACCTGGCGCGGCTGGTGGGAGGGCGTGGTCGACCTTGTGCCTATCCCCGGCGCGAGCCGCCAGCACTCGATCAACAGCCTGTTCAAGAAGCCGCTGCCTCGTCCGTTCCCGCTGGCGTCGAGCAGCGTGCTCAAGGTCATTGCTCCGTCGGGCGGGTTCAGCGTCGAGCCGGGCCCGAACGACGTCGAGGGCAAGTGGATCGACGGGACACGGCACGAGGAGGCGAGTTGGGACCTGCTGGTCGACGGCGTGGCGGGGCACGACATCAAGTTCTGGTTCAATGACGAGGCGGAGTTTGTTCATCGTAAGTGGTTGGGCGTGGCGTATCTCACGCCGCAGCGCAACACTTTGAGCCTCCCCTCGTGACCATCTCGCGCGTGGCGGCCAACCGCTATGCTTCGGACGCGACGTTTGTCGTCGAGATCACGAACCACGCCGACGCGGACCGTGAGGTCACATACTCTGAGATCTGGCCCTGGTGGGTCAAGGGCTGGCTCAGCGAGATGAGCGTGACGGTCAAGGGCGACGCGACGAAGAGGAGTGAGTGCTGCTAACTATGAGCGAGCTGACGCCGCAGACGATCTAATCCAGTCGTTCGAGTACAACCCCTCGACGCCGCCTCTGCCATCGACGACCACCCTACACATCGGCCTTACACTACCTGCACGCGCCACCACGGTCATCACAATTCCGTTCACCAAGCTCACGCTCAAGTACACCGACCACCGGCCGGACGCCGAGCGCGGCCGCGAGATCCCTGCTTCCGTGCTCACCTTCCACGACATTGAAGGCGAGGCAGACACGGGCACGGAGCGAGCCGACGGCGTGCAGAGTGGCACGCGCGACTTCCGGCGCTCGGCCCGTCGCCGAATCTTCGGTCCCAAGCTGCTGCTCGACGTGCCCGTCCCCGACTTTTCGATGCCCTACAATGTCATCATCATGACCTCGACCATTATGGCTGTCTTCTTCGGCTCTATCCAGGGCCGCCTCATCCGCCGCTGGGGCTGGGTCAAGAAGAGCAAGGGCGGCGGCGACAGCAGCAACAACAAGGCAAAGTTGGAATAGACGGTGCGAGCCAGTTAGCGATCGGGCAGCACGTTCTGGCCGGCCAATCGCGTCGGCGTGTGCCTCAGGGCGGGGCAGGACTTCGTTTGCCTGCTTGCCTGCTGGCCGCTGGACGAGCAGTCTGCATGCCCAGAGTGATAGTCTGCGTGCGTGCTGTGAGGCCCCGCACTGCCGAGTCGATAGAGATGCAAGGGATCCAGAAGGATTTTTTTCCAACAGCGACGAGGAAGTGGTTGATATGAGGAGGAACTGGATTGATGGGTCGATATTTTTTTTCCAATCCATCGGCATCCCTCGTCGCCAACTCCGACAGAGACTACCAGGCGCCACTCTGCCAGCAGTACTGGCCAGCATTTCTCGCGCGCGTTGGTGTGCATCATGTCTCTTGCATCACTCGCATCACGGCAACACTCGTTGTTGCTCTCGTCGTCGCTGTCGTCGCCCGCCTCGTGCATGTTGAGAAGCTCTACCCGGGCCATTGCAGCAGTCTCGTCCGTGTCGCGCCGGGTTCCTGTTATTGCACGCCCCCTCTCGACTTCGGGTACTCGGGCCTATCCTCCACCGCCGCAGCTCCCCACCGCCGGCAACCCTACTCCCTCAACCTTGCAATCGCTCCCCCCTCGTCGTAACAACCACCCATACGGCAGATACGTCGACATGGCAACCTACAACGGAAGCGCAAAGCTTATCGATGGCACGGCCATCGCAAAGTGAGTGCGCGTGTGCGGGCTGCCGATACGAGCCGACCCCGGCGACATCGCTCGGACCCCCCGCTGCCCCCCCGCGGCGTCGGAACGCAGCTCACCCCCACCCAGGGACATCCGCGCGTCGCTGGCGACCAAGATCAGCGCGCTGCACGCCGCCAACCCGACGTTCAAGGCGCCCAAGCTCGTCATCTTCCAGCTGGGCTCCAACCCCGCGTCGTCGACCTACATCCGCATGAAGAACAAGGCGGCCCAGGAGTCGGGCATGACCGTCGACCACATCCAGGTGCCGTCCGACACCGAGGCCGGCGCGTCGGCGGGCACGGGCGTCGCCCAGATCCTCGACCTCGTGCGCAAGGCCAACGACGACTCGTCGGTCGCTGGTATTCTCGTGCAGCTGCCGCTCGAGGGCGCCAACACGCAGGAGGAAAAGCAGGTCGTTGACTCGATCGCCGTGTCAAAGGACGTCGACGGCTTCCACCCCGAGAACATTGGCCTGCTCTCCAGCCGTGTGTCCGAGCCCCACTTCACGCCCTGCACGCCCGCCGGCATTGTCAAGCTCATCGACAGCACCGGCTTCAATCTCAAGGGCGCGAACGTCGTCGTGCTCGGCCGCTCGGACATTGTTGGCACGCCCGTGGTCGCGCTGCTCCGCAAGCGCGACGCGACGGTCACCCAGTGCCACTCGCGCACTGTCGGCCTCGAGAACATTGTCAAGGGCGCCGACGTCGTCGTCGCCGCCATCGGCCAGCCCGAGTTCATCAAGGGCGACTGGATCAAGGAGGGCGCGATTGTCATTGACGTCGGCACAAACTACATCCCCGACGCGACCAAGAAGTCTGGCCAGCGCCTCGTTGGTGACGTCGAGTTTTCGGTCGCGCAGAACCGCGCGTCGTACATCACCCCCGTGCCCGGAGGTGTCGGCCCCATGACTGTTGCCATGCTCATGAACAACACGTTCGTGGCTGCTGAGCGCCAGTGGAAGCAGCACCGCGCGCGCAAGCTCGTCCCGCTCCCGCTCAACATCTTGGAGAACGTTCCCTCCGACATTGAGATTGCTGTCGCTCAGACCCCCAAGGCGGTCTACGACATTGCGCGCGAGATTGGCGTCCAGAGCGACGAGATTGAGAGCTACGGCAAGTACAAGGCCAAGATTGAGCTGTCGGTCCTCGACCGTCTTGCCAACCGCAAGGACGGCAAGTACATTGTTGTCGCCGGTATCACGCCCACGCCCCTCGGCGAGGGCAAGTCGACGACCACGATTGGTCTTGCCCAGGCCCTCGGCGCCCACCTCCACAAGACGGCCATTGCCTGTGTCCGTCAGCCCTCGCAGGGCCCTACTTTTGGTGTCAAGGGTGGCGCTGCCGGCGGTGGCTACTCGCAGGTCATCCCCATGACCGAGTTCAACCTCCACCTCACTGGCGACATCCACGCCGTGACGGCCGCCAACAACCTGCTTGCCGCGGCCATCGACGCGCGCATCTTCCACGAGTCGACCCAGTCGGACAAGGCGCTGTTCTCGCGCCTCACCCCGGCCAAGAAGGGCGTCCGCTCGTTTGCCAAGCCCATGCTTAAGCGCCTCGAGAAGCTCGGCATCCACAAGACCAACCCGGCCGACCTGACCGAGGAGGAGGCTGCCCGCTTCGCCCGCCTCGACATTGACACGTCGACCATCACCTGGAACCGTGTCATCGACACCAACGACCGCTACCTGCGCAAGATTACTGTTGGCCAGGCCCCCACCGAGAAGGGCTTCACCCGCGAGACGGCGTTCGACATTGCCGTCGGCTCCGAGGTCATGGCCGTGCTTGCTCTTGCCACCGACCTCAAGGACCTCCGCGAGCGCCTTGGCCGCATGGTCGTCGCGTCGTCCAAGAACGGCGACCCCATCACGGCCGAGGACATTGGCTGTGCCGGTGCCATGGCTGTGCTCATGAAGGACGCCATCAAGCCGACCATTATGCAGACGCTCGAGGGCACCCCCGTGTTTGTCCACGCCGGTCCCTTCGCCAACATTGCCCACGGCAACTCGTCGATCATTGCCGACCGCATCGCGCTCAAGCTTGCCGGTATCGAGGAGGGCGACGACGAGGAGCGCAACGGCTACGTCATCACGGAGGCCGGCTTTGGCGCCGACATTGGTATGGAGAAGTTCTGCAACATCAAGACGCGTGTCTCGGGCCTCAAGCCCAACGCTGTCGTGCTTGTTGCGACTATCCGCGCGCTCAAGATGCACGGTGGCGGACCCTCGGTCACTCCCGGCAAGCCGCTCGACGCCGTCTACTCGCAGGAGAACCTCGAGCTGCTCGAGAAGGGCTGCGCCAACCTCGGCAAGCACATTGAGAACGCCAAGAAGTTCGGCCTCAAGGTCGTTGTCGCCATCAACAAGTTTGTACACGACACGCCGGCCGAGATGGAGCTCGTGCAGAAGTACGCGCTGCAGGCGGGCGCCGACTACGCCGTGCCGGCCAACCACTGGGCCAAGGGCGGTGCCGGTGCCGTCGAGCTCGCCGAGGCTGTTGTCGAGGCGTGCAAGGACGAGTCGCAGTTCCGCTTCCTGTACGACCTCGAGCTGCCGCTCGAGGAGAAGATTGCCATCATCGCGCGCGAGATGTACGGCGCCGACGGCATCGAGCTGTCGCCGGCCGCCAAGGAGGAGATTGAGCGCTACACGCGCCAGGGCTACTCTGGCCTGCCGATCTGCATGGCCAAGACTGCGCTCTCGCTGTCCGACGACCCGAGCAGGAAGGGCGTGCCCAAGGGCTTCACGCTGCCGATCCGCAACGTGCGCCTGTCGGCCGGCGCGTCGTTCGTGTACCCGCTTGTCGGCGACATGTCGACGATGCCGGGCCTGACTACGCGTCCGGGCTTCTACGACATTGACCTGGATGAGTCGGGCGACATTGTGGGTTTGTTCTAAGCGCGAGCGCGGGCGAGCGAAGCGAAGCGAGCGCGCGAGTGGCGCATGAGGGAAAGTGGCGGCGGGCGGGCCGCGAAAGCAGTGTGCAGAGAGCACTTCAACATACATTTTGTACCATTAATGCATGCCTCAACGGCGTAGAGTGAAAGGATCGGTGCGGGTGCGGGTGCGAGCTGCGACGAAGAGGCGAGGTGGCGAGGACGCGAGCTGCACGGACAGGTCAGAGCGGGATATGCAGTTTTATCAGTCGCGGCGCAGGCGTCAGCCTCGACCATCGACCACATTATGTCCGCCCCAGACCGCAGAACAAGCACGCCAGGAATGAGGGTACGCGGCGCGTGTGCGGCCTGGCCTGCCTGCTAACGACGCAGCCACGCCCGTTCCTCGCCTCGCTGCCGTCGCTCGCGTCGTCGTCATTGTCCGGTACGCCGCCGCCGCGCCGCCGCCCAGCCGAGCCTGACACCCACACAGACCTCGACCTCCCGTCGCCGCTCACGCCGAGCAGCGCGCCCCGCCCGTCCCTCGACTCGGAGTGGGAGGCGATGACGGCGCAGATCGGCACCGGGGTGCCCGGGACGCGGGCGTCGGCACGGCTGTCAAGCGGGGCGATGCTACCGGCTGTGAGCCGGGGGGGTGTGCCGGCAACTCCGACTCCGACACCCACCCGCCTAGCGCAGCACTCCGCGTCGTCCGTCTCGCTGCCGCTGCGCGGGACGCGGACTCGGAGCAGCTACCGCACGCACCACATCCCGTCCGTCCCGAGCGCGGTGCACCGCGCGACCGGCGCCCTGCGGGACCTGGTGGCGCGCGCGTCGTTATCGTTCGGCCCGGCGAGCGCGGCAGTCAGCGCGCGGGGGTCGAGCACGGCGGTGGCCTCGCCCCCCGCGCCGCTGCAGGCCTGCGCCTTCTCGCGCGCCGAGCACGCGGCGTACGTCGCCGCCGAGGCGGGCACCCTGGCGGGCCAGTACGCCGCGCTGAAGGCGGCCCATGTGGCCCTGGGCGCGCTCGAGCGCGAGGTGGACCGCGACGGGGACTGGTATGCGCGCCGGCGGGCGGGCTTCTACGCGCGCAAGGTGGACCTCGAGGCGCGTGTGCGCGCCTTCGAGCGCGGGGGCGCGCGGGGTGGCGGGGTCCGGCGCGCGCGGAGTCTCGGGAACCTGCTTAGCGGGGTGGACGAGCGCGCGAGCCTCGGAGCCCAGGTCGAGGCGCTCGAGGCGGAGTGGGTGCGCCTCACCGCGTTTGCCGTGGGACTCGATGCGCGCCGCCGGCGCGCAGCGCACGACGCGGAGGAGCTGCGCATTGCCGTTGGGAACTTTTGTCGCCGGCGGCGGGCGTACCGCCGCGAGGCGGGGCTCGCGGCGGGCGGGGCAGCGGCTCCAGTGCCAACCGCGGGGGAAGAGGAGGACGACGACGACGTTGCGCGCGTCGTGCGCGCCGTGCGCGAGTGGGACGAGGTGCTGCGCGGCAGCTTGCTCGAGAGGCGATAGGACGTGCGGACGTGCCACTGTGGCGGCTGGCGGGTTGTCCGAGCGTCAGTCAACAATGGCGACAACAACAGAAGCAACAACTCCTTTGGCTCGTTCAGCTTGTGCTTGTTCAACTTGTGCTTGCCCAGCTTGTACTAGTCCAACTATACTCTCAAAGCCATGCCGCCGCCACGCCCAAGCGTAGTCCTCACCCCGTCGTCGGACACCGAGGAGCCACCCACCACGCCGACGGCAGCGAGGGCTACCACCTCGCCGCCGCCGCCAGCACCAACACTCACCCTCCTCGGCAACCCGGCGCCCGATAACCCACGCATCGCCAACACGCTGGCCGGCGCGCGCCGGAGCCGCAAGTTCGCGCTCACGGCGCTGGGGGACGCGTTGCGCCAGCTCGACGCGGCCAAGGCGCATCTCGCGACGTACAAGCGGCTCCGGGACGGCGTGGAGCGGCGCCTCGCGCGCGCGGAGCGCGAGGGCGCGCGGGTGGCGACGGAGAAGGCGGCGCTGGCGGAGAAGGTCGCGCGCGTCGCGGCGGACAACGCGCGCCTGGCGGCCGACAACGCGCAGCTCAAGGCGGACAACAAGCAGCTCGCGGCGCAGAATGCCGACCTCGTGGCGCGCCTCGCGGCCGTCCAGGGCCTTGCGGGTGGGTTTCGTTGCGGCGGCGCTGGCCTGACCTTTCCAGCCGAGATGCGTGCACACACCGAGAAGGCGCTCAAGATCGGCGGCGTGCTTCCCGACGACGAGGAGCGCCGCCCCAGCTCGCGCAAGCGCGGCCGCATGTCCGAGTGACCGGGGTCATGAGATACCCAGGGCAGGGAGAGCGCAGGATATAGCACGCAGAGGAGGGCAGAGACGTTGTACACCGTTGAGGCAGCGGATGAATCCGTGGCGGCGGCGCGGGCGGGTGTCCCGCCAGCCCGGCGCCTCCCGCCGCCGTCGCCTGCTGCACGCTGCCACGGCTGCCGCCACCGCCGTCGACGCCACAGCTCCCACCGCTCCCGCGGCGTCGAGTCATCTGACGCGTGAGCCCGCAGCGAGCGCAGGCAGGCAGGCAGCAACGCCTGCTGGCCCGAGCGGCGGCCTGAGCGCGGTAAACACGCACGGGGCGTCCTCGACGGCCTTGTACAGTCCCAACGCGACTGTCTTTGTCTTTGTGATGTCTTTGTCTTTGTCTTTGTCTTCTCTCTCTCATTGCCACTGCACCATGCCCGCTGTGAGGACAACGTCGACCGCACCAGCGCCGCTTGGCGCCGTCGAGACCAACATCGGGGCGCAGCGTACCCCGCGCGTCGTGGTGGGTGGAATGGCGACTGGGCGTACAGCTGACACTGCAGTCCAAGTTCCGGCCCAAGACGACACCGTATGCCAAAGCCGGCGCGGCCGTCGCCGCCGGCACGGAGAACACCAAGGCCGACACCACCCCGCGCACGCTGCCCCGCTCCCTCCCGCGCACAACACCGCGCAGGCACACCCCCAGGTCGTGGGGCGCGCCGCCGATCGCCGCGCCGTCGCCGTTCAACGACCGCGCGAGCTCCCCCAGCGCCGAGTGTGAGTTCGTCGCTGCTTATCGCCACTGACGGCAGACCACAGCTGTGGCGGCGACGCACCCCCCGTGCCGCTCGACCTCCTCCCCGCGCCAGAGTTCACCCTCGCCGAGGCGCTCGACAACACGGAGCAGCTGACGCTGTCTGCGCCGCGGCGGCCGCGCGAGGCGGTGCTCGAAGCCGACGGCCAGCGCGCGGCGTTGCGTGTGTCCAGCTGGCGCGGGGACTGGACGCCGCCTACCCCGGACGACGACGAGCCCGCCGCGTGGGCGGCCGAGCGCGCGGCCCTGCTTGCGCGCATCGCGCGGTACGAGCGCGAGCGGGACCAGTACGACAGCGTGCTGGCGCAGATGGAGGGCGAGGCGGACCGCGTGCGCGAGTACTACGAGTGCGAGCGTGTCGCGGCGGCCCGGCAGCGCGCAAAGGAGCGGGTCAAGGCACGGCGCGAGCGCGAGCGCTGGGCGGAGGAGAGAGCCGAGCTCGCTGCGCGGGTGGCGCGGTGCCGCTGCCGCGGGCGGGTGTGAGTGTCGTGTAGTGTACATTGTGTCGATAGCTAGCTCTGGTTGTATGATGATGATGATGCCACTGTGCCACTTGCGCGTCTGCCAAGCGATGCGGCCGCGTGTTGCCCAAGGCGGTGCAGCGACGATCGAGCCGCCTGGCCGCCTGGTTGGGTAGAGATGGGTCTGTGCGCGAATTAAACCGCGCAGCAGATGGCAGACGGCGCGCCAAGCCGCTTCTAATGGGCAGATTTGCTCCCGCTAGATCGCATGGATGGCATGTCTGCGGCCCCGCCCGTTTCGACGTCACTTGCAGCACACGCGGGGCACATTGCCGGCGACGACGACGACGGACGACAACGACAGACATTTGGCGGCTGCCTTGCTCGCCCCAAAACAACATCGACAGCATCCACCTCGTTTCTCTTTCTGTCACACCCTCACACTCGCTCGCTCGCACTTCCTAGACAAGGTAAGCGCAACGACCTCGAGCTCGCGACAATCAGCTCGCTCCCCGCCGCCCACCACCACACAAACCCCCCCCCCACGCGTTCCTGCTGCGGCCAGAGATGTTATCGCGACCAGGTCGCCGCATGCACCGCCCTGGCTGCCATCCACCGAGCAGCGCGTGCAAGCAAGCAGTCGTTTGGTTCATCTGCTGCTCAACGCCGTCGACACCGCCGACACCACCTTCCTCGCCCCCGCCTCCCCCACCCGCCCCAGCGAACACAAACACAGCGGCTGCATTACGCTGCCGCCGCTGCCGCCTTCCCTACCCCCTTTCTGCCTTCCTTGCCCCCCGCCTTCCCCCTTGCCTTCCCCCCACACACTCACACCCACCCCAGTCCACCCCGTACGATGGGAAAGAACCAGTCCAAGCTGAGCGCCGACGAGCTCGCCGACCTGCAGAAGAACACGTACTGTGAGTGGCTGGGTGCTGTAAGCTAGCTTGCTGACGCGCGTCAGTTGACAAGAAGGTGGGTGTTGAGGCGGCGGCGGCGGTGCTGGCTTGAGCTGCCGAGGAGAGCTCTGAGCTGGGCGGGGCCTCGCGCGAGCAAGCTGTCCACGACACACACGCTGACACTGCTTGTAGGAGCTGCAGCAATGGGTACGTGGGCGTCTCCGCATACAATCGCGCCACCGCTCACACACTGCAGTACAAGGGCTTCCTCAAGGACTGCCCCTCGGGCCAGCTCAACAAGGAAGGTGCGTCGGGTGTCGGCTTGAACCCGCGAGCGCTGCGCGCACCGCACGGGCCAGGCGTCTGCAGCACGCATGCCCAGCACGCACCGAACGTCACTGACCGCATACAGAGTTCAAGAAGATCTACCGCCAGTTCTTCCCCTTCGGTGACCCGAGCCAGTTTGCAGAATATGTGTTTAATGTGGGTGTGGCTGGCGTGGCAGACGACACCGGCGAATGCTAATCCGCGTTCAGGTATTCGACGAAGATAAGAGCGGAACGATCGAGTTCAAGGTGGGTGGGATCAAGGCTTCCTCAGCTCACACTTGCAGGAGTTCATCGTCGCGCTGTCTGTCACCTCGCGCGGCCGCCTTGACGAGAAGCTCAAGTGTAAGTGCCTGTGTCTTGACCACACTCACACCCAGGGGCGTTCCAGCTGTACGACATCAACGGCGACGGGTACATTACATACGACGAGATGCTCCAGATCGTTAGATCAATCTACAAGATGACTGGGCAGATGGTGCGCCTGCCCGAGGACGAGGACACGCCCGAGAAGCGCGTCGACAAGATCTTTGCGGCGATGGACCTCAACAAGGACCACCAGCTCACGTACGACGAGTTCAAGGAGGGGTCGAAGCACGACCCGACGATTGTGCAGGTGAGGGCTGCCGAGGCGCGCCGAGCCGCAGGCGAGGCGCGCGGCTGTGCTAGGAGCTGTTCCAGACCACCCCGCTGACACCCACAGGCGCTCTCCCTCTACGACGGCTTGGTGTAAGCGCCGAGCGCGCCCCAGCCTATTCCGTCCGCCACGCCGCCCGCCCGTCTGCTCTCCGTCTCATGTCTCGATCGCTAGCCCGCCCGTACACAGTCTCTCTCCGCCGAATATAGACGACATGTCAATGTATTGCTTGCAAAAGGGTGGTGTGTGAGAGAGAGATTATTGCTTTTGATTGACGGGGTGGGCAAGCTCGACGTGAGAGACCATGGATGCTCGACGACAGTGCACAGCCGTGATTGTGGCGAGACGATGACGTAGTGCGTGGCAGAGTGGCTGCTCGGCATGGCCGGTGGCCGCGTCGCCGTGTCGTCTCGTCGTCGTCGTCGGCGCATTCACACAACGCCGCACCCCGACGTGCATGCAGGCTGCGGATCTGAGCTTTGCGCAACGCACATCTCCTCACAGGACCCAACAAACGCAGTGACTCACCGACAAGTGGAGCAAGTGCGGCGACCACCATTTTCTCCGCGGCGACAGCGGGCACACGCTCCACCTGACATCACCGGCGGTGCCTTCATATATGTATCTTGGCGCGCACTCGTCTTTCTCCATCACACCCGCCACCATGTCGACGACGGCACACGCACCAGCAGCGGCGCCTCCTCACAGCGAGAAACACACCGACACGGACAACGACAGCGGGCTGGGCCACCAGCCCGCCATGGCTGACAGCCGCGCGCTCGCGGCCGCGCTGGACACCCTGGACGCAGCGACGCTCCGCGCGCTCCTCCTCGACGCCGCCGAGCTGCCAGGCATCGCGCAGCGCATCGAGGCGGCCGCGGGCAAGCAGCGCGCCGAGGCGCAGGCGGCGGCGGAGGCGGGCGCGGCGCTCGAGCAGCGCCCCGGGATAAACTTTGACCAGTGCGTTGTGCCGGTGCCGGTGCCGTGGCCGTGAGGAGCGGGAGCGCTGACGCCGACGAAAGACACGCCGCATCGGCAACCTTCCACCTGGGGGACAAGTACGCGCGCCGCCCACCGCGACAACAAGTGAACCAGGCGTACGAGGTCGCGCGTGTCGTCGAGCGGCTGCTGGACGAGATGGTCGACCGGACGCGCGCGCTCCCGAACCGCGCGACGAAGATCAGCGCCGCGGTCAACATTGTGCGCGTGTACGACGCGCTCCTGATGCGCCGGCACGACGCGTACATCCCCGAGCAGGTGCGCATGACGGCGACGTACTGGGGCTCCAAGCTCGTGTCCGTGCTCGCGCTGTGCTCGGGCGGCGATTTGGACGCGCTGTCGGATGAAGCTGGGGGCCAGTGGTTCCAGCGCTTACGGGCGCTGTGTGCGCGCGCGGCCGCGCTCCGCACGCTTGATGGGCTGGAGGATGCGGTCGGGCGCGTGTTCGTGCGTGCTTCCCAGGATGGGGAGGGGGAGGGGACGCGCGCGGCGACGAGGTGGGACGAGGCGCGCGTGTGAGCGCCGGGTGTAGTGTACGTTATAATGACCTGCTAGTACTCGCTGTCCACCGGACGGCCCGATGTTGTCCTTCACGATGCATATGGTCTCGGCTGACGCGAGTATGGGGTACTTGTCCTATGTCCGTGTGTGCCAGGGCAACGATCGCCGGTCTGTGTACGTCTTGGGTGTCGGCGGGCACACACACCGCCGCGCCGACCTTGGTGGCGACTGTTTGAGCAAGTGGTTATGCTGCACGCTTTACAAGCATTGCACCTCGGCAAGACGCTGCACGCGTGAAATCGGTGGTTCGAACCCGCCAACAGTCATCGTTTTGTCGTCTGCTGCAGTACATGACATCTACGGCGCTCTATATCACATTCCCTCGTCGCCCGCCCCCCTCACCCACCCCTCACTCGTCGTCCTCGCGCGGGCGGGTAAACTTCCTCTTCGTCTCCGCCTTCGCCAGCTGGATAATCTCCTTGCGGTCCTTCTTCGGCAGCGCGGGCTGCTTCTTCGTGGCGGCGACCATCGCCGTCGCCTCCTGCGCCTTTGTGCTCGCCTCGGTCGCGAGGTCGGTCGCGCGCGTCGCGCGCTCGGTCGCCGCGTTGGCCTTGTCGCCTTCTTTGGCTGCCTTTGCGAGCTCCTTGTTGGCCTTCTTGGTCGCGTTGCGCGCGCTCCGCCGCGAAAAGTACCCGTTCGCGTTGGCCGTCTTCTTGCCCGCCTTCGCGGTCGCCTTGTGCGCCTTGAGCGTAGCCTGCGACGCCTTGGTGTGCGCTGCGGCCGCGACGATCGTCTCCTTCTGCGCCGCCTCGCGCGACTTGTTGGCGCGCGATACCGCAGAGTTGGCGTTGGCCGTCAGAGACCGCGTGCCGCGCTCGGGCGGCAGCAGACGCATGTACCACGCCCCCTCGCGCCACTTCTTGAGGATCACCTGGTCGGCGTCGCTGAGCCCCTTCGCTTCGTTCTCCCGCTGGTGGCGATCAAAGGCCTTGCGCCGTTGGTTCACCAGCACCATGGACGTCAACCCGTTGAAACATTCCAGGATGCGCGCCCTGGCCTCGGGCGTCAAAGGCTCGGCAGCCTTCTCCGAGATTGCGATACGCGCAGTGCGCTGGATGCGGTCGGGCACATTGACATCCATGTTGGCGCGGATGTGTTTGTCGGCGCCCTTGTATGTGTTGACCACAAGGCCCATGACACCTGTCGAAGGGCGCGCCCAGATGTTGAGGACTGGGGTGTCAGTTGTGCGTCGTTGCAGCAAGATTCAACTCACAAGCCTTGCCCATGCCACCGGCGAGGCCCAGATATCCCTGCATGTCAGCCCAACCCAGCGCCCCGTACCCACTCCTGTTCTCCACCCGTCGTAGGGGTCGGTCCACAGCCCAGTAATCGCATCCAGGCCGCCGTAGCCGAGGTCCTTGAAGCCCTCGCGCACACCGGTGCCGAACGAATCAATGTGGCCCCGCTCGCGCACACGCGAGTTGATGAGGCGAGGGACATTGTCACTTCCATGGTAGAGCGCCGGGGCGACATGGGCCATGGCTGGGGGTAAGCTGGGTCCTCGCTCCAGACGTACCCTTCGGGAGTCCGACACCAAACGAACGAGCACCCTTTTTCTGCCATGCGTCAGCTGGTGTGTGCCATCACAGGAGGCAGAGCCAGCTCACAGGGTCATAGAACATCTGTGACGAAGCCGTGAGCGTCGTTGTAAGGACGTTGAACAATGCCTGCGTCGTAGCCGTGACTGGGTCCGCGTACGACCGAGAAGTGAGGTACTCCCTCGGCCCTGTATCGATCAGCGCTGCGTCACGTCGTGGAAACTTACGATTCGGCGCAAGGTTACTCCACTGGAGGGCACCGCCAGCGACCAAGACACCGGCCGCCTCGTGCGACAGCCGGAGCCTGTACTTCCGGCTCCACCAGGACGCGACCTTTGTCGGGTCGACATCACACCGCATCGCGTTCAGCGGCAGGTAGCGGTGGACGCTATCGACGCCCTTGAGCGTGCCGTCCTCGGCGCAGATCTTGCGGCCGATGCGCTGAGCTGCACGCTTTGCCGACTTGGAATGCGCAAACTCGATCGCGGAAGCGAGGTTGTCACTTGTCAACTTCTTGTGGGGGATCGGGGGCGGCCCGGCGCCGGCGCTTGCGACGGCATCTCCCCAGAACCTGGTGGGTTAGAGAGAACACCGAGCTCATACCCACTTCTGGTCGCCGAAGAAGGGCACAATGATCGTTGGCAGGCCACAGCGCAGACCCGCTGTCGTTGTGCCTGCACCACCGTGGTGGCACACAGCCGAGATCTTGCCGTCTGCAAACAGCCAGTCGTGAGGGAGATCACCTGCAGGGGTGAGCTCTAGCACCAGGCATAGTGTTAATCACCCTTGATGATAAAGATGCTATCAGGAACATCGACGCCGCCGAGGTCGGACCAGCCAGCACTGATACACGCGCGGACTCCCGTCTGTTTCACAGCGTCGATGATGGTCACTGTAAAGGTGAGCCAGGGCAATCCTCAGTCCACCTACAGGTCAGCTTCATTGGGTCCTTGACGACAATGGACCCAAAGCCGATGTACATTGGCGGCGGGCCAGCCTTGAGGAACTTCATGAGCGCAGGGTCGGGGTCATACTTGACCTCTCCAGATGGAAGCGAGAAGAACCCGACAACGTCTGCGGTCAGCCACGCCTCCGACACCACGCACCAATCGAGTCTCGCCAGTCGTCAGGCTTCGGCAGCAGCCAGGTGCTGTATCCGTAGATGAAGGGCACGCGCATGCGGTGGGTCGCCAGCGGGCCAGTCAACACGGTGAGCGGCGGAAGGTCGAGCGTGTCCACGCGGAACTCGTTGATGATGTCGCCAAGGCCTTGCCACATGCTGCCAGGTGAGCGCGTAACCAACGGTGTCCACCTACAGTGTGTCGGCCATGGCATAACTCAGGAAGTTTGTCATGCCAGGTTCAGCGTTCGAGGTCTGGACGTTGACGAGGGGCTGAGGAGTCAGCTACAGCAGGCCTTGGCACACTCACGTGTGAAAAGTCACGATTAGGCGACCACGGCATGGCTGTGAACATTAGGAGAGCTCGGCTGCACACCCTCCGCACGACCCACTGAACGACATGATGAGAGGCAGACCGAGCGCCTCGGCCACGTGCACATGGGCAAACGACGGCGGGTTGCTGATGATCGCGTCGGCTGCGAACGGCCGTCCTGAAAAGTGCGGCTCATAGCACGAGTGGTAGAAGCCCTCGAGCATCGTGCGCGTCATCTTGCGCTTGGAGCCGATCTCGCCAGACTTGATGGACTCGAAACCGGGCATGAGGCCGGGGTCTGGGGCGTCAGCTGCGTACAATGCCGCCGCGCTCACTCTTGACCATGTACGCCATCAGCTCCTTGGGGTCGCCGCCGACGTCGAAGAACTCGAGGCGCCCGACGAGCGACTGGCCGTGCTCGTCAAACTTGCCCTCGAGGCGCTCGTTGGCGTCCTCGACGAAGGCCTTGAACGGCGGGTGGGTCGCGATGCGGACGCGGTGTCCGCGTGCCTCGATCAGCCGCAGTGCGAGCGCGAGGTATGGCTGCACGTCGCCGCGGGAACCGACGACGAAGATGACGATCGACATGGGCGGGCACTCGCCGTTCAGCAGGTGGCCGGGCCCTCGGTAGTCCTCCACCGGCTCGGACACGTTGGAGTCGGTGTCCTCCCACTCGTCCTCGGGCTCGGCGGTTTGGGCCCGTTGCGACTTGGCGCGCTTCTCGTCGTACGCAATGCCGACCTCACCCCGCTCATATGCGGGAGCCGATCCCCTTGCCTCCTCCGTGTGCTCCTCCAAATCCTGTTGGTACCAGGGCGACGATTTGTGGTCGCGCTTGTCGAACGCCGAGTCCTCAAAGTCTTTGATGTTGGGTAGGGCCGGCATGTCGCCCTTGACATTGAACCATACGTCGACGAGGCCGTCGTCGCGTCCAGCGGCACGGGAATCCAACACGGGTGAGCGGGCGAGCAACTCCACACCGAGGGCATCTGCGGTTAGCAAAACCCGGGGGTGTCGACTCACTCGACTCGCCGGCGCTGTTCGTTCGAGAAAGCGGCTCGTGGGCGGCGTAGTCGCTTGGCCCGCCCGGCTCAAGGTTGCCCTGTGAGTCGCGGGCGCGCAGGGGAGGGGCCGACAAGGAGGAGGTGGTCGAGTCGCGGTGCACCATGTCGGGGTGGGTTACAATTCGCGGCGTAGACGGCTGGCGCGATGGGCCGTTGGGATACGTCGGGGTCGGCGGTTGGCGCAGCGGGCTGTGAGGCTGGCTCGGAGTCGACGGTTGGCGCGAAGGCCCGTTGGGGTGAGTAGGAGTCGACGGCTGGCGGAATGGGTTGTGGGAGGATGTCGGCGTCAAAGACTGACGTGACAGGCCATTAGGCTGCTGCGTCCATGCCTGCTGACCCAGAACTTGCGGGGAGGCAGGCGCTGCGCCCGGAGGAAGCGACGGCGCGGGCGGGGGCGATGGCAGGTCCTTGTGCGTGCTGAGGACCGAGCTGGAGCGGGTGAGCTGGGCTTGCTGCGGCTCGGGGGTGCTCGGTGCCGCCTGGCTCGCGACGCTCATCTGGCTGAGCCGTCGGCGGGCCTTCTCGAGCGCCGACTCGCGGCGCACGAGGCCGCCGGAGCGGACCTCGTCTACGCGCGAGTATGTCGGCGGAGGCTGCACGGAGGGCACAGGCGCGGGCGCGGGAGCCCTCTGGCCTGGAAGAGCCGGGAGCGGCGCATCCCTGTCATAGATGATGCGGCTGGTGCGCTGCGAGCTGATTGTCGGCGCGAGGGTCTGCCGGGAGGCTGTGGACGGCGCGGGGGACGCGGGGGTGGTGCTTGTGCTCGCGCCCGGCGGGAAGGGGTAGCTGTTGCTGCTGCTGCTGTTGTGGTGCTCCGTGGAGCTGGCTTCTCTGTACGGCGGACTGGCCATCGCGTCGGTGTTATCTCGCTGTGTGGGGTGACTGCATGAGAAGAAACAGACGGCCGTGATATGCTTGTTGGCGGGTAGATGTTCGGTCGAGTGGAGCACCACCGTTCGGGCCGTGACCGATGCGGTTTGCCTGGGCGGGCGAGGATTCGCAGCACATGCTGTGCTCGGTTGGGCCATTCACGGGAAACCCGGCCGCATCGTCACATGCAATGTCATTCCCGGGGGATCTTGAGCCGGCGCAGAGGGCGCGGGGCGCGCTCTGCGCATGCCAGATGCACTGCTGCAGTCGCAAGGCTTACTCGTCGTTGTTTAGACTTGTGCAGAGGGCGGTGCACCCTGGTGAGAAAAGGGCTCAAACGGGAATCAGTATCGGGTGCGCCAGACCGACGTCAGACCGAACAATCAGATCCGCAACACCCGATAGCGCCAGTCGCGACGTGTCGATCGTGCAAGCAACATGATCGACAAGCGAGTGCACAACGACAACAACCATGGCACGATGACGCACACAAGCACAGGATATATACAATAACTCCCCAAAAGTAGACACAGTAACCAAGAAGAAACACACCGGGATTACCGGTCGTCACCCAACGCAGCAGGAACCTTGCCCTCCTCCACAGCCTTTGCCGCCGCGTCACGGTACGCCTCGAGCTCGGCCTTGAGGGCGTCGGGCGGCGCGTTGTCGTCGTTCCACCCGCCCATCGAGAACCAGAGTGTGTTTTCGAGGAAGAGGCGCTTGATGAACTCGGGGAAGGAGGGGGCACAGATTGACGGCTCGGCGAGTTGGTAGCTGCTGTCCCAGTCGTTCGGGTCGTCGACGACTTCGTCGTCACTGTCGTCGTCGTCTTCAACCGCCTTGTCATCGGCGGCAGACTCAGCAGCCTCCGCCTCGGCCTCCTCGCCTTCCTTGCCCTCCTCGTCGTCCTCGTCCTCGTCATCCTCGTCATCGTCGTTCCAGATGGGGTAGCCCGAGATCACAGCCGTCGGCTTGCCGGGCTCCATCACAAGCAGCCAGAACACACAGCTCTGCTGGTCGTTGAGGAAGCGGAGCGCGCGTGTGCCGCGGGGCGCGCCCTTGACTTTGATCAGGCGAGAGCCGAGGCTGTAATAGCATGCGGTCGGGGTGGGGATGAGCTTGCCCAGCTTGCGGAAGTTTGTGAAGAAGTCGATGAACGACGCGGGGATCTCGAGGCCGAGGGCGGCAGCGCTCGCAATGTGCTTCTGGAGGAGCTCATCGATGTTCTTCTCGTCCTCGAAGTGCATCTCGTCGATGTCCTCGTCCTCGTACTCTTCGGACGCGTCGGTGTCGTTGCCGTCGGTGTGTGTGCCGTTGGCGTCGGGGGTACCGTTGGTACCGTTGGTGCCGTTGGCATGGCCGTTGGCGCCGTTCGCATGGCCGTTCGCGCCATTAGCAGCAGCAGCCGACTCCTCAGGCCTCAGCGTGCGGAGGAAGGCAAAGTCCTCCTCTGCGTTGACTGGCGGCAGGACGTCGTAAGGGATAGACGAGTAGGTTGTCCATCCTTTGATCTGCCAGAGGCCGCGGCTGCCGGCCGTGATCCAAGACTTGGGGAGGGTGGACATGGTGGAAGGTGATGGGGAAGAGGAAAGGAGGTGGGCGTGGTGTCGATGTCTTAAATGGCTGTCGCGCCTGGAGGCCTTTGGCGGGAAGAACGTCACGCGTCGCGGTCCGTGCGCGCCAAGTCGACGATGGTTGAGGTAATCTAATCGGGCAAGGGGGCTATTGGGGTGGCTCGAATAAATAGCCTATATAAACAACTTCTTTAAAGGTGATCCATTACGCCTTCCTCGTCTTCCTTGTCAGCCCCATCTCCCTCGTCCCCCACTTCGTCGTGCATAGATGGGCACATGATCCAAGACCTCCAGCCAGGCTGAGGTTGGCTGATACCTCGGTGTCGACGGCGCGCGGAACAGCTCCCAAACCGAAGGAAGCCAGGCCAAGCTTTGGGAGGAACGTGCTAGCCAAAGGCCAAAGCAGCGAGGCCCACCCGCACGACGCGTTCACTTACCATGACAGTCCACGACGCGTTGTTCCAGCTGCGCTTTCTCTAGCCAGGTCCACTGATGTGGTGGTATAGTGGTTCCTCGGGAGGCACCCACCGAGACATGCGCAGCTTGCACCGACGGTACCGAGTGGAGCTGCCTGCCCTTACGTATCACCTCCACCCGAGATTACACCGCGTGGTGCAGCGGGCAATGAACGATGGGCAACCACACTCGACTCATCGCGCACCAGCGGCCCGGTACCGAGGGGACGTATAAAGGTGTTGCAGCGTACACTACGCAGCATTGTGATCCCCATACATCCCCCGCAATGACCACCCCCACACCATACACCATTGAAAAGCTCACGCGGGCTGACCTTCCTCGGCTGAGCGAGATCGGCCAGGCGGCCTTTGAGCACGACACGCACACGCGCATGAAGATGCACGAGAAGGGCGTGACAGACCTCGGGTCAGAGCTCGAGCCGGCCTCCTACCTCGAGTACCTGCTGTCCGACCCCGCCGTGCAGATGATCAAGGCTGTGGACGCGAACGGCAAGATGGTGGGGTACTCGAACTGGCGGCTGAGCAAGGTATGTTCTCCGTGCGGGGCAGCGCTGACCCCAGCCGCGCGACCCCGACCCGTCTGTGCCCCCGCTCGACGCGCCCGTGTCCCACCCGGACCACCCGGTGCGCGAGTCCGACCCGCCGCTTGAGCAGATGCGCAACATCACCTCGGGACATATGAACGGGCTGGCGGAGCGCGCCAATGCGCGCCAGAGCTTCTTCTGCACCGGTATCTCTGTCGACCCGTCCATCCAGTCCCGTGGGGCCGGCTCAGCGATGATCGGCTGGGCGGCGGCCCAGGCCGACAGGTACGACGCACGCTCGTGGGTCCACCTGAGCGACCATGCCGGCGGGGTCCGCGCGTTCGAGAAGCACGGGTTCAAGGTTGTCAACTCTGTCACTGTCGACTTGGACGAGTACGCGCGCAAGGAACACGACGGCAAGTGGGGCAGCTACACGTTCAGGTTCTTGGTGCGGGAGCCCCAGCCCCGACAGTAAACTCGGTCATGTGTGCTATGCATTGGTGGGTATCGTGGGGATATGGACGTTGTGGTACATATTAATGATGCTTACACCTCCAGAGATCGGCGCTGCTCCTTCTTGGCGGCCGGGGCGCCCTCGCCAATGACGGTGTGCACTGAGGCGTTGGAGGACTGGGGCTCCTCGCGCTGCTTTGTGGTGGGCTTCTCCTCGATGTGGAGCGCCTCGGCCTGCTGTCTGGCGACAAACTTGCTCGAGAGGAAGGCAGGCGTCCTCGAGATGTAGAGGGCGTCGATTTCTTCGATCGAGAGGCCCTTGGTCTCGGGGATACAGAAGAAGCAGAAGAGGACGTCAAGGGCGAGGCAGCCGGCCCAGACGAAGCAGATGCCGGTACCGATCTTGTTCTGGATCTGGGGCGCGGCAAACGCGATGACGAGGGACATGAGCCAGTTGGCACCGGTGCCCATGGTGACACAGCGGTTGGCAAGGCGGATGGGGAACGTCTCACCGCAGACGACCCAGGCGACGGGACCCCAGGAGGAGGCGAACGCAGCGATGAAGACACAGGTGAATGCGATAAGGGCGTCACCGGCCTCCTTGGAGTGGGGGTGGGCCTTGGACACGGAGCCAACAATAATCTGGCCGGCGAACATGCAGATGCCACCAATGAGAAGCACAGGGCGGCGACCAGCCTTCTCGACGGCGTACATGCCGAGGCCGCCGAACGCGACGTTGACGGACGCGAGGATGATCTGGAAGATGTATGGGTTCTCGATGCCGGCGGCGTTTGCGAACTGCTGGCCGTACGAGAAGAAGAAGTTGATACCAGTGATCTGCTGGCCGACCTGGACCAAGACGCCGATCATAACACGCCAGAGGATGCGGTCCTGGGTGGAGAAGCACTCGGCCCAGGACACGTTGCCGCGCTCAAGGTCCTCTGCCGTCTTGCGGCGGATGGCCTCCATCTCTTCCTCGATGGCGGGGTGGTCGACGGGGAGGGAGCGGAAGCTGGCGAGGTTCTTGCGGCACTTGTCCCACAGGCCCTTCTTGGCGAGGAAGCGGGGCGACTCGGGGAGGAGAATGAAGCCGATGAGGAGGCCGAGGTCGTACACCATCGCGAGGCCGACGGTGAGCTCCCACGACACATTGCCGGTGTAGTGGCTCATGCCCCACGAGCACATGGCGACGCCCCAGATACCCATGGTCACACAGACCTGGTACGAGCCGGTAACGAGGCCGCGCCAGCGGGGCGGGGCCGCCTCGGCCTGGTACACGGGCACGAGGCCGGACGTGGCGCCGATACCGAGGCCAAGAAGCACGCGTGCGCAGTACACCTGCTGGATGTTGATGGCGGAGGTCTCGATCGCCGAGCCGATCATGTGAAGGAGGATGAAGACGATGCAGGTGACGCGGAGGCCGATCTGGTGGGTGGGTTAGTTGTGGTTGCGTGGCGCTGGGGGCCAACTCACGCGCTCAGAGATAGCGCCGGCGGACACGGCGCCGACGAGCGCGCCGAGCGACAGCAGGCCGGTGAAGGACGACTGGCGGATCGTGCTGAGGGCGCACACGCCGTCGGCGCACGTGCCAAAGCGGTCCTTGTACGCCTGCATGTTGAACTGTTGGTGGTGTCAGCAGTGGCTCCCACGCCACACGCCACGCCACACTCACCAGGCCCGAGCCGGACGAGTTGCCCCATCCGAAGATGACGCCGGCGAGCGACTGGAACAGACAGAGCGTGAGTGCCTTCTTGCTGGAGGTAGCTTCTGCCATGTTTGTGATGTGGTGGTGGGGAGTGCTGGAGGTGGGGGGTGGGGGTTAAAAGGTGCGAGCGAGAGCAGCTGGCTGGGGAGTGCGAAGCGTCGGCTGCAGGCGGTTGGTGTGTGTTGTACTCCGCAGAGGAGGCCGCAAATCTGTAGTAGGAGACAGGTAACAGGGAAAGTTTGAGGGTGGGAGGTGTGCGCGGTCGTGATTCTTGCTGCATGCTACTATTATTAAGCCACGACAGCACGAGTTGGCTCCCTAGCGAGCAGGAGTGACGAGGGCATCAGCAGCCGCCGCAGCGCCGGCGCCGGCCGTGCCCACCCATCGGATGCACGGCTGAGAGGGGGTGTTAGGTAGTGCCCGGCCGCAAGGACGAGACGACGTCCGTCCAACAAACAAACCCCTCAGCGCAGAGTCCAGCTCAGCAGCAGCAGCAGCAGCAGCAGCACGGTTCAGGACGCGGGCGAAAAGATGTCGGAGGTGGTGCAAGGAGTCCAGCGCTGTCCTGACGTCAGTGCCGGCGTGTGATTGGCCGTCCGCAGCAACTGCCGCACAACCCTGGACATGTGTTCAAGGGTGGCCAGGGTCGGGGGGGGAGGACGGCCGAGGATGGGATGGGATGATGCGGCTGGCTGGCCGCGCTGCGGGCATCGGGTCGGCGGTAGATCGGATACCGCAACGACGACGACGTCTGCGTCCGTCGGTCAGCGTGCCTCGCACAGTGCGCGAGCGCATGGAGCGCGCGCGCCGCTGACTGAATGGAAAACGGATGCGCCGACCTGCCACCTGCGGGGCGACGGAGGCCGAGGAGACCCGCCGCGCGCCGGCTGACTCCGAGGATTGTACGCTGTGGATTGTATGCGCCGCCGGCGTGGCCGATAGCAGCCGCGGCTGGTGCAATTTTGGGCGGCGCGGGGTGGGTGGTGGTACCTACCTACCTGCGAGGTACTGCGAGTTACATGCCTGCCTGGGTACCTGCCGTGCAGGCCTGGGTACAGACCAGCCTGGGTACGCCTGGTACATGCATTGTACATGCCGTGGGTGGGCGGCGTCACGTGCGGGGTGGTGTTGCGACGACCCGACACACGGTGGGGGCTCCTTGCTCGCTCGTTCGTGAGCCAGCCTGCCGCGGCTGTGGGCTGAGCCGAGACGACCGCGACCGCCCGACCGCCCGACCGCCCGACCGCCCGCGACGTCTCGGAAGGCTCGGAGCTGGGGCTGCTGACAGTGCTGGGGAAGTCACCGCCGTGCTCTGGCCCCGGCGGGACCCAGCCACCCCGGCGGTGGGGACCAGCTAGCGTGCGGGACAGCAGTCAGCCGCGGCTGCAGCTCCTCACCGTCGTCGTCACCTTGCGCTGCCCATAGCCCACACCTCCCTGCTCGGCTCCTCCCTGCCCACCCCGGACTCAATACACATGCATCACTATCACATCATGTCCTTCACTTGGGCTTGTGCCAAGCCGACGCGCGAGTCGCGCGCCGGAGCCGCTTGCCGTAAAAGTAGAGCGGGACGGCGAGCACCATGGGGAACGCGGCAACCGCAAACTGGGTCATGGCGGCTGTGAGGATGCCCCTGCGCGCGATGAGCGGGAAGACCCAGTACGACATTGCGAACTGGCGGTGGCGTCAGCTGCCGGCGCTGGCACTAGTGCACGACCCAACCCACCCCGTACACGTCCTTCCAGACCGACGCGACGATCATGATGTCGCCCGCGACGGGCGTGTAGCAGTCGACGGCGTAGGCAATCACGATCGCGGGGATCGTGGTGACGGTGACTCCCGTGAAGCCGTACCCGACGACGACCATGACGGGCCAGTCCCAGTGCTTGTGGAAGCCGACCGCGCCGACGGCGTAAGAGACGGTCATGAAGGCGACGAACGGGATGAGGGCGGGCAGGCGGAACTCGGCCTCGCGGATGCCGCCGTTCCGCTCGGTCATGCGTGAGCTCACGTAGTCTGTCAGCGGGCCCGCGGTGGCGAGGCCGAACAGCCCGCCAACAACAAACGCAAAGTTGCAGTAGCCCATTGCGCTCGGGGAGAAGTTGTACGGCGGGCCGGCGAGCATCGCCTCCTCTGTCAGGTTCCAGAACAGGAGGCACGCGGGGACGCCGGCGAGCGTGAGTCCCACCCAGATGAGGATGGGGTTG
Source organism: Vanrija humicola (assembly GCA_008065275.1). NCBI lineage: Eukaryota > Fungi > Basidiomycota > Tremellomycetes > Trichosporonales > Trichosporonaceae > Vanrija > Vanrija humicola. Next base: position 1,400,749 of record QKWK01000006.1, read on the forward strand.
AAGAACTTGGGCAGAGGCGCGACGAGGTCGGCCCACAGCGTCTGGCGCCAGTCGGCGTCGAGGCCCTGCCACAGCTTCCACTGCTGGCGGGACGGGTAGCCCCTGCCGACGAGGGAGCGGACGCCGCCCTCGACGTCGGGGGAGCTCGGGGGGATGTTGGCCTCTGCCTCCTTGTCGAGCGCGGCCGGCTCGGCGTCGTCAGGCGTGTGCTGTGCCCCCGCGGCCGCTCCCCGCCGCCACCGCGTCTCGGGCTCGCCGAGGACTACGGCGACGAGCGCGAACGCCAGCAGGCCGAGAGTGAGCCAGAAGAACGAGCGCCAGCCGTACGCCGACGCCATGTTGCCGCTGATGATGGGGCCGATGAAGAGGCCGAGGAAGAAGACGGTGCTGTGGGGTCAGCTGCGCCACGCGCCGGACGCCACCGGGACGCAAGTCCAGGGCTCGGTCTTCTGCGCTTCTGCGCCACGCACAAGTACAGTCCCATCAGACGCCCGCGCTGGTGGATAAAATACACATCAGCAATGACCTGCACCATGGTCGTCTGGCAGCCAGCGACCGCGACGCCAGTCAGAATCCGCGAGGCCAGGAAGGACTTGTACGACGTCGCTTTCGCCTCCCAGATGGACAGGAGGGCCGAGATGGCGGTCGTCACGATCGTCGTGATGCGCCGCCCGAAGATGTTGGAGCACGGCACGATGACCAGGTTCGCAAAGGCCAGCGCCATGACCAGCGCGCCGGTGAGCATGCCGATGTCGGTCGGGGACTTGTCCCACAGCTTGGCGAGGATGCCGTTCATCGGCGCGAGCGAGAGGCACGTCGAGACGGCGACGAAGGTGAAGACGGCTTGCGAGGCGGTTACGAGGGCTGCGGGCGTCAGCTGGGTAGGTAGGAGGCAAGCATACCCTTCCACTTTGGAGACCAGTTGAGCGGGTCGTGCGGGTTGAGTGTCGGCTGCGGCACGAGGCTGGCGTGAGCTGCGGCGTTCGGGGCGAACTTACACCGTCGCGCCGGAGCGCTGGAAGTGCAGCCCGTCGTGGTCGCGCATGACCTCCGTGCCGGGGATGTCATAGTCGTCATCGGCGTGCGCGAGGCGCGCGGCGTCGGCGTCGTTGGTAGCTGCCATGGTGGGTGTTGTGTGGCCTGGCCGGCCGCTGGCACCCCCGCCGCGCCCAGCCTTATATGCACGCTGCACTCACCGGCCATGCACATAGCGACTACCTCGCACCCCGCACGCTGGCTTGGTTGTCCCGTCAAACGTACGTGTCACGCGGCGGACGCCGTTGCGCTAGCCCATTTCCGTTCGCAGCTCTCGACGACGCTTGTAGGCAGCAACGATCCTTGGAACCGAGCCGCGTGCCTCGAGCGTTCCACACGTTGGAGCTAACCCCCTCCCTGCTCCGAGATTGCATGCCCCATCCCGATGAATAGGCTGGTCTCGGAGCAGGAGCGTACAATTGAGCGCCACGGCGCGAGCGAGATCGCGGTCACCCGCCGGATCGCGGCGTTCTCAGGCTAGGCTAGCGTAGAGCGATGGATGCACATACGGCTAATCACACGTTGTCGCCACGCATGAGGCGGGGCCACTCAGCCGCCGGCTCGCGTGGCCGCTGGCTGCGTCGCGCGTCGCAAGCCGTCCGTCCGTTCCTGCAAACAACTGGCACATGATCATCTCGATGCGAGTGTCGTCAAGCTGCGTAAAGATGCGCGTAGTACGTGCATGCATGTACATCACAAAGCGGGCAAACCAAGGGGAAACCAGGCGCTGCGCTGCCAGCTGCGTGCGTCCATGCATCGGCAAGGCCCGACATGTCGTTTCGAGACGACGACCACAGACTGCGCGACGACGACTCCGGTGTCGCTGCAATCTTGTCTGAGCCCTGTACCTATCTCTGCCGGCTGTTCCTCGCGGCCAAACGAAGACGCTGCTGTGGCTCGGGGATCCTTGACAGAAAAAGGCTTGAAACGCGACACATCGATTGACCGAGCACCTGTGCGCCTCGGTATCAGGCGACTTTGTCGCTCTTGTCTACTGACATCTGTGGGACTCAGATTGGCCGATGGGGAGCTCCGGCCGAACCAGCGGTAGAAGGAAGATGTTGTTGTCGATGACGGGGGTTGGATGTGGGGCAGGAGGAAGCTGATGGCATGGCTCAGCGGTGCTGTGTCCTCGAGCAGAAAGTTTGCCCGCCAGTAATCTCTCCTCTCGGCCAATCCTTTCGCCAAGGTCTCTGCTTTTCACCGGCACATGGGAGGAATGCTTGAGTTATCGCTGCCTGCCCCCCATGGGGAGATGTTGCGGGGCAACCGAGAGGTGTCGAGACGGAGGCACCGGCTCGACCGCTTGCGAGGGTATGGCCGCTCATGCGGTTGTCAGTGGAGTTGTCCACGGTCATCGCCTTGTGGGATGGGTGCTCTTTGGAGGCTCCATCTTGACCTCGTGCTGTCAGTCTGAGAGTCATTTGTCATCCGGCCAATATCCACACGTCGCCTCATGATATTCATCAACCCTAGCCACAATCCGATCCCCAACTGTGCTTCAACCCTCGACCGCCACACTAGAGCTTGGCGTCGTACGGCTCCATGAGCTTGTTGGCCTTGATGAGCTCGGAGAAGTTCTCAATGTGCTAGTCGTCAGCTTAGCCCTTGTGAAAATTCCTCACAGTAGAGTGGCACCACGGCTTGAGCTCGATCTCCTCGGCGACGTTCTCGGCAAAGCAGTTGCTCCACCCGTCGCGCGGCCACGCCTGGACGACGCTCTCGATGGTGGCGGTCGCCACGAGGTCGGGGTTGAGCCCGGCGTTGTCGAACACCGTCGCGAGCTGGATCACCGCGCCCAGCTGCGTCTGCGTGCCCGTCGTCCCGAGGTCCTGGTGCCGGATGACGCACTCGCACACGCTCTCGGCTTGCGACTTGGCGCCGCCGTGCGACTGGATGAGGTTGAGCGCGAGGAAGCCACCGTAGAACTCGAACGACATGAGCGTGTCGCGGTGTGCGTGGGCCGAGGTGCCGATGTCGTGCATCATGCACGTGAGGAAGAGGGTCTCGTCGGTGAGCTTCCAGTCTGGGGTGTGTGTCAGCGCCAGGCATCACACCACCCCCAAGTTCTCTCCGTCGCCGGCTTACCCGGGAAGTGCTGCGCGAGAATCGCCTTCGAGTACAGGTACACCCTGTGCGAGTGGCTGAAGGTCTGGCTGGGGAGGTTGTCCTTGGCGTACTGCTCGACTGCCTTGGCGAGCGGTGTGTCGGGCACGACAAAGTCGGCGGCGGAGAAGGCGCGGCCCTTGGCCGTGCCCTTGACCAGAACGGCGAGGTCGCGCGGGGAGGCGGGCCAGCCGTGGGCCTCGCGCTCGGACTGGGGGGTGGCGGCGGACATGTGGGCTTGTTGTTTGGGCTGGTGGGTTGCTGGTGTAGGGCTAGAGTGTGCGAGTTGCTTTGAAAGTGCTGTGAGATGGTGAGAGGAGCTCACCGCGCCCCTCTTATACCTCGCCCCGCGGCACAACTTGTCACTGTGCTCGGAATCACCACGCACCATTCCGCCTGCTTGGTCACCACCTCCTCGTTGTTACTGCTTATCGGCGCTTGTCCACGCCGCAAACGAGTCTCGACGAGGTCGATAACGCCCGTCCGCGACGTCATACGCGGCGTACGACCGCAAAAATGCCCGGGGCTCCGCAGAATGCCACGTGGTTTCGTGGCGTTGGGCCTGCCTGGATCTTATCAGGGCGGCGAGTCGCCGCACGTCTCAGGATCAAAACAGTGTCAGCCTCGTCTCGTCTTGTCTTTGTCAGTCGTCAGCTGTGAGTCGTGGAAAGTGCTTGGATAAGCCCGTTGCGCTGGTGCGGCGGGGTTGCAAGAGGCAAGGCAGAGTCCGTTGTCTAGGGGAAAGGGGGAACGGGGATCCGGGGTGTCTGGGCGCCAAACGCCCCGCTGCCGCCTCGACAATGCACGGCCGCGCTCAAGCGACGAGTCGAGTCAGCATGGCGAGTCAACGCAACACATCAGCGTCGTCGATCCGAGCCAGCACATCGGTCCGCGCACCGTCTTTTCTTCTGTTGTTTTCGGGCGTGGCGCAACGCGGCGCCATGCTGCGGCCAAGCAAGTCCGTCGGGTTTACCGTTCCCCCCCTGCCTGCCTGCCGCGATGGCAAGCTCGGCTGTGCTCGGTCGAGCGTGCGCCGGGCGATTGTGCAAGCTCGCATCAGCTCGGGTGATGCACAAGCGAGCGGATGGTGGAGGGGACGGTGTCAAGTAATGTCAATGGTGTGCGCGGTGGTGTGCGCGGTGAGTCGGTATACCGGCGGAGAGTGCGCCGCCCGACGGCCCACGGCCTGGCGCTGGAATCAATCCGTTCCAGCAAGCAACGACTCCGACGCCGCGCCGCACCGCACCGACACCGCCGACAGCGCCGCCGCCGACGCCGTCGCGATAGCAGCACTGATCGTCGTGATCTTCGTATTTATGATGTCGCGAGCTCACGAAGGGGTGTCGACACGCCCGCCAGAATGGGAATCTTGGCCGGCTGGTGCGGTGCCAAGACGGTGGATCTGGCGCCAAGCAAAGCCTTGGGCGTTCTGGCCATTGTGAAACGGCGCCAGGCGGGCGCGCGCGCAGCTCACCGGCAGCGAGCGTCGTGCTATTGCATGCTGCATGCATGTATGCATTCAATCATTCATGTGCATTCCTCCGGCTGGATGTATGCATGTGCGGTGGCGTGCGCAACGGTGTATGCGACATCCGGCGTGAGACACTGCGGCCGCATCATGCCCCGCCGATCTTCAGGAGCTCCTCTGCGTCGCCCTGCTAATCTCCACTTATCACATTATCGCACAAAGCATCCCGCCCGTCGCTGAGGCCGTCGCCGTGTAATCTAATGGCGTGCTTATCGCGTGCTGGGTCCAGACTCACCCAGCGTCACTGGAGCCCATCCGCAGTATGCAGCAATGACGCTCACTCGGCGAGGGCTCCATTCCAGATTATGGGCCTTGGCACCCACCACCGCGCTTGGCCCCGGTAGCGTCCCTCGGGTGGCGCGCTGCCCCGCCTCGTCTTGGCCGTCGTCTTGGCATTGCTTCATTGCTCCATTGGCCTTTTGTTCGCTGCGTCGCATACCACGTTATTCCAGATTTTCTCTGCTGGCCTGCTCCAAGCGGTCACACGCTGCGTGCGCAGGCTGCTGCTGCATGCACCTAGCGCACGCGGTAGCCGGTCTCCAGGCGCGTGCTGGCGCTGACAGCTGCGCTGGTCGCTACTACAGCCAGATGTCGCCATCGAGCCAAGCCAGAGAGAGCCACGCGCCGGCGTGTACAGTGCGGACTCGCAGGCTGTTTCGCCCTGCACCAGCCCTGCACCCCGCCGAGGTTGGTTATTAGCTGTCGCCATCACTTGCGCAACTGTCGCCATTGAGAACGGCGCCGCCGACGGCTGGCGTTGGCGACGATCAGTGGAGCAGGGAAAAGCTTTAGTCCGAGTGATGTAGACGATGATGTTTAAAACTCACCTGCTCGCACACTGACGAGAGCACCACCACCCGCAACCCACACTCACAATGTCCGTCGAGAAGAACGACAACAGCCTCTCGTCGTACGACAGCCCGCCCAGGCCGGAGGACGAGGAGACCCTCCGCCTGACCAAGAACTGGACGCCAGAGGAGGAGAAGGCCGCCAAGCGCAAGTAAGTGGCACTTGTGCCGTGTGGCACCACGGCTCACACGCCCAGGATGGACTTTATCATCATGCCTATTCTGACGCTGGGCTTCTTCTGTCTTCGTAAGTGGCTGAATGGGGGAGAGTACTGGGACTGCTGCCACGGGCGGGCGCCACACTCGTCGCGGCGATCACATACCGCGTCGTCGCCGCCTCATTCCTTCCCCCCCGCTACCCCGCACCCACTCACACCACCCAGAGCTCGACCGCGGCAACATTGCCAACGCGCTCACCGACAACTTCCTCAAGGACGTGCACATCACCCAGGACCAGTTCAACGTCGGCCAGCAGATGCTGTCCCTCGGCATCGTGCTCTTCGAAGTGCCCTCCAACATGGCGCTGTACCGCGTCGGCCCCGGCAAGTGGCTCACCCTCCAGCTCTTCCTCTTCGGCATCGTGTCCACCTTCCAGGCCTTCCAGCGCGGCTACGGCCCCTTCATCGCGACCCGCTTCCTGCTCGGCATGACCGAGTCGGGCTTTATTCCCGGCGGCCTGTGGACTTTGAGCACGTGGTACACCCGCACCGAGACGGCCAAGCGCGTCATGTTCTTCTACTTTGGCAACCAGATCGGCCAGGCGTCCTCCAAGCTGCTTGCCTACGGCATCCTGCACATGCGCGGCGTCGGCGGCCAGCCCGGCTGGTTCTGGCTCTTCGCGCTCATGGGCGCGTTCACCGTCGCCTCGGGCTTCGTGTTCGGCTTCTTCCTTCCCGACTCGTTCAAGAACCCGACCTCGACCTTCCTCCCCCGCAAGCGCTTCTTCACTGAGCGCGAGCTCGAGATCCTCCGCACCCGTGTCATCCTCGACGACCCGATGAAGGGCAAGAAGAAGAGCCACATCGGTCTCGACGCCTTCAAGCGCGCCTTTGGCAACTGGCGTCTCTGGATCCACCTCTTCATCACCCTCTGCAACAACGGCCCCCAGCGTGCCTTCGACACCTACTCGCCCTCGATTGTCAACTCGTTCGGCTTTGCGGCGCTTACTTCCAACGCCCTCGCTTCGGTCGGTTTCTGGCTCCAGGTGCCCGTGTCCTTCGTCTTCTCGTACGTGTCCGACCACTTCAACCTCCGCGGTCCGACCGTCATTGCCGGCTTCACCGGCCACATGACAGGTTACATCTTCAACCGTATCTTCACCGAGCTCAACTCGCGTGGTGTCAAGTACTTTGGTGTCGTGTGGACCCAGACCTTCGGCACCTTCTCGCACCCGCTCAACATCGCCTGGATGTCGCTTTCGGCCCGTGACTCGGAGGAGCGTGCCCTCGCCATGGCCATGGTCATCATGGGCGCCAACACGGCCGGTATCTACGGCGCGCAGATCTTCCGCTCCGACGACAAGCCAAAGTACCGCCGTGGCTTCAGCATCAACATTGCCATCCTCGCCTTCGGTCTCCTGCTCGCCATCATCCGTTACATCGACGACAGGAAGCTCAAGAAGCGCGCTCGTGCCGAGGAGACCACGACCCTGTCGTCCGAGGGCGATGTCGCGTCCCTCCACGCCCGCCAGAGCGTCGACGCTGCCCACCCTTCTGCTAGCGCCAAGGTCATTGACGACAAGGAGAAGAAGGAGACACTCAACGGCAACGTTGTCCGGGCCTAAGGTTTTATGAACAGTTGTTAATATATCTTGATTAGTTATCCATCGCATAGAGTGAATGCAGTCGCAGTCACATGTTACAGCCCTGTATTTACATTCGAGATGCTCAGCGCTTGAGCGTACGCCAGCGGGCCGCCACCGAGCATGTCGAGCAGCGTGGGCATATCCCACATGTTGCCGTCCGTGAACCAGCCAAAGTCGTTCTCCGGGGCCCAGACCTGCCCCGCGCCCGCGGTCAGTCCCTGCAGCGCCACATTGGCAACCTGAGCTGTAAAATCGGGCGGGGCGTGGTGTGCAGGGAGCTGGCTGCTGTCGCCGCCACCCGTCGAAGACCGCGCCACCTGTTGGCTCGGGGACAGGCTAGCCTTGGTCACACGATCCAGCTGCGACCGGATGTTGATCACGCCCTTGCGCACACATCCGCCCTGCGCCACGCACTGCTCGAGCACCTCTAGCACGTATCTGACGCGGTCGAGCGCCTCGTCCCGCACAGCCGGCTTGGCCGAGCGTATCAGCAGAATGTCGAGGCAGCTAGCAATAAAGCCCGCGTAGAGGATGGTGTAGTGGTGCGAGTAGTGGCCAAACGTCCGCCCCCACATCTGGAGGATCTCGGAGATGTTGATCGCGGCGTCGCGGCAGTGGTGGAGCGCTGTCTCGTCGTTTAGCGTCGACGACGTGTTGAGTGCCCGCGACGCGTTGGCCGGGCGCGCGTTGTCCGCCAGCAGGGGCCGATACACGAGGATCCGGATGGTATGGTACACCGCGCTTGCTGTCAGCGAGCCCATCCAACTCAAACCCACTTAAGCACCACCACATTGGGCGGCGGCGACACCTTGGGCATCTTCCCCGACTCGGGCTTGAGCACGCTCGGCAGGTCTGCGCGCCACTCGGCGAGCTGGTCCACCGCGCTCTGCACAAACGCCAGGCTGCGCCGGTGCGGCCGGCCAGGCGAGTACATGTTGTTGAGGATCGCGTCGAGGATGAGCGTGAGGTGCGCGTAGTGGCGGAGTGTGAAGGTCTTGAGCAGCGGCTGGCGGGGGTACGGCCTGGGCGTCAGTCCTCGCTCATGCTGCTCACGCACGCATGCCGGATGCCTGGCAGATGCGGCTGCCACTCGAACCCGTCGTCCGCGTCGGACGGCAGCGCGTCGGTCGACAGCCCCGGCCGGTGGGTGAGCGACGGCTCGCGCCCCAGCGCCATGGACAGCGTCTTGTCCCATGCGTACACGGCCCAGAAGAGACGCGCGCGCATGTCGAGCTCGTCGGACGAGAACTTGGACGGGTCAGACACGGGGAGGTGTAGGCCCATCTGCGGCGGGCGTCAGCGCGCCGTTCGCAACACCACGCACATCCTGCATCAGGCGGACCGCGAGCCCGAAGATCATCCATGCCTGCTGGATCTTGCCGACGCCCATCTGCCGGCCAGCGAGCACGAGCATGCCGTCTGTCGTCAGCAATGATTGATTCCCCACGCACGGATGGTGGAGATGCACCCCGGGTTCATGATCATCTCGGGCAGCATGCTCATCGCAATGCCCTCGTAGTGCGTGCCGCGCGTCTCGCGCTCGCCCTCCTCCATGCCCGTCGTGAAGCGTATGCCCGCGACGTAGATGGCGACCAGCAAAAAGTCGGAGAAGCACGGCCCGCCGAGCGCCATGTCGCCTGGGTCGTGTCAGCGTGCCCGCGGCCACGACGAAGACGTACGGATGAAGCTCGGGCGGTGCACCGTGCCGTCTACGCTGCTCGCCCAGCAGAAGTACGCGTCGACCCAGTTCTCGCCGTCCTCGGGCGCCGCGTACCGGTGCCGCAGGCGCGCGGCCCCGCGCAGCGACTCGTCGGACCACTCCTCGGCGTGCGCGTGGGCGGGCCGGCGCGACCGCGGCTCGGGGCTTGCGCTGGTCCGCCAGCGCTCGTCGCGCTCGGCGCTCTCGTCGAACATCGACGTTTCGCCGTGGTACATCGGCCGCGCGGCCGAGCCGACGTCGTACCGCGGCGACCCGAGTGCTGTGGCTTGCGCATGGTGCGCGTGCCGGTGCTCGTGGTGATGCGGGCGCGGGTGCTCCGTCCCGGCCGAGGTGGACGGCGACGGAGGGCCGGACTCGCCGCCCTCGAGTTTGCGGATACGCGCCTCAAGCGACGCAAGCAGCGACACGGGCACCGAGACGGTGTCTGCGTTGTCGCTGCGCGCGGTCTCGCCCTTGAGCTGGAGGAGCGACTCGGCAGCGGGGTGGTGCGCAGGTGCGGGTGCGGCAGCCGACGACGACGACGAGGCTGCCGCCGCGGCGTCCTCCTGCGCGCGCTTCTTCGTCATGCGCATCCGCACCGCCGGGCGACAGAGCGTGTTGGCCTCGCGGCAGGGCTTGCACGGCGGCGTGTCGGCGCCGATACACTTGATCTTGCGCTCGCGGCATATCTGGGTGGGGTGAGATGGGGGAGCCAGGGCGGGCGGGCCGGCCTGGGGGCCGCGCGACTCACTGCACAGGTATGTCCGTAGCCGCGCTTCTTCCACGGGCCGGGCGGCGCGTCGGACGCCGGGGCGGGCTTGCGCTTCGAGGTGTCTGGTGGCATGGTGGTTGTTGATATCGGCTTTCGCAAAGAGCGAGGTGCGGTGAGTGGCCGGGGTGGTTGCTTGGCGGCGTGATCCGCGCTGCGGGTGGTGTGGGTGCTGGCAATGTCCGCGCGGCTGTAGGAGGGCGGGAGAGCAGCAACGCCTGCTGCTGCGCTACTGCTGCTGCTATTGCTTCATGCAGGTCCTGCACTCCTCTGCATCACTGCCGCCTGGTCACTGCATGCACTTGCGGTACAGAGTATACACAAAAAGTGCGACCCAGCCGTCGGTCGCCGCGATTGCGCCATCACCTGCAATCCGAATCCCGAAAGCCACCACTAGACAAAGTACTTGACCTTCCTGCCCAGCACCTCCTCCTCGACCCACTTGTTGTCCGTCTTGTTCTGCGTGTTCTCCTTGTAGTCTGGTGTGAGCGGCGCAAGCAACACCCACTCACAGTCCTCGTGCCCCGTCCGGCGGATGCGCTCGCGCAGCCACTCGTCCTGCGTCGGCGCGGCGCCGCCGGCGTCAATGCGGTCCTGGAACTGGTTTTTGCCGTGCGCCTTGACGAGCGGCGAGTCCCAGATGGGGTCGAGGCGCAGGTCGCGCCGCGTGCGAGCAAAGTGGATGAGGATGTAGCGGATGAGCTGCTGCTGGTCGGGCGGCGGGCGCACGACGCGGTGGCGCGTCGCCTTGAACAAGCCGCCGGAGAGGACTGGGGTGTGAGTGGGGGCCAGCAGTGGGGTTTACGCACACTCGAGCGCGTCGGCCGTGTTGACGACGACGGCACCGTCGACGTGCTTGACCCACTTCCACTGCCCGTCCGGCGTGAGCAGCTGCAGCGCCGACACGGGCTGCGAGTAGAGGAGCGAGATGGAGTTGTCTGGGGCGTGGGCGTGGGCGTGAGCGGGCTGGCAGGCATACAAGCCTCGTCACTTACAGTCAGTGTGGCCGCGGCTGAGCACTCCGTCGCCCGCCTCAGCCTCGGCATCGCTGAGCGGGTAGTACCCCATGTACCGCGAGCACGCGTGCCCGATGGCGCCGGTATGGTCGTGCAGGCCCCAGAGGTAGTCCTCTGGCAGCTCGAGCGCGAGGCTCACGAGCTTGAGGATGCGGTACACGACGTGGTTGTACGTGTACTCTGCGAACGCTTTGATCTCGGGGATGAACGGCAGCAGCTGGGGCGGGTGCTGCGTGCTCAACGGGGCAGCGAAGGACGGCGACTCGAAGTTGTAGTGCTGGGCGTCGGCGCATCAGCTCGGCGTCGCTCGCAGGCTCCAGTCGCCCACCACCCACCTCGACCTTGTCCGGCCCGCGCGCGGCGCTCGTCCACTCCCCGGCAACCTTGTACCCCTTGTAGCTCCCGCCCGCGAGGTCGGCCTTCCACGGCGTCTTCTGCTCGAGTGTGAGGCCCTCGACGAGGAGCTTCGCGATGCTGAGGTTGCGCTGCAGCGTCTCCGTCGACACACCGGTGCCCGTGATGAAGAGGAAGCCGTCGTGCGTCAGGCCCTTGCGCGCGGCGGCGACGGCGAGCGGCCGGCGCTCAGCGTCGTCGAGGTCGCGCAGGTCGAGCGTCTGCAGCTCGGCCCAGGGCACTGGGGTCAGCGGCTGACGGAGCGGGTAGACACACGGTCGGCGGTCGTCGTGGGCGGGGGGACCCACGGCGCGATCTCCGGCGCGGCGGGGAGAGACTTGAGCTCTGCGAGCGTCGCAGCCGTGTCGACGGTCTCGGGGACGGATACGGGGACGGGGGCCATGGTGGCGGTGGTGGTGAGGGAGATGTGAGGAGCAGCTTGTGCGTTATGTACGCGCTGAGCTGCGCGTTGCGCTCGCCGCTGCGCGCATTGTGCTCGTCGCGAGTGAGTTGCTCGCCGTGTGCGTCATGTTGGTAGCCGATGTCGCCATCGGCCAGTGGGGTGGCGGACGAGGCCGACGTGCCTCACCGCAGCGATAAGGGCAGCAGCACCGTGCTTTGCCACTCTCTGCAGCTGCAATTGATCGCGCTCACTGTCATTGGCGCTGACAGCTGACATCTCTGCTGACAGATGTTTTGGGCAAGTGGCATCTAGCGTGGCATAAACCCAAGACTACGTCGCTGTCTATCCCCCCGCCAGGACTAGTACCCCAGCGTCCGCTTCCGCAGAAACACGTCGTTCCGCAACTCTGCGCGCCACTGCTCCGTCTCGAGCCAGTACGCCTCCGTGATCTCGTCCTCGCCTTCGCGCGTGAGGCTGAAGACATACTCCGTCCAGTGCAGCTCGTACGGGTTGGGGAAGATGAACTCTTTGCGCTTGCGGTGTGTGTGGCGCAGCTGCTCGCCCTTGGACTCGTTCACCTGCGCCGGGGCCTCGTCCCGAGGCGTCGAGGGCGCCGAGGACGCGCGCGAGGCCCCGGCGTCGGAGAGTGCCGGCGTTGTCGCGTCGGTGCCCTCAGCATCCCGCACCAGCCGCGCGATGTACGGGTTACCGAGGTTGAGCGGCGGTGCTGGGACGTCAGGGAAGTTGGGCAGCTGCCCCGCCCAGAGGAGCGCAGCGAGCCGGCCCTGGACCTCGGCGAAGGGGAACGGTGCGATCTGGTACTCTGCGGGGATTAGCTATGTTACGTTCCGCTACACCGCTCGACCCACGCAGCACGTTGAAGATGATGCTCCGGTCGTGCTCGAGGAACAGGAGCAGCGGGTCGAGCCCGCGCACCGCCCACCCGCGGAGCCCGCCAATCTCCCACTCGGCGCCGCCGGCGCGCTCGTCGCGCGTGATCTCGTCCTCGAGGGGTGGGAGCGTGTTCCACGGCGCATCGGCGCCCTTGATGAACGGCAGGGCGTAGTAGTACCCCGTAGCAAAAATAATGACGTCGACGTCGTCGAGCGGCGCGTGCGAGCCGGCCGCGACGCCGTTGTCCGTCTCCGCGCCAGGCGGGTAGAACACCACGCGGCCCTTCGGGTGTGCTGGCGTCGCGGGCTCGACCCGCTCGATGAGGGGGACGGCCGTCACGAACGGCTTCCACGGCTCCGAGCCGTCCTGCAGCCCGTTGTTGATGTTCGGCACGCCCGAGCTGCTCTGGTACACGCGCGTGAAGGGCGGCTTGGCGCCCTCGTGGAGCGGCCGGCCGTCGCCGTCGTAGTGCCCGACGTTGAGCTGCGCGATGAGCCGGCTCACGTCGGACCCGCTCGCGAACGACCCGACAACGAGCACCGTCTTGCCGGCGTACTCGGCCTCCTTGCGGAACTCGCGCGAGTGCTGCAGCGTGCCCGGGAACGAGGCGAGGCCGTCAATCGGCGGGATGTACCCGTCGGCATAGTGCCCGTTGGCGACGGCGACGTGGTCAAACTCCTCGGACGTGGTGACGCCGGTCGCGGCGTTGCTGGATGTGATCGCCCAGCGGCGGCCGCCGCGCCGTGCCCCGCTGGTCGGGGAATGGCGGAGCCGCTCGACGCGCGTGTTGAAGCGGATGTGTCGGAGGAGGTCTTTCGCGGACGCGTAGGACTGCAGGTACGCCAGTACCTGCTCGCTGGTCGGGAAGAGGTGCGCGCTCTCGGGGAACGGAAAGCCGCGGTACTGCATTATCCCGCCGGCGAGGTTGGTCCGCAGGCCGTCGTACACGGGCGTCGGGGCTTCACTGCCGGCTGGGTACGGGATGAGCTGGGCGCGGCCGTGCTCGTCGGTGCGTGTTGCGCGGAGGAACGGCGTGGGGCTGGGGTCGTAGTTCCTGCGGCGGTGTCAGCACCTCGACGCAGTCACCCCGTGCTCGCGCCCACCATATTCCGCCGACGCCGTCGCGGCTCTCGAAGCCGACAATCTCGACGCGCGTCTCGGCGGCGACCTTGGGCCGGGCGTACACCTCTTTCAGCTGCGCGAGGGTCGCGAGGCCGGACGCGCCGGCGCCGATGACCGCGATGCGCGTGAGCGGGCGTGTGTCTGTCATGTTGAGTGTGGATGCATGAGTTGACGAGCGCGTCGCCGCCGTTCTTGTGCAGCTCGAAGTCGGCGTGGTTAGCTGTCATGTCGCGCGATGGTGTTATCGCGGCGACCGGTCAAATCCGGCCGGCCGGGCGATTGCGACATCGGTGCGGTGGGTACCATCTCGGTGCAGATCTCGGTGCGGCGGGTGCGACGCGCATCTCGGTGCATGCATGTATCTCGGTGCAGCAGCGTAGATCTGGGCAAGATGTCAGTTCCAGGACAAGCAGTGTGGCAGCATGCATGGCACTGCCCGCCGATCCCTCTACTGGGAGTGCACAGGCTGGAGGGACACCGCGCCGAGGACCCCGCCCCCCCAGTTCCGTCGCACCGAGTCCCGCAGCCACACCCCCCGCCCCGTCTAGAAGGCTGGAAGACGCTCTGAGCAGGCTGGAAGCGTGTGCCTGCGTGCCCGCGGCGGCGTTCCATGGGCCCCACGCAAGCGCAAGCCACAATGGCTGCAGAGGAACGCCGTGTGCCTCAGGCCCATATGCCCGACGTCGACGCCTACCGCTTGCCTGGTTCCCAAGTGCACGCGTGCACGGCGGGCAACGGGCTGGCAGCCAGCCAGCCCACGTGCAGCGGCGTCCACGTTCCGTTCCCAGCTAGCCGTCGTCGTGGTCGCCGCCGTCGTCGCCGTCGTCGTCGTCAAGAGAACACGCCGACAATGTGACGCACCCCTGCGCGGTGTCGGTGCCTTGTCGCCGTGCTGGAGGCGACAGAAGCCCGCCGTCATGATGGAATGCGGCGTGCATTCTCCCAGCTCCCAGAAGCGCATCCGATGTCCGCTGCGCACGTCGGCCGTCCCACGGGGCCAGTATGGGCGGTGACAACCTCCGCGATCGAGAAATGAATGGGAAAGCGTTGAGCCGACTGACGGGCTGCACTTCTCATGGACGGCGGCGTCACTTACGCTGTAGTCTTGGCTTGGCTTACTCCTTTCGCTGGAACTACTGCCATACTCGCCGCTGTTAATACCGTACCAAGGGCAGCCTATTACGCGGCAGCACACGGCACAATGAACATCTCAGGGGGTTCAAGCCCATACGCTTTGCAGTGGCTGGAGCGGCAGGGTAGTAATTATGGGCAGTCGAGACCACCACCACCACCACAACCACCCAACGCGAAACACCAAACGCGGGGCATGCACGCCCCGTTAGCTTCTCTGCTTGCGAAAGAATACCAACCGACAGAACATTTCAGCATGCACGGCCCAGGAACGCGGCCCAGGATGCAGCGGCTGCGGTTGTGCAGCTGCACGACCGCGTCGAGCCGTAACAAGGCGTCCCGCCTCCCTGCGGGAAGGTTTCGCGCGTGCGGCGCGTCTTGACAACCAACACGAGGTTAGCGTGCCGCCGGTATGCTTGTTGTTGTGACTGCCACTCGCGGCACCCTGCCAGCCTCTAGAAACTGTACTGCATCCACACAATTGTCCGTGGTAAGCAAGCAGGCAGGCATGGACGGCCGGTATCGGCCACTATAAGCACTATGGCAGTATGACAATACAGCGAGTGTGGGTGCCGCGGACGGCGAATGTTCAGACGCAGGGATGAGAGAGCCATTGTTCGTGGTGGAGTAGCACACATGGTCGTCCTCATCAGCAGCGGGCAAGTCTATTAGGGTATGCTCCGGGTATATGTGTCCAACGGAGCTTAGTTCTCCTTGACGTTGGTGGTCCAGATCTGGTTCGTGTTGCCTGCGACGCACTGGAACGTCTGGACGTGGTTGCCGGGCGTCTTGTCGCCGTCCGTGAGGTCGAGGCAGAGGTGCTGGTCTGGCAGGGAAATAGACTTGTCGTCGCCCCACAGCCACGACTGCGCCGCAATGCCGGGGTAGCAGCGCCACAGCTTGACCTTGTCCTTGGCGGCCGGGTCGTCGGCGGCCTCGAGACACCAGTCGGTGCCCTTGAGGCGGATCGCGCCGTTGCCGCGGTGGATGTCCCACGACTGCTCGGGGACGTTCTTGCAAGTGTCGCTGGGGTATGTGTCAGTGGTGGTGCCACGCCGGCGTCTGCCACGCCTACTCACACAACAACCGGCTGGCCCTTCTCGAGCTTGCCGTCCTTGACGGACAGACAGGCGGCGGCGTCGCCGTCAGCGTAGATGTGCTTGCCGCCGTTCCACTCGCCGGCGCCGTCGTCGTCGCCTCCGCTGCCGGCGGTTGCGGACGGGCCGGGCGTCTTGGACGGCTTGTGCGTCTTGGAGGCGCCGTGGTTGTGGCCGTATCCGCGGGCCTCGACAGCGACCTCGGTCTTGGTCGGGAGGTCGATGGCGACAGCGTTGGCCGTGGCGGCCACTGCCGAGACGAAGAGGAGCGCGTGGGTGAGGCGCATGGTGAAGAAGGGGGGTGGGGGGGGGAGGGGGGAGTCGAGCCGAAAAAGACAGAAAAGTAGTCGAAGCTGAGCCAAGCCTCGTGTTGTTTTAACGGTAGTCGCTGGTGTCGAGATAACACTCGACGATAGGATTCAAACGGACGGGAGAGCGGCAGGAACACGAAAAGGCAAAGCACAGTTATGAAGACTGGATCTGAGAGCAGCACAAGGAGGCGGGCAAGGACGTCGAGCAGCGCAGCTGGGTAGGCCCAGCAAGCTTACCCACAGGCCATGGCGTGTCCATTGCCGCTTCTGGTGGAGCATGCAGGCAGCAGCAACAAATGTTGACAGCAGCAGGAGCTGTTGAGTGAGTACCCTAGATTACAAGCATGCTCTGCTCCGAGCGGCGGGCGGCGTAATCGGTTGGACCTGGCGCTCCTGGCATCCCTGAGCAGCGTGCCGGCTGCCAAGCAACGACGAGTGGGCTGCACTCCCATCGGAGGGGCGGGCGGGCTGCCGGATGGCGGCGGCGGCCAGGAGGCGGCAGGCGGCGGCCAGGCCCCGTGGCGGCATGGCTGGTGTTTCATTGTGTTGTTTGCCGCAGTGCTGAGCTTGTTTGCATGCGCAGGCAGTGGGCAAGAACACAATGCAGCTGCGTGACGCATTCGGTGTCGCCTTGGCATGATGCAATTGAGTGTGTCAGCGAGCGGGCAGTGTGGTGGTGGCACAACAGTTGGCGTGGGCGTGGGTGCGCGGCCGCGCAGGCGCAGGCGGGCGCGATGCATGCTGAGTGAGTTAGAATGCCCGCCGCCTACGTCGAGCGCCGCCGCAGCAGCAGCAGCGAAGCAGTGTCAGGCAGGCAGTATGCTGGTCCAACAGGCACGAGGTCCGCCGACGACGACGCTGCAGGCAGGGGCACGCCGACCCCATTCGCTCCCTGCGTGCGTGCCGGCACCCTAATGCTGCGTTAATGCTCTGGCGGGCGCCGTAATGGGGTCGGTCAAGGCACAAGCTTGGCCACTGGATCTGCAGGTGGGTGTCTTTGCATGCTGCTGCACGCGGGTGGGCGAAAATAGTCTGCAGGCATGCGGCCAACTACGAGCGGTGCGGTGGAGGTAGGTGGTAGGCTATTGTCGTTCCGCGGTACGCAAGCACAGCGGACGCCTCTGCATAGCTTGCGGCGAACGCTGCTGGCGCAATTGATTGCGGGGGAGCGGCAGCAGTGCAAGACATGGCGCAGCAGGCGTGCGCGCAGGCGCAGGCGAGTGCTGCAGTTGCACAGTATGGCAGAGGCCGGCAGCACAGCCGGCACCCATGCCGGAAGGGAGCACATGGCCAGCGGGCCTCAAAGCGTGGTGGGGTGGGCCTCGAAAGATGGCGGCGGCAGCGATCGACATGCGTCAGTAAGCTTGAGTGGGGCTAGGACGGCGCGGCACGGGGCACTGGGGACACGGCACACGAGGCACGCTTGCCCGCGGCATACGAGGCGGGGGAGGGGTCGTGTGCATGCACTGTACCCTCTTGCTCCTCCTTCTCGGCTCCGTCTGCTGCAGCGCACCGCCATGACGAGGGCAGCGGAGAGGAGAGGGCCAGCATATGTCAGCGGCGGAGAGGCGGCGTCATCATCCATGAAAAAATAAGGGTCGGCGTCAGCGGCGCAAGGGTGCCTTGCGATGGCAATGTTTTCGAGTAGGTGGTGGTCGTCTCGTCCTCGTGCTGTCACGCAAAGTTTTTTGCGCTGAATATTCCTCGCTGCGCTTGGCTTGGCCTATAAACATGCAGAAGCAGTGGTACCCCGCGGGCGTGGCGTCAGACCAAGGCGGGCGAGGCGGCGGCGCCGGAACCACAGCGCATGACCTGTCTACCTCCTTGGCCGCAAGCTGTGCAGGCAGCTTGGCCCCGCGTCTGCCACTGCGTCACCTGCGTTGTGGCGCAATGCAATGCGAATCAATCCGCTCAGCGACGCAGCAGCTGACTGCGTTGGCTTGCTGGGCCGTGCCAGTCAGTACACGGCAAGCGATACGGCCGAGCGCGCAGTGCACCCGTACCCCTCGTCCGTTGCATACCTCCGAGCCTGCTCCCAGCCACACTGGCCCTAATGCCCAAGCACAAGCCTACACTGGCTCAAATGCTCACGCCCACGCCCACGCTCACGCCCATGCCCAAGCCCGCAAGCCTCCAGCCTCTCACAGCGGCAGAGCCGTCGCGGGCGCCGGGCCGAGCGTGACGTTCTCTGTGCTCCGGCTTCCTTGGCCGTCTCCACCCAGCCCAGCCGTATGACTGGAGCAGGAGAGGAGACATCCTCGCGTAGCTGTGCCAGCCGGCAGCAGACGCCCCCGATTCTTCCTTCCGAAGTCGCCAGTCCCTGTACTCGTGCCTCGTGTTCTTTGCAGGCGCCATCGCAGCCGGCTGCAGCTGGCTCATTTGCCGTCTGCTGCACGGCCGCGAGTACCCACCGCAGCGGGCGACAGCGGCCAGTAGGAGGCCGGTGCCTCGAGTTGCCAGCGCCGGCGTGCTGCGTCTTGCCAGGCGCACGGCGCAGCTCAATTGCTCGCTGCACCGCCGCGGCTTCCCAGTCGCACCGGTCACAGCAGCCAAGCCGTGCTAGCCGTGCGACTGTGCCTCCTCTTCTTGTGCCTCTTCTTCTTGTGCCACCTCGTCATGTTCCTCCTGGCAGGTTCCTCCTCTGTGCCTCCCCGTCATGCTTACCGCACAGAGCTCGCCATGGCGTGTGATCATGGCGCGAGCTGCTTCCTCACACTGACAAGTACGAGTGCCGCGGACTCTCAGTGCCTCGCCCAGAGCAGTGGAATGGCAGCTCGGCGCTCCAAGGCACGGCGGAGGTGTCAGTGTCGCAATGTCCGCTTGGGACAACAACAACAGAGTTTGAGCAGGTGGAGTACGACGACGTCGGCTGCCGGCGCAGGTGCCGGCGCCGCTGCCGCCACAGTCGCAGCGCTCGCTCGCTCGCAGCCGGGAAATGACACGTGTGATGTCGGCGGAAGCAAGTCTATCACTCCCCCACCTGCGGGCAGCTGAAACGGCCAAACACAATCGAGCGGCAGAGGGTTAGTGGCGCCGTGTCTGCAAGCCTGTGGGTTGGGCAATGCCCAGAGACTACGGTAGGCATTGACGCCGGCCTGCCTCGTCTGGGTGGTCGGGAGACAGACGCCTGCAGTGCGTGTCGGGCGGACTGAACAGCAAGGACACTGTGCGGAACGGCGACTTGGGCCTGTGCAGCACCCAGACCACCCACACCCACACTCACGTGACCCCGGCGCGCGTCTGCTTTCCCCACGCGTCGCCGCGTTCGTTGCCCGCAAACAAGCTAGCGCCGCCACATCGGGACGCACCGACACCCCCTCCACGATACGTCAAATGCATTGCACAAGTGAAGCATGTACCGCCCTAATTACAGCTAGGATTGGGTCGGGGTTGGTCGGGAGGCGCGTAGCCATGTGTTATAGTCCATGAAAGAAGAGTGTCCATGCGTTAGAGTGGGGGGCGGGGGGCCCGCGCACTGCGTCGTCGAGATCGATCCCACGCAGCAGCCTAGTTGCTCCAGACCTGGTTCGTGTTGCCCGTGGCGCACTGCCACACCTGGAGCACGTTGCCGTTGACGCGGTTGCCGGACGGGAGGTCGAGGCAGAGGCCTGGGGTGGGTGTTAGCGGGGGGCGTGGGGAGTGGGGGTCAAAGGAAGGCATGCAACAACAATCCCGACGCCGCGTCGACTTACCCTGGCCCGTGAGCGCAATGCGGTTGTCGTTGGTCCAGTACCACTGCTGCTGAGGAAGACCCTGGTAGCACTGCCAGAGGTGGAGCTTGGACCCGTTGCCGGGGTTGACGCCGGCGTCGACGCAGAAGTTGGTGCCGGCGACCTGGAACTTGCCGTCGCCGCGCTGGATGGCGAACTTTTGCGCGCCGGTGCCGTTGCACTGGTAGCTGGGGGTGGGCGTCAGTGGTGGTCGAGAAGAACACGCCGAAGGCCAGGGCGGCGGGGGGCGGCGGACGGACGATCTTGCCCTGCGCCGCCGCGCCGCTCGACCCTGAGGCCGCCCCGCGGAGCCCGAGCCTGCAGCTCGCCCACGCCGACGCCACTCACAGCTGCACCGGCGTGCCGTTGGCATAGTTGGCGCCCGCGACGTCGATGCACCAGCCCGTCTGGCCATTAGGGTGGAGCGCGATGCCGCCGGTGGGCGGGGGGCCGGTGGTCGTCGTGGGCGGGGCGGTCGTGGTGGTGGTCGGCGGCTTGGTGGTGGGCGCGCAGGGGTCCTGGGCGGCGACGAGGGCGAGGGTCGCGAGGAGGGTGGTGGCGAGGAGCATTGTGGGGGTGTGTGAGGGAGTGTGGGGGGTGGTGGAAGTACTATAAGGTTGTTGAGAGATGGAGCAGAACGAAGAGAAGAGATGCGGCGAGTTGTTGTGTTCGTGTGGTGCGTGTGGTGTTTACGTCCTAGGCCAGGGGTGGTGGGTGCGGGATCGAGAGTCGCCGCCTTCCGCGTCTTATACTTTGTGTCCGCGTACAAGCCGTCCCGAGAGCAGCAGCATGCATGCAGTGTGCTGCAGCAGCGTACATGCATGCAGAGCACCACGGCGCCCACGTCGTCGCCACCGCTCGCTCGACCGAGCGATCAGCGCGCAGCGGCGGGCAAAGGCAAAGGCAGGCAGCGCACTCGGGATCCGCAAACACGCCGAAGCAGCCGCGCAGTGCGCGCGCGCTGAACTGCCTGCGGGCAGCTAGCGTCATGGGACCACCGCCAACCACGATCTGCCCGCGGGGCAGTGCCAGTCGTCACATGCGCGCGGGGCAAGATCTCTCGGTATCTTGGAACTGAACTGGCCGTGGGCATGCATTCCAGTGATAATCTACGTCATGCGCGCTGCGTGTGGCGGCGCGCCGAGGCTTGGGTGTTTGGTGCGTGCTGCTGCGCCGCGCCGCGCCGAGGCTGACGCACCGCTGCCCTTACACGCCGACGCCCGCCTCGGGCAGCTGATCGCGAGTGTGCAGCGGCGATCGATCCGGGCAACACAGCGCCGACGACGACGACGACGCCAGGAGCCAGCCAGCCGGGTGGAGCTGGGGCGCCGGGTGAGGGGGGTACTCGCTGTGCGGGGTACGATGCCATGCCATGCCCAGCATTCTTGGCGGTGTGGCACCGGCGGTCATGTCTCCTTGGCGTCGTCGCGACGTCGGCGCTCGGGCGAGCAGAGCGTGGTAATCAGAACGGCGTGGCAGCATGGCAATCGGCTACGACAGCGTGGTCTCGGCTACTCTCTGCAGCAGGCGGTGCTTGTCGGCTCAGCGGCCGGCTGTGGCGCCGGCTGCACCGCTCATCGTCCGTCCACGCCGACTTGCGCGCTCGAAGCACGCGGCGTGCGTCTTGACGACAGCCAGCGCTCGCCGCGTACCCCTTGTGACAGCTCCAGCGCTCACGACTGCGTGTCGACGTCGGCCAGCGCCGCTCGCGACCATCCCGCTTCCCTCGTGCCCGCAACGATACATGTGATGGTACAGCTTACAACACCGCCCCCGCGCCCACCCTGCTTCTCTCCACTCCCGCCCTAGCTATCCGGCACCGAATACAACCACGACATGTCGACGTCGGCGCCCGTCGGCTGGATCTGCGGGCCCGACTGGCCCGACGTCGCGCTGAACTCGCCGCCGCCGAGCCACCCCCAGAAGTCGCTGCCGGGGCCGACGGCCGCATTGTCCACCAGGGTCGGCGCGGCCGCCGTGCTCTGGTTGCTCTGGGGCGACGTGTCGGTCGTGATCGCTGCTGACGCCAGCGAGCTCGTGTCGTTGCGCAGGATCGCGGCGAGCGCCGACTCGAGCGTCAGGTTGTTGCTCTCGAACGTTGTCGGCTGCAGCGGCGGCGCGCTGCTCTTCCTGTTCGGCGCGGTCGACACGAGCGACTGCAGCGAGTGGCCCGAGTTGATCGAGTCGGGGGAGGTATGTGCTGCGGTGCCGTTTGTTGCGGTCGCCGGCTGGAACTCGGACGCCGGGACCTCGGGGTTGACGGGCGGCGGGCCGATCGCGCTGATGATGATGGACGCGATCGGGCCGGGGAGGGTCGACACCTTCTCGTGCAGCACCGTCACTGGGCCGCGGAGCGCGGCGATGGTGGTCGACGCGTTGGACAGCCGGTTCAGACACCACTGCAGCGACGTCACGAGCACAGCCTCCTCGTCGGACAGCCAGCCCTCGTTTGTGCGCAGGCGCAGCTTGCTGAGGAAGACTAGCGACGCGGTGTAGATGCAGTCTGGGGTGAGTTAGCTAAAGCCTCGTCGGTTAACTCACAGCAGTGGGAGAGGACAGCCTCGCGGTCAAGGAAGTGCGAGTGGCTCAGCTGCGCGAGGATGCTGATTTCGAGCGCCGACTTGACGCTCGAGTCCTGCACCACTCCAACAGCCTGTCGGCGGTCGAGCAGGATGGACAGCATGTGGTAGAGGCAGCTGCGCGGGTGAGCATGTGGAACCATTTCTTCACCCACTTCAGGTTGATGATGTGAGCCGGCGGCACCCGCTCCGGCTCGTCCTTTGGACTGAACCGCAGTTCTGGCGGCAGCTTGTTGCGCCAGTCTTTCAATGCGCGGTGGATCGAGTCGAGCAGCGGGGCACCAGCCTCACCGCCTCGTCCCTCTGCACTTAGCGGACAGCTGAAGCCGTTGCTAGACGTCAGCACAACCCATCCACCCTCAACCCACTCGTAGAGCAGAATATCATTCATGATGATCGCCAACCGCGACGAGTTGCAGAACGTCGACAGTTCGAGACTCGGGGTCGGCTTGAACGGCGGGAACTGGTCGAGGCGGTTACCCACCGGCGACCATGGCGCCGCGTCGAGCTCGACGTCCGGGTCGATGGGTTTTGGCGAGTCGCGTGTCTGCTGAAGCATCGGCATGCGGCCCAGGTACGTCGACATGGTCTTGTCCCACAGGTACGCCGACCAGAACATGTGCCGCCGGGCCTCGAGCTCCTCGGTGGAGAACGGCGACTCGGACGCGGGTGTCTTGCCGTCCAGGTGGATGCCGAGGTCGTCGATCATGCGGATGGCCATGCCGCTGGGCGAATCAGCATGTGGACGAAGAGGGTCGGCACGCTTACAGATAGACCCAAGCCGGGGACACATGCCCCAGGGACATGATCTTTGCGCTCAGGGTGAGCAGGCCTGCGATTGCAGACAGCGAGCTGCCGCGCTCGACCTCGCGCAGGACAAGAAGCTTGGCCTGTGGCAAGAACGGGTCGGAGGGGTTGGTGCCCTCGCTCAGCAGGTTGACATCGCACGCGCGGATCACATGCGTGCAGAGGCAGTACAACAAGAACGGGGAGAACATGGACTGCGGGGTGCGCGCGCGGTACATGTCGCCTGGGTTGGTGAGCAAAGCCCGAAACCCGCACCACGCCACGCGCAGCACGCAAACTCACGCGTAAACGTTTTGTGGTGCACAAAGCCAAACATGGGCTGGACCCAGGTGAAGTGCATCTTCAGCACATACCTCCACACCTCCTCGTTCATGACCGGGAACGAGGCGGTGACGGCGACACGATCAATCCAGTCCATCATGAGATGGTGCTCGATATCCAGGGCGTCTGTCACAAGGTCAGCCTGTGCCGGCGGCGGCGATTGCGCCGCATTCGCGCTGGACAGGTAGTAGAGCGACGAGGGACCATGGAGCGCGGCCTGGGACGTCAGTCAGCCCGCTCCGCCACCGCAGACAAGACCCACCCGGTTGTCCGTGTCCGTCGATATCTTGACCTGCTCCTTGAAGTTGTCGACGAGCGAGTCAAACTTGACCGGCGTGCTCGTCAGCCGCGCCATGCGGTCCGCGCCAAAGCCGTCGGGGTTCGGGCCAGTGGCAGGGATGTTGGAGTCGTCGATCAAATCGAGGATCTGGTCGCGCTCCTCCTTGGACGCATGCTTGAGGCGCGAGAGCGTGTCGCGCAGCTTGGTCGCGTGGTCCTCGAGGTCGTGCAGGTATTTGGATGACGGGATGCTGGTGGGGTCAGCGGGGCTTGGCGCGGCGGCTACCCACCCTTTGTAGATGCACTCGGTCTTGAGCGTGGTACATAGCTGCGGGTTAGTTGTGACACTGCTTGCCAACCCACCCTACAGCGCGGCTGGCCGCCATCGCATCGTCGCTGTGGGTGTGAGCATTTTTATCATCAACACCACGCGCAGCCTTAGTGCGCCCGCCTCGCTCGGAACAAACGGCCCCGAGGCGGTTGGCCCACCTTTTTCGACCGGCAGCTCTCGCATGCAAAGTTGCGTTTCTTTGGCGGCGCTGTCAGCGTCGTGATTGCCGGCATTGTTGCGATGCGAGCAGCACGTTGTCGTGGAGATGGAGAGTGAGTGGTGTCGAGTCTGCGAGATTGAACAGATCTCGTCGTCGTCGATCAATAGCCGAGGACGACGGCGGAGTAGTAATAAACAGGGAGGAGCGGATAAGGTTGGGCGAGCCGAGCGACGCGAGCAGCGCGTCAAGTAGATGCAGTGACGCCGAAGCAGCGCAGAGCGGCGGCGGAGAAGGCTGAGGTGACGGCGGCGACGACGGCGACGTCAACGGCGATGGTGACAACACAGATAGTGACAGAACGGACAAACCCCTATGCGGCACGACGCTGACGACCGAGGCCGGCAGCGCTCGCCGAGACAGAGCCACGCCACAGCAACTTTTCGCCCACCCGCCCGCACCGCTCCGATCACACACGCGCCGAGATGACGGGCGCGCCGCGCCCATCGCCCACCCACGAGCGGCAGCTGCCGAGTCGCTCGCGTGATATCTGGCATAGCGATGCCGGGGCACATGCGTGGATGTTGGAGCAGTTCCGCGAATGTGGCGGGCTATCTCCGCACACCCGTGGCGTGTGTGCCGCCGGTGTCTGGGACGTTGGCTTACTGCAAAGGCGGGTGTGTACCTCGGCCCGGGGGGTGCCGGGCTATCTGACAAGGCAAGCACGCACCAATAGTCATCAAGTGGCCGCTGTGAGTCGAGATAGCTGGTGCTGTTCTTGTCGTCGGGTCTGTCGTTCGGGTCGTCGGCTACAAGCGGCACAGCGAGGCAAACTGGGTCATGACGTCATGGCGGGGGGCATCGAGCTGCTGTTCTGCCAGCGACGTCGTGTTGATGAGTCTCTTTCCTCCTCTTCGCATCGGATTACATGCACGACGACGACAGCGATGGTGCGGAGGATCGTGTTGGTGGGGTGTCTACTGGTACCTGTGGGCCCGACGGACGGATCGGCAACGGTGCGTGTGTGTGAGCGTGCTTCGCCTCGTCGAGCTGGCTGGGGGCTGCCTGTCCGCTCACGACTCGCCCCATCGTCGCCTCGCCCAGCCGCCACGGCCTTGACGCACGCCTATGCATCCGGCGTAGCTACAAAGAAGCACCTCGGCGCCTCTGATGTACTGACGCGCGGTGATTCTGCGCGCTGATCAGTGAGAATGGCCGGTGGGCGACGATCAGCAGCTGCGACAGCTTCTTTCCCCGTGGCGCGAAGACAAACATGCTCATTGTCGACGACAACGGCAACGACAGCGACAGCGACGGCACCCAAACATGCAGCACGCGCTGCACTCACGGGAGCGTGCAGTGCGTGACTGGGCGCTGCATGGCATCGACGGCACACACACCCGGGCACACACGCGCGCTCGCACCCCATCCACACACTCGCCGTTGTCATCGCCGCCCATCGTCGCCCCATCCCCATCCTCCTCCTCCCCAACCAGCAGACAGACGTCCATCGTCACTCAACACACACGCGCACACGCGCACGCACGTCAACTCGCCAATCGCCCCCCTCTGGGCACCGCTCACTCGCGCCCACCCCCACGCAGCTCTCAACTCTTGCTCCTCTTCCATCCCTCTCTCTCTATCTCTCCACCAGTTACTCTCCCCCCTCCCCCTCTTCTGCACCCCGAGCACCAAACCACCTTAACCTCACCCTCTACACAAAAAATACATGTCCCACATCGACAAGGACAACCCCGAGGGCCCGCCCTCTCCAAACGACTGGGAGGGCGTCACCCCCGCCCAGCTGTCCGACCTCGCCGAGTCAGTCGTCTCGCTCCCCACCGAGCGCCGCACCTCGCTCTCCGAGTCGACGATCTCACTTCCCGCCGACCGCCGCGCCTCGCTCGCCGAGTCGACCACCTCGTCCACGGCCGCCACCCGCTCGTCGTGGCCCGCGCTCCTGCGCGCCTTCACCCGCAACCGCGTGCAGGCGGAGCCTGAGGCTATCAGTGAGGACGAGCGTACCCAGTGGACCGCCGGCACGGCGTACGCTGCCGGCGACGTCGTGTGGGTCGGCGACCAGCCGTTCCGCTGCGAGGAAGACCACACGAGCCAGACCAAGGTACGTTGTGTGCAGTGGCCATGATCCTAACACACAGCCGTCGGGCTCTGACCCCGCGTGGACGCGCCTCGAGTACAAGACCTACGTCCAGAAGCACTACCGCTTCAGCGACCACGGGCGCCAGGATTCGGTCACCGGCGCCCCAGCGGCGGTGGCGAGCAACACTGGCGCCGCGGTGCTCTTAGCTGTGACGGAGGCAGAGGCGCCCAACGATTCAATCCGTGAGCCGCTGCAAATCAACGAAGATGATGCCGTCCCCGAGGACACAGAGATCGACGCGAGCGTCACCGAGTCTCAGGGTGAGACGGTCACCGCTCACACCAAGGACGTCACCTTCCATGCCTCCGAGGCGGCTGCAGCGCTGCTTTTGGGCGGCACGGCTGACGGCGCCGTCACTACTTGGCAGAGCGCTCGTGCTTCGTCTGTCAACCTCACGCTTGGCGGTGAGATTGGCGGTGCGACCACGGTCGTCGCCACCCAGGCCGCCATCGAGGTAGCCACTGAGGTTTCCGCGGCCACGACCGCGACGGCTACCGTGGCCGGCCACGAGGCGAAGGCGGACTCCTCTATCTCCCACACCGAGGCATTCAACTCTCAGACTGTCGGAGCCGCCACCTCGTCTACTGCTGCCTTTGTCATTGTGGGCGCCCCAAACACCAGCACCGAGACCCATGTCGTCGCCACGGCCGAAGTAACAGCCGAGCATCTCGTCTCGGTTCCCACCTTCCCTGCTGCAACGGAGGAAGATGTTCACGGAGGAGAGACAAACCAGCGCCAGATCGTCTCCGGCGTCACCATCACGCATGAAGGCGAGCGGGCGACATCCAGCTACGCCACAACCGCCGAGGTTACGGAAGTTGTCGCGCGCGGCAGTGGCACCGCCGTCGCTAATGTCTGCGGCACCATGGGCGGCTTCATCGGGGCAGCCGCCACTGAGACCCTTGAGACCTTCGAGACCAGCAAGGCCATTGACACCACCGAGGCGACCGAGGTCACCCAGGCTATCGAGGCCATCAATGCTAGAGCCGTCAAGGTCATCAACGCCTCTGAGGCCACCGAGACCAAGCGGGCCACCGAGGCCATCAAGGTGACTGAGGACATCGAGGCCCCCCGCGCCATCGAGATCATGGAGGTCACCGAGACCACGCGGACCACCGAGGCCGTCGAGACGGCCACCGAAGTCACCGAGATCCCCGAGCCCATCGAGGCTACCAAGACCGTCGAGGCCATCGCGGCCACGCAGGCCATCGAGGCTATTGACACCACGGAACTCGTTGAGGCCATCGAGGCCACTGGCGACATCGCGGCCACCGAGGTTATCGAGGCTGCCAAGAACATCGAGGCCACAGAGGTCACGAAGTCTACCCAAGCCAATCAGGTTACCGAGGTTACCGATGCCACCGTCATCCAGGACGCCACCACCGAGGCGGCAGTGGACGTGGTCGCACTCGCCGAATCACATTCGACTGCTTCAGGCAGCCTCGATGACCATGTCATTGTGGAGGATGAGAGCGACACGTCGGGCGAGATCGTGACGGAGATTGTCGCCGCAGTCCCCGTCACTACAAACAGTGCTATCTCGCAAGGTGCGGTGTCTGACGACGGCCCCGAGGGCGACTGGCAGGTGTATCGCCGCCGTCGCTCCAGCTGGCGCAAGAGCAAGGAGCTTTCCGATGCCCCCATCCCGGCTTCATCATCGAGCGAGATCCCCGTCAAGCTTGTAGTGCCTGCCATTGTGGTCGACACCGATGACGACGCTGATAACGAGTCTGATGACGATGCGGACACCGGTCCCGAGGACTCTGGCTCGATTACCAGCATTTCACCTATCGAGCTGTGGGCCATGGGCACCGCCTACACGATTGGCACCGTCGTGTCATACAAGGAGAAGATCTACCGAGCGCTCACCGACACCGGCGACGCGCCAGACTCTGGAGCCTGGGTGGAAGTCGAGTCTCACCAGCGCTGGGGTCGCCCCCGCCGCCCCGGTCACCACGGTTCGGGCCACGGGAGGCAGCATGGCCAGGGGCACAAGCGCAGCGTGAGCCGCTCGCGCCGCCGCCATCGCCGCGAGGCGCGTAAGAAGGCCTTCGGGAGTGTTGGCTCCCTCTCGTCCGGAGAGGACGAGTCGGACGACGAGTCGGACCTTGGCGAGGGACCCAGCACGGCTCACGCCAGAGGGGAGGACACACCACATGCTCTCGAGGGTGCTATTATGAGAGCTGAGGTCACAAAGACATCGGCAGAGGAGGCGGAAGCGACCTCCACTCAACGCGGCACGGAGGCCGCTAAGGACTTTGCCGAGTGGAGTGTGACTCACAAGGTCGAGACCACCTCGATCGCCGCTCAGGGCACCTCTCTCGAGGAAGCTCAAGTCGCCGACGCAACCGAGACCCTCGCACGCACCGTTGCAACCGCGACCCAGTGGGAGATCAACACCACGTACGCGGCCTCGGCCATCACAACTTTCGCCGGTGCCTCGTGGCTCTGCCTCAAGGAACATGTTTCTCTCGAGCCGCCCACCGCCGGAGAGTACTGGTACATGCTTAATGTCGACAGTCTTCTGCACATTGATCTGTCGGCCCTGTCTCTTCACTGGTGGTCCCACCCCGAGCGTTTTGCTGCGGGTACTCTGGTCGTGTACGCCGGTCTTGTTTTCCGCTGCCTCAAGGAGAACGTCGGCGAGTTGCCCCTGCCTGGTGTCTACTGGACCGTTTATGAGGTGAGTAGAGATTTTGTGTCGTTGGATCAATGCTAACTTAGGCAGGAAACGAGTAGCACATCGGGCCATTCGAAACCCGCTGGTGCCGACGATGTCAGTGCTATTGGCGTCGAGGCAATCCATTCCGCCGAAGCCCTGTCCGCTGTGGTGTCGGACACGGCTCTTCATACCGCCGAAGGCACAACGAGCCCTTCACACAATGTAACCGACAGTCCGCAGGAGCATAGCCCTCTCACAATCCTTACTCCGTCTCCTACATCAACCCGGTCAATCTCTACGGTCTCATGGTCAGCGGAAACGACCTACAACGTCGACCAGGTCATCTTCTACGATCATGAGTGGTGGCGCTGCATCAAAACGCACGAGGCAGTCGATGCACCAGCACAGGGCGAGTTCTGGATCCAAGACGTCTCAGCATCGAGCAGTTCGACGACTCTGCAAGGCTCGGTCGACAGGTTGGGCACCATTGTGGAGACAGGCGAGTCTGAGGACGCTCAAGATGTCACCACCGCGAACACCTCGGCTACAGTCGCTGAATCAGTTGACACCGACGACGAGATCATTCGCAACGAGTTTCTAGGCCAGAGCCTGGCTGGGGGCTTCACCCCTGCAGAGCTCTCCCGCGCGATTATCGGCCAGGCCGACTACGTCGAAGCATTCAGACGAAATGGAGACCGTGTTTCCCTTACAAACTCGTCGGAGCCAGCATTCGGAGACATCCTCGTATTCCAAGACCGCTCGCTCGTTGAGGCTCATTCAAGGATTGTCTCGGCATTGGCTGCAAGGAATTCGATTGCAACGACTGTGGAGAGCCGCGAGGTCGACCAGGCATCGCCCTCTGTTGTCACCGCCACTCTCGACTCGGTCTTAGACACCAGCGAAGCTTCTATCAATCACGGTGTCGAGAACACTACAACCCTGCCGACGATCTGGGGCGAACTTTCAATTCGCGACAGCCACATCTCCGCGAAAGAGTCCGTCTCGGTGGCTGTGGCCAACACCTCAGCAGCCACGACTGTCTCTCCTCCGGCTCTTGAAACTGCTGTTCAGGCTATCTCCGTCGCCAGCGAAACAATTCCCTCTGCTGCACTTGAGATTGCTGGTCAGGCTCCTGCCCAAGACCATGGTACCCAGTTCAGTGCGACGAGCAGCATCGAGACCCGCCAGTCGACAACGGATGTGGTCAAGTCGAATCAGTCATTGCCTGCCGCCATCACGATGGACCGTTCTACGGGCTCCTCTGGTGGCAAAGCTACTATCACTGCAAGTCGGTCACTGAGTCCGGTATCTGAAGTCGATGAGAGCTTCCTGGCAGCCGCTTTGGGGCCCAACCTTATCCCTGATGTCCCAGTCTCCCCAGTCGCCTCCGGTTCGGTCAACGAATGGTATGCTTCTGCATTTTACGCCGCTGGGGTCATTGTTACCTTCAACGGGCACAAGTGGCAGTGCTCAAAGGACTCGATCAATGTTGCCCCAAGCGACGGCGAGTTCTGGGTCCGAGTCGAGACATCTGTAGAGGAGGATTCAAGCCCCGAGATCATTCATGAGCTCAACTCTGCAACAACTGGTACTGGAGACATGGACCTCGGCAAGCTCACCGATGCTCTCAAGGACTGGGGTCACGACCGCCCCGAGTTGATTGACCAGTCTCGCGGCGTTGTCGGCACCCTCGACCAGATCGCGGCTGCCGCATCGGCTTCCATTGCCGATGTAGTCGAATGGTCAAGTTTCGCGACCTATGACGCCAACACGGTTGTTTCGTTCGAAGGCTCATACTGGCGCAGTCTGGAGCGCTCAGTTGCGGGAATGACCCCCGCCGAAGGTAGTCTCTGGGCTAAGGTCGACCTCAAGGTGCACCCCGTCACCACGCTCGAGCAGCACACCGAGTGGGAATCGAACGTTCAGTACCTGGTTGGCACCGTCGTCTGGCACAACGGTCAGGCTCTCATGGCTCTACAGACCCACATTTCGAGCATGGAGGTGAGTCCGAAACGCTGCCCACGCGCTGATGACCAGTTCTTATCGGACGACTGGATGTGGGAGGACGCAGTCGAAGTGGTCGTCGCCACCAGGTCGGTCCGGACGATGAGCCGGCGCACTTCGCTTTGTGGCGCCAGCCCCGTGAGACCTGACTTCGCCTGGTCCACGACCCCGTCTGTGGGGTTCTCGCCTCCACCGAACAACAGACGCTTCGTTCCCGGTGGCTATCCTTCGCCCCCGCGCCCTCTGAGTGCCATCGACCCACGTTCGCCAAGCCGCGACGAGCACAGCACTCGCCGGGGCGTGAACGTGGATCCTCCCGATAGTCCTGTGCTGAGCCCGACTCGCGGCTCCGTCTCGCCGCCACTTCTGGAACGTTTGGGAAGCCATTCGCCTGATCTCCCTGGCCACTTCCCGCTGTCCACCCGCCCCAAGCAGGTGTATCCATCCCCTGACTCGTCCTGGCTGCATGCCTCTACCTCTGCACAGGTTAGTGGTGGTTCCGACAGAGCCCCACTCTATCAGCCGCCTCCCATGGACGTGTCCCGCGGTTCTCAAGGTCTGGCCGCGCCTTTCGAGCTTTTAGGCGGCAATGAGGGACTCGCAGAGCACCGTGAGGCTCTTGAAAGCGCTCGCGGTCCCGAGCAGACTATCAGGCACTACGGTTGGGAAGACAGCTTCGAGGACGATAGCGGCAAGGAAGACCATCCTAGGCCTACGACACTCTACCTGCCCGGCCATTTTGCCCCTGGCCTCAACCAGCCGTCCATCACCGCTACCTCTGACGCCCCCGACATCATGAAATCGACTTCAGCAGCGCTGGTCTTCACAGATGATCGGGAGGACTCCGTTGGTGAAGCTGTAACCGCCAAGGAGATTTCACAATCCGGCGTGACCTCTGTCATCCGTTCCATCACCCAGACTGCCACTGTGTCCACCAGTTCTGAAGTCACCGCTTCTCCCAACACAACTGTCGCTTCCGTTTCAACGGCCACAGAGGAGGTTGCCCGTGTGACAAGGCTCGAAGACAAGGTGGCCTGGGCGATCGGCACACTCTACGGCTTAAACACGATCGTTTGGCATGGCGGTGCGGCGTGGAAGTGCATTGCAGCGCACAAGGCTGTTGATGCTCCCTCCTCCGGCCTGCACTGGACAAAGGTGAACGTCGGATATTTCAAGCCGCCGCCCTGCCCACCCAACTGCAAGGTTGACCACACGCACCGAGTTCCATCCCCCACTGTTTCTGTCAAGTTATTCACCGAGACGTCCGCAAAGGGGGCACTCGAGACCACCAGGTCGATGGCTGTTGCCAACCAGACTGCCACCACCGAGTCTCTCTCGCAAATCACGGCCCTTACGCGTACCAGTAGCCAGGTCACCGACACGACGGTCGCGGACGAGAGCCTCGCACTTCGGTACGAGCCTGTCACCACCGTCGATGACTACGTTCTGTGGGTTTACGGTCGCTCCTATCGCGAGAACACGGTTGTCTGGTACGACGGCAAGGCATGGAAGGCTGCCATTACCCACCTCTCCTTCGCCCCACCTTCTGATCTCAACACTTCCTGGGCTCTGGACACCAGCACGCCGGTTGTCCTTCGCAATCCGCACGCCGAGGCCATGTACGACAATGATGCCGCCACAGCCGTGGCTGCCATTCGTGCCTCGGTCACGGGCAGAGTTGAGAGCAATGCCGACGTGTATCCCGAGCTGAATGACGCCAATGCTCTCGTCTCCCCTTACGTAGGTTCAAAGCCCTCCTCTGCTTTGGAGAGCATGGTGAGTTCGCTGGTCACAATTCACCATTGTCTGTTATTGACATCTCTCCAGGTGAAGAAGCTCGAGGCTACCTACACGAGCAAGTATGGCGGCGCAGCTCTCTCACGCACACGCTCGCTGGAAGATTCGGGGGCTACGAAGCGTAACTATGCGGCCCGCTCTGTCTCTGAATCGGTTCGCCAAGTTGAGGCCCCTCAAAGCGTGTACGGCAGAATCCTCGCGTTCCCATCCCTGGACACCATCGTCGACCCTGCGTTCACCTCCGCTACCCGGCCCCCAAGTCTTGATCTGTCGGCTTCTCACTCGTCCACCCATTACGCTGTCCACGCAGCCCACGAGAGGGTTGCCACCATTGAGGAGAACATCCCATGGATCGCCAACGTCGAGTACGCTTCCGAGACAGTGGTGTGGCACAACGGCGTCGCGTGGAGCTGCATCAAGGCGCACACTTCGGTTGACCCGCCGTCTGAAGGCGAGTTCTGGTCGGTCTACCGCGAGTACATCGGGGCTGCTGAAGAGGCCGAGCTTGGGCGTCGCGACCGCACGGGCGTCGCTGCAGGATCCGGCCGAGCTGTCGTCAAGGAGTCCGAGCTGAGCACCGGCCGCGAGGTGCACCACGAAACTAAGACCTCCAACATTACTGCCACCATGGACCGGTCTGTCGACATGGCTACAGAGACGTCTTTCGGTATACCTACTGAGCTCGACACTACTGCAGCTCACCCCCAAGACTCGGCATTCGACGCTGGCCTCTGGACTCCCTCAACTGTGTCCGATGATTTCAAGCAGAACAAGGTCACCCCGCGTCGCCCCAGCACTGTGAACTCGACCGACTCCCGCTTTCGTCACCGCTGGCTCTCCGAGCAACGCTCCCCTGACTCGCCGTTCTTCAGCCCCCCTCCCCATGGCCGTGACCTGTATCCTTCGGGGTCGCGCTCTTCGGTTGCCGGCGTAGACGACTCCTATGGCCAGAAGTACCTCGACGAAGCGCCGAACGACTTTAATGGTGCGCACTCCACCCCGCTCCCTGCCTACCCGGAGAACGTCGACTATGCAGCGCTCACTACCATCGACGAGCACGCGCCGTTCACAAACATGACCGGCTATCTCCACAACACGGTCGTGTGGCAGGGCGGCATCGCCTGGAAGTGCCTGGAGTCGCATATCGCCCGCCAGGAGCCACGCGAAGGTCGTTTCTGGACGCGCGTCGGCCCCGGCCACACTCACGAGCCCTCGCCCCATCTGCCTTCGCTGTACGGCCTGACTCTCCCCGGCTTCCACGGACACCAGGACGGACGCGACGTGCACGTCATCCACGTGTACCACCACTTCATCCCGGCTCCGACTCCGGGCTTTGGCCTCACTGATTCCCACACCTCAAGCAGCGTCATCTCCTGGGAGGCCATCACCACGGTCGAGAGCGAGACGCAGTGGAACGTGAACGCATCGTATCAAGTCGGGTCGGTGTTGTGGTACCTCGGGGAGGCGTGGAAGTGCGTCGCAGCGCACACGTCGACGGCGCCGCCATACACTGGTGCCTACTGGGTCAAGGTGGACTTGAAGGGAAAGGGAAAGGCGGAGGGGTGTGGCTGCGGCCTCCACCATGGCGAGCGTGGAGAGTGATGGTAAGCACGAAAGGTTGCGAGTGGCTGCTGACATGGCAGAGAAGAAGAAGCAAAAAGGACGCTCCATAGGCAGACGGACGGCAGTAGCTTGTAGCGAATGCACATTTTGGCGTCCGACTCGTGCGTTGTTCGGCCCAGAGGTGTACCGGACTGACACACTAACCTCGGAGCACCGAGCGCGCGACTCGTGGCTGCTGCGCGCGCCGCAGTTTGAAACAATAGCCGGACCACCACGGTCATGTTCGGGGCAGCCTTGCCCGATGACGTGTGAACAGGTGCTTCGGAGGGAGGTGGGACCGAGCGGCGTTGCTGGTGAAACGTGAGCCAGCGGCGTGGACAAAGATGGCTGGTGAGCAACGAGCGCAAGCCACACGGCGGAATGTGGCGCCTGCCGTGTCGCCGGCAGCCCGTGTCCCCCACTCCCCCGCAGCGTTCGCGCACGCACCGCACAGACGTCGGAGAGACGCAGCAACACCTGTGGGGCAGGCCACGGCCCACGGGCCGCACCCTCCTCGCCAGCAGCGAGCGAGTAGCATGCGGCCAGGCCTGGGACCGTGCTGTGCGTGATTTGGTGAGCGACGCACGCAGCACGCACGCATAAATCGCGCTGTCGGGGCGGTGCAGTCTTCGTCGTCGACACGATGCCCTCCCGTCGCCCGCCACTAAGCAACACCAGCACGCCGACGTCGCCACGCGCCGCGCCGCCGGGCAAGATCTCGCTGCCGCCGCCCCAGCCGCCCGCGTCCCCGCGCCGCAGCGTGCCCGCGAGCCCGGTGCCCGCGAGCCCGGGCGTGGGCGTGCAGGCGCCGACCCCGCGCCGCGGTTCCGCCTCGTCCATCCTTCTACCCCCTGGGCTGGGTCTGGCGCTCACCCCGCTCGACACAAGCAGCGACGACGACGCGCCGGCCGCAGGCGCCGCGCTCCGCTTCGCGCCCGAGCCAGTCAAGCTCGTGTCGGGGACGCACCCGCCCGCGCGGCGGGTCAAGACGCCCATCCCGCCCAAGCTCAAGCAGGCCAAGGCCACGTCCGCGGCCGACAAGGCAAAGTGGGAGTTCCATGTCGAGTACCGCGCCGGCACGGTCGTGTGGCACAGCGGGCGGCCGTGGCGCGCGCTTGCCGAGCACACGAGCCAGGACGTGAGTGGGTGTGGGTGAGGATAAGGCTGACGTACAGGCCCCGAGTGAGGGCGCGCTGTGGACCAGAGATTCGAGGCGGTAGAGCGGTGGGGTGCAGCGCGGCGTGGTCGAGTCTGATGAAGATGTTGTCTGGAGTCGGTGTCGACTGACCCGTGTCACCGGCCGGACGTTTGCCTGAGCGGGCGGGGACCCGCCTGCCGAACTCTCCGAGGTGTCCGGTGGCCGCCCATCCCAGCTGCGCGGCCTACAGCTCGTCGCAGCGCAAACAAAGCGCATGGGCACATGCGCATGCTGGCTAACGTATGAGCTGACGCGGGGCGTCGCCCGGCTGCAGTGGGCCGCCGGCACGCACCCCGCAGCCGACATTACGGGGCCGGACGTTTGCCACTGCCGCCGCCCCGCGGGCCCTCGGCGCCGCGATTGACCCCCACGGCGGCGGCCCAGCGTATAAAGGGGGGCGAGTGATGATCGCTGACCTCCCCACTCACACCGCTCACATGGCCGACTCAGACAAGGACACCAAGGCGCACCACGAGTACGCGGCCGCGCACGACGCGCGCCTGGCGACCGCGACGCGCCCGGAGGCGGTCAGCGTTGTCGTCAACCCGCTGCAAGTACGCCATGCCGCATCCACCCGCTGATGCACGCAGAAACGCACGCACGCCGAGATCATCGCCGACGTGACGGACTTCTGTACCCCCGAACTCGAGGACCACATCGACACATTCATCAAAGGCGCGCTCGTCGCGCGCAGCCCGGACAACTACGCGTCCATCCCCGAGCTGAGCGCCGACGACGTCGCCGCGCTCGACTACGAGCGCGACCATAAGTGGGCCGGGACATGGACGCTGTACTACGCCATGGGTATCTGCGCGCTCGGCGCCGCGACGCAGGGCTGGGACCAGACGGGGAGCAACGGCGCCAACCTGTCCTTCCCGCAGGAGTTTGGCATCCACGCCGACTACACCCAGCCGGGGGGCAAGCGCGACGAGTGGATCGTCGGGCTCATCAACTCGGCGCCGTACCTCGCCGCGGCTGTCATGTGGGTGGCTTGTAGCAGAGAGGAAGCTGACGCACACAGCGGCTGCTGGCTGTCGGACCCGCTCAACTCGGTGTTTGGCCGGCGCGGCGAGACGTTCCTCACTGCGCTGTGCCTGATCGCGACGCCCATCGCGTCCGGCTTCGCCAAGAACTGGGAGACGCTGTTCGCCATTCGGCTGGTGATGGGCATCGGCGTCGGCGCAAAGGCCGCCACGGTGCCCATCTACGCGGCCGAGCTGTCGCCCGCGCGCATCCGCGGCGCGCTGACGATGGGGTGGCAGCTCTGGGTGTGTTTCGGCATCTTCCTGGGCTTTGCGGCCAACTGCGTCGTCAAGGACGTCGGTAAGATCGCGTGGCGCCTGCAGCTGGGTAGCGCGTTCATTCCTGCCCTGCCGTGAGTTGCCATAGCTGCACTACCGGCGTAGGGTGTCCCACTCACACTCGCCAGCCTCGCCCTCGGCATCTTCTTCGCGCCCGAGTCGCCGCGCTGGCTGATGAAGAAGGGCCGCAAGGCCGACGCGTTCGCCGCGTTCAACCGCCTCCGCCTGCACCCCGTCATCGCCGCGCGCGACCTGTACTACTCGTACGTGCTGTACGAGGAGGAGCGCGCCCAGGCCGGCGGCGCGAGCTACTTCTCCCGTCTCGCCGACTGCTTCCGCATCCCGCGCATCCGCCGCGCCAACCTCGCCGCGTCGACCGTCATGCTCGCGCAGCAGATGTGCGGGATCAACAGTGAGCCGGGGTGTTGTGGTGGTCTCTGACGCTAGTCATCTCGTTCTACTCGTCGACCGTGTTCGCGATGGGCGGGTTCTCGGCCTCGCAGGCGCTGTATGCGTCGCTCGGGTTCGGCGCGACAAACTTCCTGTTCGCGATCCCGGCCGTCTTCACGATCGACACGTTTGGCCGGCGCTCTCTGCTCCTCTCGGTAGGTTTGTGACGCTGGCTCGGCTCACTCCAGACCTTCCCGTTCATGGCCCTCTTCCTGCTTGCCACGGGCCTCGCATTCCTCATCCACAACCCGCAGATTCGAACCGGCCTCGCCGCAGCGTAAGTGGCCGGCCCCTGGCCCCCGGAGCCCCGCTCACACCACCGCAGCTTCATCTACATCTTCACCATGTTCTACTCGGTCGGCGAGGGCCCCGTGGCCTTCATGTACAGTGCCGAGGTGTTTCCAACGATCCAGCGCGAGCAGGGCATGGCGTGGGCCGTGTGTGTCAACAACTTCTTCGCTGCCGTGCTCGGCATGACGTTCCCAAGCATGGTCCGCGCCTTTGGCATCACGGGGTCCTGTACGTCGCTGACCTGACGGCGCTGACACAGCAGTTGGCTTCTACGCCGGCCTCAACGTCGTCGCCCTCGTGTGGATCTTCCTCTGGATTCCCGAGACCAAGGCCATGACCCTCGAGGAGATTGATGGTGCGTGTGTCAGCACACAGCACCCCCGCTCACCGCAGACGTCTTCTCGATCCCCACGCGAACGTTCATCAAATACGAGACGACCGTGTGGCTGCCCCACTTTATCAAGCGGCATGTGCTGCGCCAGAACGTGCCAGACATCGTGCCGCTACTGGACAAGGCGCGCATCGACGACGCGGACGACACGGACGGCGGAAAGGTTTAGGGCAGGAACAAGGGGACGGACCAAGAACCCAAAGAACCGGTACGGCGAATGCATGTGTGCAGCAGCGAGGCCGAGGGCCATGAAGGCCTCTGAAGAGCCCCCCCCCCCCCCCTCACTAGGTACTGCGCTAGCGTGTGGCGCGCTTCAGCAATGCCGACGGCCACAACGACCGACGGCGGCGGCAGGACACAATCACCGGGCGCCCCCTGACCACTTTCTTGGCATGCTGAACCACGCGGGTTTTGAAGTTCCACAGATCTGAAACGCCTCTGCGGCGGCGGCACATGCTGGTATTTTGGCATTCTTGGCAGAAACGTGGGCGAGGACGCTGGCGGAGCCCCTGAAAACCTCATTCACATTCCTGTCGGCATCTCGACGACTGACCCGACCGCGACTAACTTTTGCGCACGTGTGTGTGTGGTGGTGGTGGGCTATGGCTACGGCGCGGCGCATCCGACGGATGACCTAACTTATCCTGGTCGAGATGACGTCGCTGCCGCACTGCTCCATGCCAAGGCAGGCTGCGACCACTTTGGCCCTCGGGAGCCACCGCATGAGACGACAGCCGCTAGCGCATGCCATATAAGCGGGACGGAGGGCTGAGCATGAACAGTGTTCCTCACCCCACGCCCCCCTCAAAATGAAGGCGACCCTCGCGCTGTTCACGCTGCTCGCGGTCAGCACGGCCTCGGCCACGCCCATCCACTCGGAGATTATCTCCAAGCCGACCGGCTTCGACATCAACGCTGTCACCAAGCAGAAGGTCGTGTCGTACGGCCCACGCCCGTACTACCTTGTCGAGGACCTCAAGGCCGGCCCGCTCAAGGACAAGCTCGCGGCGTGCGGCGAGAAGAAGGCTCGCCCGTCCAAGTGGGTCATCGGTCACCGTGGCGGCGGTACCCTCCAGTTCCCCGAGCACTCGCTGCAGTCCAACATTGCCGGCGCGCGCATGGGCGCCGGCGTGCTCGAGTGCGACGTCGCGTTCACCAAGGACCTGCAGCTCGTGTGCCGCCACTCGCACTGCGACCTGCACACGACGACCAACATCCTGACGATCCCCGAGCTCGCGGCCAAGTGCACCACGCCGTTCCAGCCCGCGAACGGCACGACGCCCGCCAAGGCCAACTGCTGCACGTCGGACATCACGCTCGCCGAGTACAAGACGCTGTGCGCCAAGATGGACTCGTTCAACGCGAGCGCGACGACGCCGCAGGCGTACCAGGGCGGTGTGGTCCCGTGGCGCACGACGCTGTACAACCAGTGCGCGACGCTGCTCACGCTCGCCGAGCACATCCAGCTCACCGAGAAGCTGGGCCTCGAGCACTCGCCCGAGCTCAAGACGCCGTCGGTCAAGATGCCGTTCAACGGCTGGACGCAGGAGGACTATGCGCAGGCGTTTGTCGACGAGTTCAGGAAGGCCGGGGTCAAGTTCAAGAAGGTCTGGCCGCAGAGCTTTTTGTACTCGGACATCCTGTACTGGATCAAGAAGGAGCCCGAGTTCGCCAAGCAGGCCCTCTTCCTCGACAGCGTGGCCGACACCGCACCCCTCGAGGTCGCGACGGCCAACCTGACAAAGTACAAGGCCGACGGCGTGCGTCTCGTCTCGCCCCCGATCTCGTACCTGCTTGTCGAGGGCAACGGCACTGTAGTGCCCTCGATCTATGCCAAGAAGGCCAACGAGCTTGGCCTCGGCATCATCACGTGGTCGTTGGAGCGCTCGCCACCCCCCGAGATTGCGCACGGCTCCACCGACTACTACTACCTGCCGTTCGTCAACTGGATCAGCCGCGACTCCGACATCCTGACTGTCCTTGACGTGCTCGCCAACCAGGTCAAGGTGAAGAAGATCTTCGCCGACTGGACCGCGACGGCGGCGTA
This sequence comes from Vanrija humicola, assembly GCA_008065275.1. Taxonomy (NCBI): domain Eukaryota; kingdom Fungi; phylum Basidiomycota; class Tremellomycetes; order Trichosporonales; family Trichosporonaceae; genus Vanrija; species Vanrija humicola. The sequence continues at coordinate 1,440,993 of QKWK01000006.1, forward strand.
CTTTGGTGACTGCCTTGGTCTCAAGGGATAGGGGGGATTGGATGGACTGTGAAAGGCGAAAGGCTGTGGGGGCCGGTAATGGGTTCAGTGAATGGACAGTGGGAATGCAGATGCGACGGCTAGGTCTGGTAGGCAGCGCGGAGAGGGCCGAAAGGTGCGATGGAGACGAGCTCGCGAAACAGCGCCACTTGGATCAGAGCGGGTTGTCATAGGACGCTTGCACGGGCGTCCCCGGTTGATACTCGGAATTTTGGTGCAGCAGCGCTGCTGCTCGGTCGATCTGCGCTTGTCTTGGTGCAGTCGAGCTACTGTTGGAGCAGCAGCAGGACGGCTGCGCAGAGCCTTCGGTATCGTGTGCAATCACACCGAGGGGAGACATCCGACGTTCGGCCCTCTCCGGCCCGCCCCCACCGCGGCTCTCCCCGCCGCTGTTTTCCACCGCACATCTGACAAACCCGACACGCTCGCTACTTAAACCCATCCACTCGCCCATGAGCACATGACAGCACCCACCATGTCCCCCATCGCGACCACCACCTCGTCCCCCGCCACGCCCGTCAAGCCCGCCGCCCCCGCGGACCCGGCGTCGCTGCGCTTCGTCACCGTCTTCCCGTCCGGCGTGGACGGCGGCAACCCCTGCCCTATCGTCACGGATGCCGCCGGCCTCTCGGATGAGCAGATGAAGGGCCTCGCGGCCAAGTACGGCCACGAGGCGTCGTTTATCCTGCCGCCGTCGTCGCCCGCCCACCTCGCGAGGATACGCTACTTTGTGCCGGCGCACGAGATGGAGATGTGCGGCCACGCGACGCTCGGCTCGGCGTGGCTCCTCCGCCAGGCGGGTGTGTGGACCTCGGCGTCGGCGACGGTTGAGACGCTCGCCGGTGTCTTTGAGCTGCGGTATGACGAGGCCACGGGGCGTATCGATGTCGGCCAGCCGCGCGGCGTCGTCGAGCCTGTCAACCCCGCGTCGATCCCGCGCATCGCGCGCCTGCTCTCCCTGCAGCCTGAGGACATTCTCACGCTCAACAACCACTCGGTGCTCAACTCGTCCACGTCGCGCTTCAAGACCATCATCCCCCTCCGGTCGGTCGAGCGCCTCCACGCCATCGACACGAGCACGTTCGACCCCGAGGAGGTCAAGGCGACCTGCGACGAGATCAACTCGACCGGCCTGTACCCCTTCGCTGTGGCCGGCGACGGCGTGCTCCACGCCCGCCAGTTCCCCCGATCGTCGGGCTACGTCGAGGATGCGGCGACTGGTATCGCCGCCTCGGCCACGCTGTATGCCGCGCTTGAGTATGGCATCATCTCCGGCGCTGAGGGCAGCGACGCCCTCAAGGTCTACCAGGGCTACGCGCTTGGCAGGCCGAGCGCGATTCAGATCACGCTGAGGAAAGCTGGGTCCCCGGAGGAGGGATGCTGGATTAGCGGTAAGGTTGAGGAGACTGTCCTCGAGCCTATTGTGTGAGGTGTTGTAGGATAGGACCAGAGATGAAGAAGTACGACCACGATGTCGACGTTGCCGACAGACTCCGAAGCGCTCGCTTCGTTCGCGGCTCGCACACGATAGATAATATGCATACACACAGGCGCTTGTTTACACTGTCTACACTTTTATGGCTCGCCGGCGTGGAAGGCCTCGATGTTGATGCGGGCCTCATCAACGCCGCGGGCAAGGAGGCCCTTCTTGACGGCGTGCATGAAGGGCCCGGGGCCGCACACGTAGTACAGCGCCTCCTTGTCGCTGAGGGCAAGGGCGTCCTCGCTGAGCTTGGCGACATCCACAAAGCCCTTGTAGATGCCCTCGCCCTCGACCGAGTCGACCTCGTTGTAGTACGCCTGCGCCTGGACCTTGCCCTTCGACTTGGCGACGAGGTTGTCGACGTGCGTCTTGAAGACGTGCTCCTCGGGGTTGCGCACTGCCTGGATCCAGGACACGGCCGGGCCGTCGGCGGTCTGGGTGACCGTGTTGAGGATAGAGAGGTTGGGCGTGATGCCGACACCGCCCGAGAATAGGACGACGTTCTTGGGCAGCGTCTCGGGGAGCACGAACGAGCCGACAGGGAACGCGACCTCGATCGTGTCGCCGACCTTGAGGGCGTGAACCTTGGACGAGACGATGCCGGCCGGGATGTCGCCCGCGCCGTCCTCGCGCTTGACGGTCACGCGGTACTTGTCCTCCTGGTGCGCGTCGGACAGCGAGTAGTGGCGGTTCTGGTAGCAGCCGAGCTCGTCGACCCACACGCGGACAGTCACAAACTGGCCGGGCTTGTACTTCTTGAGGGGGAGCTGGCTCTTGTCCTTGGGGACAAACTCGAACGACGAGATGGTGCCCGACTCGTCGTTGCGCGAGACAATCTCGAACTCCTTGTAGCCCTGCCAGTGGCCAATCGAGTACAGGTTGGCCTCGGCCTCGATGAAGATCTTGGCGAGCGCCCAGTACGCGTGGTACCATGCGGTCTGAAGCTCGGGGGTGAACGCGTCGCCGAGGACGGTCTTGAGCGCCTGCATGAGGTTCTCGGCGACGGTCGCGTAGTGCTCGGGCTTGACGCCGAGCGCGGCGTGCTTCTCGGCGATGCGGATGACGACGGGGACGAGAGGCGACAGGTCGTTGATGTTGGCCGCGTAGCCGTGCACCGACTGGGCGAGCGCGAGGGGCTGGACGCCGGTCGTCTGCGCCGTGTGGGAGAAGATGTTGCGCAGCGCCGGGTTGTTGCCAAGCATGGTCTGGGGGGGTTAGCCGAGCACACGGCGCCACCATTCCCCACAAGCCACGAGCCGGGGCCGCCCGGGCTCCCCCAGCCCACTGCTCCTGCTCACCTTGTACATCTGGGTGGTGACCGCGAGGCCGTGCTCGGCGAGGACGGGCGCGGTGGCGAGCACGGCGGCCTTGTGCTCCTCGGTGAGGGGGAGGACATCGCCGGGGATAACGGCGGTGGGGTTGGGGTCGATGGTCATTCTGCTGTCAGCGGCGACTCCGCTGGTCAACTCACTTGGGGACGGTAGCGCTGAACGAGCGGGTGAGGGGGCGGGCGACGAGACGCGAGGTGCGGAGGGTGGAGCGAAGGACGGACATGTTCCCAGCGGCTAGTTAAGTAGTGTGAGGGGGTGTGAGGGCGCAATGAGCAGCATACTCGGCATCTCCGTCAGCGCAACATTTATCCTCGCCGTCGTACGTCAGAGAGCAGTCAGATCAGGCGAAGAAGACAGGGGCGGCTCCGGCGCGATGCGGGGGCTCGCGAGGCGTGTGCCTCGCCCGACGCCACGCCCATCTCGGAGTACCTGGCCCAGATGCGTGGTTTATCCTCTCGCCTATTGGCCCTGCTGCGAACGCGCTGTCAGCACAGAAGCGCACTCGGGCGATGCCGGCGGCTGAAACTTGACGCGTACATCGCGGCAGAAGATGAGGAAGCAGCAAGTAGGTTCTCCGATCACGGGATTACGTTGGCGCAGCGCGCCTTGGCGCGTTGGAAAGCAGCAAGCGAGCATCGTGCCGCGCGCGTCGTCGTTTCCAGCGATCTCGGCGAGGAATGCGGCGGCAGAAGCAGGAACAATGCAGCTGGTTCTATCACGGCGCTCTGCCGCGGCCAGACAATAGACCGGCGACAAGTCACGCGCGGCGTCGAGGATGGGTAAGCGAAGACGCCCGGAGACATTGCCGCGGCCCGCGCCGCAGCCCCCAGTGGAATGGAATGCAGACGTCTCCCCGAGACAGACAGCGATCTGCATGCAGACGCGCGTATTCCGACGTGCGTGGAGCAATGTTGCTAGCGTACTGCTGCATATCACTGCCAGAGTAAGCGCCGGCACGGACGGTGCGGAACCTGCCCACGCGCACCACGCCAAGCGACGACCACGGCACCGAGGCACCGCAGAGTCCGACGCCGGCGGACTCTCCGTCGCGGTCGCGCAGGCTGCATCTTCCATCTCGGCGATCGATCCTCTGTCGTGCGATGCGTGCTAGCTTGGTCGCCTAGCACGCACGCACGCACGCACGCACGCCGCATACACGCCTCCGCCCCACCGTCACTGCGATATCGGGGTGCTTATCAACCGCGTGCGGTGCGAGCGGTTCTTTCCGCTCGGAGAGTTCGGGCCGACGCGCCCCGTTGCACGCGGGGCTCGCCGGCGCTCGCGCGTGGCCCACTGCCCGGCGATTATCGTGCTCGGTGAGCTCGGTGATAGTGGACGCGATGGAGCGCGAGTGCAGTGCATGAGTGATGGCCTCTGCGTAGCTGCTATCGTCGAGGGCGTCGCGGGGTCTGTCCGCGCCCGTTATCGGGGAGTGTGGCATAAGTGGAGCGTGGCGACACCGGACGCCGGCGTCGCTGACGCGAGCGGCCGGCACGACTGTGCGTGGCCTTGTAAGCTTCGTTGAGGATAGATAGAGCTGGAGAGGTGCACGGTGTCCTCTAAGTGCTGTTTGCTTGGGGCCACTGTGTCTTGTGTCTTGCCAAAGCTATAGTTGGGGACTTAGACCAGCTTGGCTACACCACTCCCCTCCCCGCCGCACCACATGTGTTTGACGCTGCAGATCCAGCAGTGCTTGGCCCAACCAAGCACGCCACAGCCATTGCAGAACAGCAGCGGCAACGCCGAGAAGCCCGCACCGCCGGCACCCGTCTCAACCCTCCCCTGGTCGACAGCGCGGCAGACGTCGGCAGCGCGAGGTATCCCTTTCCCCGCACCCCATGCCCGGGGTTGGCCTGGCCCCAGACACGTCGGCACAGCTCATGCACGTGGCGTTCTGGTGCAGCGACATATGGACGTGACTCGAAACGTCAGGACGGTGTCACTCGGGCGGAGGTCGGCATCGGCAGCTTGTCGTGCGTCCTCGTGTCGCCAGCCATAAGAGCCCGCGGTGAGGCTGAGGGAGCTGCACGCTATCGCGCCGCAGCCAGTGCTCACGGAGCGCAGGAGGTCTTGGAACGAGTGGGGGTGTCGTGTCTCGGCCTTGGCCGGTGCCGCTGGTGGCGGCGCAACGCCCCCCCTTAAGAGCACACCACCATCGGCGCTGTCGGCGCTCCGCCCCTCTCCCAACTGCCCACCACGAGCCGGCGACGCTGCGATCGCGGATGTGCCGCCGCTCTACGTACGCTACCACGCTCAGAGCCTTGACACTTGGTGTGGGGCTGGAGTATGACTGCTGTCAGCAACAGGACGTCACAGGTACTGATTACTAAGAGCGAACTCGAGTGGCGCAGACAAGCAAGGCCAGCAATGACGGCCACTGAAGTCGACCGACCGCTGTCCCAGCCAGCACGCGATCATTGCGCACACAGGTCTTCGCCATTCATTCAGCCCCGCAACAGCGCCGGCCCTGGTCTGTCCGCCCGTCCAACTGCATCCCGCCGTGGTCCTCGCTCGCTCGGCTCGTTTCATTCGCCTCAGCCTCTCCTCACCTCTTGGCGCCGCTTGTCGTTTCAGTCAGGCTTTCTATTCTCGCAGCGCCAAGGCACGGCGCTCGGTCTATGGATTCTGAGCTGCGCGCGCCGCACGCCGCGCACAGTCCGGCGAATACACGCCTTATCGCGCGTGCGATGGCGATATCTCGCGTTGTTCGGCTCGGGCCGACGCTAGTGCCGTGCTCGACGGCGGCGGCGAGGCGGGCTTGGAGGGCATAAAGTGGCTCTGGCTCCCTCATCAGCTGGCCAACCCATCCCCGCCGCCATGCCAGACGTCAAGCAGCACGACACGCCCGGCGTCGAGGCCGCTGCCGCGGCCTCATCACCCCCGCCCCCGCCCAAACGCTCCCTCCGCGACGCGTTCCTCTCGCACATATGGGACACGGACACGCACCTCAAGTCGCCGGCCGAGCGCCACCTGCTCTTCAAGCTCGACGTCGCGATGCTCACCTGTCTCTGCCTCGGCTTCTTCAACAAGTATCTCGACCAGAGCAACCTGTCGAACGCTTACGTCTCGGGGCTGAAGGAGGACCTCAAGTGGACGGGGAACCAGTACACGTGGGTTGCGTGGCGCCGGCGGCGTGTGGCACTGCTCACTTGACTTTACAGCTACGCCCAGTCGCTCTATACCGCCGCGTACGCCATCATGCAGGTCCCGTCGACGGTGTGTACCGCGCGGCACAGCACAGCAGCGCTGACCCGCGCCCAGCTCATCGTCCAAAAGGTCCGCCCGTCGCTCTGGCTCGGCGGGTGCGAGGTCGCGTGGGCGGTGTTCACCTTCGCGCAGGCCGGCGCGCACTCCACCAACGCGATGTACGGCCTGCGCTTCATGGTCGGGGTGACCGAGTCGGCGTTCTTCCCTGTTGGCCTGTTTCTGCTGGGGAGCTGGTACACGCCTACTGAGCTGGCCAAGCGCACCGCGATATTCCACTTCACCGCGCCGGCGGGGAGCGCGTTCGCGGGGTATCTCCGTGGGTCGCGGCGTCGAGGGCAGCCTGGCTGAGCTGACACGCACCAGAGGCCGCGGTGTACAAGACCCTCAACGGCACGCACGGCCTTGCCGGCTGGCGCTGGCTGTACATTATCTGCGGGGTCATTACCCTCCCGTGCGGCCTGCTCGTGTGGGGCGTGCTGCCCGACTACCCGTCGACGGGGCGGCAGCGCTGGTGGCTGACCGCCGAGGAGGTCGAGCTCGCGCGGGATCGTGTGGCACGCGCCCGACGCGCCCAGACGGACGGCAAACTCACGCTCGCGCAGGTGCGCCGTATTGGCACGCGGTGGCACGTGTACGTCCTCCCGCTCACGTACATCTTCTATGGGCTCGCGCTCCAGGACGCGGGGTACTTTGGCATCTGGCTGAGTGGGTGGCGTTGGCAGGCAGAGCTGACGCGGCAGAGTCCACAAAGAAGTACTCCGTCGAGATGGTCAACATCCTGCCGACGTTCACGAGCGTCATCGGCGCCATCAGCATCCTGCTCTGGGGCTTCGGCGCAGACTACTCCGGCTCGCGCGCGGCCTTTTCCCTCGGCCCGCTGACGTGGGGGCTGTTCCCGACCGGCGTGCTCGCGTTCTGGCCGGCGTCGCTGCGGCTCAAGCAGGCGGCTTTCCTCGTCGCCTCCTCGCCGCTCGTAACCGCCGTCATCTTCTCCTGGTGGAACGAGATCTGTGCCGCGGACCCGCTCGAGCGCGCGCTTGTGATTGGCCTGAGTAACGGCCTGCAGTACGCCATGAACGCTTGGATCCCGCTGCTTATCTTCAAGCAGACGGACGCGCCGAGCTTCCGCAAGGGTTTCCCGACGACGTTTGCGTTTAATCTTATCGCGCTCGGGCTGTTGACGCTCGTGTTCTTCCTCCACCGTCGTGAGAAGCGGGCTGAGGTGCCTGTGGGGAGTGACGAGGAGGAGGAGACGGAGGCCGATGGCAAGGGCGTCGGCGAGGGCAAGGGTGCCGGTGGTGCCATTCCTGCTCTCGCGCACGACGGGACAAAGTCATTCGCGTAGCATGTCCTCCTGTAGCCCGGTAGCGTCGCGCACTATGAGACCAAGTCACTCGCGTAGCCAAGTCAGTCGCCTAGTCATTCCCGTACCCCCGTAGTGTTGTCCAAGATACAATGCATGAAACACGTACAGTCCCGAACCCGCTAGAGCTTGGCCCTTGGCGCGTTCTTCTCCTTCTCCCACGCCGCCGCGACAATCTCCTTGCACTCGGTCTTGACGACCTTGCCGTTGCCGTTGCGTGCTGCGGTGTGAGCGGCGTCCTGCAGGGCGACTTACGAATCAGGTCGTGGTGCACGACCACAATCACGGGCCGCGCGTGCCGCCGCAGCTTGTGTGCGACCGCGTCGCGCAACGACGCGCCGGACGCCGTCTGGCCCGGGCGCAGGCTCACAATCGCGGCGACCAGCTCGCCGAGCTTGTCGTCGGGCACGGGCACGGCCGCGGCCTCGGCGACCCGGTCGTCGAGGTACAGCGCCGACTCGACCTCCACGCTCGAGATGTTCTCGCCGCCGCGGATGATGATGTCCTTGGCCCGGTCGACAATGTACAGGAAGCCGTCGTCGTCCTGGCGGCCCATGTCGCCCGTGTCGAGCCAGCCGTCGGCGTCGAGGGTTTCCTTCGTTGCCTCTGGGTGGTGTCAGTGTGGCAAAGGACTTGTTGTTCAATTCCACGTACTAGGGTTGCCGAGATACCTCGTCATGACGTTGGGCCCGCGCGCGAGGATCACGCCGACAGCGCCGGGCGCGACCTCCTGCTTGGTGTCGGCGTCGACAATCTTGATCTCGCAGCAGGGCACGGGGCGGCCACACGAGTCGGGGTGGTGCGCGAGGTCGAGGCCGCCAAGGGCACAGTGCAGCGCGGAGGTCTCGGTCATGCCCCAGCCATTAATCCTTACGATGTCAGCGTTACTTGCTTGTCTCACCACACCACTTACACCATCGCAGAGGGCCACTTCTTGTGGATGTCGCCGACGAGGCGGTCGGGCGACGGCGCGCCGCCGTACGAAATGGTCAGGAACTGCTGGCTCTTCGGCAGCGAGGGGTGGTTGATGATGGCGACGGGGATGGCGGGGACGCTGAAGTCGAGCGTCAGCACTAAACACCCACACGGCTGGCCACACGACTCACCCGCCCAGCATGTTCACCCCCTCGCTGGTAATAATCTTAATCGCGTCGGGCACCTTCCACCTGCCCATGAATGTGAGCTTGCCGCCGACGCCGAGCATGCGCATGAGCCACGCCTGCCCGCCGGTCGCGTGGAAGAGGGGCACGACGAGCAGCGTGGCGGGCTGCACGGCCGGCGCGGGGATCTGGGTCGTGTCGTTGATCTTGCCTTCGCGGAGGAGGGCGCGGGCGCCGCCTGGAGTCGCGCCGAGCGGAGCAAGGCGGGTGGGCGAGAAGCGGAGAGGGGAGGTGTCAGTAAACTTCTCCGCAGGAACTCGATGCCGCCAGACTCGACGCGAGCCACCTGAACGCAGGCCCCCCGCAGCTTCCGCCCTCCCCATTCCTTTGTGTCCCGGCCTCCGCACACCCGCTCGCTCCGCTCGCGGTACTCACTAACCATCCCCGAAATGACATTGTGCAGCCCGGCAGTCTGCGTGGAAATAACAGCCTTCGGCAGGCCCGTCGTGCCCGACGTGAAGAGGATCGTGCCGTCCGACGCGGGGCCGAGGGTCTCGAGGCCCGCGCCCCACGCGACCGAGTTGAGGAGGGCGGGGGTGACCTTTGAGTCGTCGATTTGCTGCGGGTGTCAGCGCCGCCGGACCACCCCATCCCCTCCCCTTTGCCGCGGCTACCACCCCACCCACCTTGACAGCACTCCGCACGCTACCCGGCAACCCCGCCATATCGCCCCAGCACCACACCGCGCCGACATAGTGCACGCTCAGCTGCTCCCTCACTGGCCCGAAGACTCCCGCGTTCTCGACGTCGACGAGCACGAGCGCCGGCTCGGCGAGCGCAAGGCAGTGGATGTTCGCCTCGAGCGTGAGCGTCGTGTTGACGTACACGGGCACTGCGCCGAGGTAGTGCAGTGCGATCCAGTTGATGACCCATCTGGGGGGGTGAGCTCGGCTTCCACACGCCCACCCACTGGTTCGAGTTCTCGCCGGCCAGCGCGACCCGCGTCCCGACACGCACGCCCTGGCCCCGGAGCCACGCCGCGCGGCGCACGGACAGCTCGTGCACCTGCCGGTACGTGAGGCGCTGGCGGCCCGGGCCGTCGTTGGACGAGGAGAGAAAAATGCGCTCGGGGAACTTGTTGAGCTGGGCTTCGATGAAGGCGCGGTGGTGCGGCGGGGACTGGGGGGTGTCAGCGTCGTCTCCTCGCCTAGTCTACACGCCTACGACCCCACATTCTTGTAGTTCTTCACTGTCGCGCCGCACGGGTGCTCGAAGGTCGTGAGCTCGAACAGGCTGCCGGGGCGGGTGAGGATCGCGTCGACTGGGGTGTTAGCTGCGAGGTCTAACGCGGCACCCACCCTCGTCCATGGAACGTGTGATGGGCATGATGGGTGCTGTCTATCGAGAGTAGAGCAACGACAAGATGCGCTGCAGCGTCGAGGTAAAGCAGCAGCGTGTGCACGCTGCTGGCTGCGTACTGCCTGGCCGGCTAACCGTTGTCGTGTGGGGATGCAACTGGGGAGCCGTCTCGGAGTTGGCCGAAGATGCCGCTGGCTGGGGTGAGCTGCCGCCCCGCCATTCGGCGTTCGCGCGCTAGCCGTCGTCGTCCGCCGTCAGACTCGTGACCACAACGCTGCTCACTCGACGGCAACTTGCGGCTATTGGCATCGCACTTGTCGTACGCGGGGGCGGTACGGCCGCGGCCTGGGTGCGTATGCGTGCACATGTGGCACCCCGCACGCCCCACAACCAACTCAGCCACCGCGTGCTCCAGAACTACCCTACCCCGCCGCGCCGCCGCGACGTCGCTTCGCTCCGTCGCTTGCTCCTCGCTCTATTAACAAATCCATAATATGATACAAACAATGCAATAGGCATACACGCCGCCAGGGGTGCAGCGATGACACACATGCACATTAAACAACACCCTAGAAGCCAAAGAACTCGGCCTCAAAGTCGACACCACCCACAGCCGTCCGCTTCCACGGCGCAACACCGCGCACCGCGTCACGCGAGTCGTTGACAAGGTGCTCGGGGCCACACGCAGAAACAAACACGCCGCTCGGCTCGGTCATGACGCGTCCGTGCCGGCTGATGCTCTCGTCCATCACCGAGCCCAGAATCGACGCGACCTCGGGGCGGCCGCGGTACGCCGTCAGGCTCGACATGGGCTGGTTCGGGTCGGTGCGACGCGCACGCAGCATGGCCACCTTGGCGATCGACGCGTTGCGCACAAGCCAGTCGGCACGCTCCTTCTCCGCGGCAGTAACTGGCACGGGCACGGGGGTGGACGCGCCGCTGTCCATTGGCGTCTTGGCATCCTGTGCGTACGGGACCGGTGGGACCGTTGGCCCGCCAGTGTACACCACATTGACGTGCCCGTGGCCCTCGTCGGACCAGTCCTCGTAGCGCTCGAGCTCAATGTCGTGGTTGACGTGGTGCCCGTGGCCGTCTGATGACCCGTGACCGTCGTTGCTGCGCCAGGCGTGCGCGTCGACCGTGTGTCCGTGGTCGCTGCTGTCCTCGCTGTCACTGCGGCCGTGGCCGTGCGACGAAGGCATCAGCTTCGAGTCCTTCTCGCGAACGGCACGGTCGTACGTGCCACCGCGCTGGCCGGGAACGAGCGTCAGGGGCGACGAGTGGGGGACGCGGGTGACAAAGATGTGCACACGGAGCGCAGTGGGCATGGCAACGTCCTTGCGGCGCTTGCGGGCCGCGAGGGCCTTGCGCTCCCATGCACGGGCTTGCGAGACGAGGGCGGTGATGGACGGAAGAATCGCGCGGGCAGTCTGCTCGACACGGACGACCCAGACGAGGTCGACTGTGCGGGCGGCGACAACACCCGAGGGCGAGCGCTGGATAATGTCCTGGGCAAGGGCGAGCGAGTGGGTGATGCCCGAGCCACCAGCCATAAGGATGAGCGAGGAAAAGGAAGTCGGGAGAGTGTGGCCGAGACCGCCATAAGGACCCTCAACCATGACCATTGCACGGCGCTTCCACACGCCGAGCTCGGGGTCGGACGTGTCGCGCTGGGCGCCCTCGCCCGAGGCGGCGAGCTCGTACAGCTTCTCGGTCCAGTCACCGACGGCCTTGGCCATGAGCACAAGGCCGCCAGAGTCGGGGGCCGAGGCAATAGTAAACGGGTGTGCCTCGAACACGTTGGACACGCCAATGCCAAAGACACGGAGGCGGACGTGCTGTCCGGCACGCCAGCCAGTGGTGATGCCGGGGATGGTGATGAGGGTCGTGGTGCAGCCACCGAGAGCAACAAGCTCGGCACGGGCAAAGCGCGTCTTGCACGCCGACATGATCATGGAGAAGACGTAGATGGCCGCCGAGGCGATCATCCACGGCTTGGCGACAGGAACGTGCAGGCCCATGCCGACAAGCATGGCGAGAACACCAATGAAGTGGCAGTTCTGGAAGGTGCCGTACATAACGCGGCGGAAGACGGGCAGCGACGACACGACGAGCAGACACGCGCCGGCAAAGGCAACGTAGCCGTAGATCATGGTTGGCTTGGCCGAGAGCGAGGCGAGCTTGCCGAGCTTGTAGAACTTGTGCATGTACAGCACGGTGTGGAGGAGCGAGCCGAGGAAGACGATGCGGCCGACAACCTTGTGGAAGATGCGCAGACGGTCGTAGCCCTTGCCGAGCGCCAAGCCGATGATGTTTCCGCGCACGCCGAGGGCGATGGCCACAGGAATCTGCGACATGGCGACGAGGCCCGAGCGCTGGAAGTCGCTACCGTAGCCGTGCCCCTTCTTGGGCGGGAGCACGCGCGACTGGTACGCAAGGGCGAAGACGCAGAAGAAGATGTAGATGACGATGATGATAATGGTGAGGACGTTTGCGCGGGTGGCCATGAAGCTGGGGAAGCGGGAGAACGGCGCGGCCTCGAGGAATCGCGCGAACGGCAGTCTGCCCTCGAGGGCAGCAATGTGCGGCGGGGGCGAGAGCATGACGTTCATGGGCGAGTTTGGGTCGTGGCTGGCGGACGCGAAGGGGTCGAGGTCGTTTTCGCTTGCGAACGCCGCGTCGGCGCCGCCGACGTTTGAGCGGCGTCCGGCAGCGCCCTTCTTGAGCACCCATCCGCGATCGAGGTCGCCGCCAGCGACGACGCGTTCGCGGGTCTCCTGCAGCTGAAGCTGCTGGTGCGTTGCGAGCACTTTTGCGGTCTCCATGTCGAAGGCGTACGCGGGACGCGCGGCGGCTTCTGCGCGCGCGGCCTTCTTGCGGTGCACGGATGCGAAGAGACGGGCGAGGAAGCGCGGGTGCGAGAGGAGGATGAGCGCGCCGAGGAGGGCCGTGCACGCGATCATGAGGTTGCGGGGGGTGACGTCTGGGTGTGGTGTCAGCGGGCGAGTGCGAGCGGAGCGAGTGGGCGGGGAAGGCGAGCGGAGGGGTGCGCGGGTGCGGCGACATGCTGCTCCGAGTCACCCAGCGCGCGATAGGAAATCCCGACGGCGTGTGCGGCGCGCCGCCGTCCTTTGGCGCGCACAACGGCGTCGTCGTCACCAGCCGCAAGCGGCAGCTTGGCGGCGGCGGCAGGCATCATCCAACGTTTCGCCCTGCGCCGCGACGTGCGCCACCGACTGGCGCACATCCAGGCGCGGACACACCCGCACACACACTCACCATTGAGGTACGCCTGGTGCTGCTTCTCGTACGCCGTCTGGTTCCACGCCGTCGCGGTCGGCGCGAGCGACGAGGACACGGAAACGGGCGTGCCGACGAGCGGGGTGGGGCTCGCGTTGAGCGGCGTGCCGACGTGCCCGCTGAACGCGAGGTCGGAGGGGAGGGAGAGGGGCGTGCCGGCTGCCGCGGCGCCCGTGGGGGCGAGGACGAGCGAGCCGGGGGCGGAGGTGACGGGGGATGGGGATGCCATGGTGGGTAGTAAGTGAGTGTGCCGGGGTCCAGCCGGTGGTCGTGGTGGTTGGCGCCTGCGCCGAAAAGAGAGAGAGTGACGGGTGGTTTGCCGTCGGTGGTGGTGTTGACGAGACAATTAAGTACAGAGAGAAGACAAGACAGATTTGCTTCGCCCGCGAAGCGTGTTGGTGCTGCTTGTCGTAGTTGTCGTCGTCGTCGTTGCTCGTTGCTGCTGTCGTCTTGCAACAGGCAGGTGCAAAGCTGAAAGGGGTTAGGAGAGGAGTCAAGAGAGCAAGACAGGTGCACTCCCAGGCGCAGCGACGCGCACCGAAACAGGGGAAGCGTCACGAGTGTTACGGCACGCAAAGGGTCAACATGGGCACCTGGACGGCCGGGGCCAGGCTCAGGCTCATGCATCCACTGCGACGACGACGACGTGCACACTGCGCTGCGCACTGCACACCATGCATGGTGCACGGAATGTGCTCGCGCCAGCGCAAGAAGTGCAGTGGATGCCCGCTCGCGCGAGCACGACCGCAGCACAAGCGGGAGGGCGCGGGTTCGCGGGAGGTGGCAAGGCGCTCGCCAAGGAATCACGCAGGCGCACGCAGCAGATCATGATCACCACCACCTACTCACTTGTTGTTTGCTTGTTGTGTCGTCGTCGCGTATGCTTCGAGGCCAGCTCGTCGCGTTGTGGTGCTCGTCGTCGTCGTCGAGTGGATGCAAGAACAGACAGACGCAAAGAGGGACACGACGAAACGATAAAGAGGGTGCAGCCCTCTCTCAGGAGCGTGCCCCCGGCGTGCCCCCCTGAAATCCACCTGCACCACCCCGGCCAACAGGCCATCCGACGCGCACATGACGGCACATCCCCCCAGGCAGCTGCGACAGTCGTCGAGGCGCGCTACTGCTAGCCCCGGCTCGCCCTCCTGCCCATGCACATGGCCTCGGCGTGCCTGTCTTGGACCGAGTAAGACTAGCTCAGGAGGACGCCAGGAGCAAGCTACTCACCTGCCAGATAGATCCTCTGGCCGGCAACCCCCCTCATGCCTCGCGTTGCTGTTTGCATGCCGTTGCTACACCCCTCGCTTGTTTGTTTGGCCACCAGATCCCAGTCTAGACTGCTCGCGCTCGATGCATCCCCCCCTCTCTACACCCCTCGACAAGCCCACCATGGCCTCCTTGGCCACCAGCTAGCTACCTCGGCCCCTGGCCTGGATGACGACAACAACAGCCTCTGCACCTTCACGATCGAAACAACACCCCCCTCCATGCATATGCAGATCTCTATACGCCCAATATGTCCCGGCTATGCGGTTTAGTGTCCGTGCGTTCCTCCCTTCTCCGACATTTCTCTCCGAGCCAATGTAGCCGCTGCCTGCTTCCGCGCCAAGCTAACCCGGCCACACGCTAGCCTTGCCAGCCAGCAGCCTACTTCTTCTTCACCTCGGGGTACTTTGTCCTCCAGCGCATGCCCGCCTCGTGCAGCGCATAGAACAGCGGGCCTTGGCGCTTGAGCTCGTCCTCGGGGTGCTCGTCGGTCGAGTAGATGAACGCATCGCGCACGGCAACCAGGTTGGCTTGCAGCATCTCGACACGCTCAAGCGGGATTTCCGAAAGAATCTTCTCAATCTGGTCCAGCTCGGTCGGGTGCACGCGCACGCTGAACTGCGACCAGTCCAGCATCGACGCAAACGCATAGTGGCTGCCCTCCTCCAGCAGCACCGGAATGCAGCCAGCAAAGATGGCGTCAGAGACTCGCGGCGACCAGCCTGGGCAGTGTTAGTTGTTTGTTTTCGGGGTGGCCGAAGGAGTCGTCGTCGTTGCTGGTGGCGGCGGCGGCGTCACACGACCCACTCTGCGTCCGCACAACCCCAGTTTGCGCACGCGGCGTACTCGCGTACTCGCCTCCGCCATACCGCCACGCCCCTCCCACTCACCTGCAATGCCCTTGGGCTGAGGACAGAACCTGGAATTTCCCAGAACCGTCATGTAGTCGCCTTCGCGTTCAAAGTAGCTTTGCGGTCCGCCGTTCTCGATGAGCGGGACGTCGGCCACGCCGCCGCGCTTGCAAAGCAGACGCATGCGCTGGCTCTTGCCTGTACCCCACGGGGTGCCGTTCCAGGCGAGGAGATATGTGCGGTCGCGGGCCGGTCGGATGCTGGCAACGTCGGGGAACGTGCTCATCAGGTCGTTGGACCGACACGAGCGTGCGGGGATCACAACATCCTGCGGAGGCCGGTAGCACGGCGAGTCCCAGTCGCCCATGACCGAGAACACGAGCGCGTCGTCGAGAATGTGGTCGGGATACAGTGCGTGGTTCTCGCGCGCACTCCAAATCTCCCATCGGAAGCCGAGGCACACGCCCCAGTCGTGCGTGAGCACCAGAGCCGGCATCTTCTGGCCCTCGTTGAAGCCCGGCACCGTCTCTGCGGCGGTATGCCATACGTCATGCAACATGAACGGAACGTTCTTGCACTGCTGGTACACGGGCAGCATGATCATGTCGGCCTCGGCGGCAGGCACCGTCATGTGACGAAGGGCGTTGTAGATGATCGAGTCGGCGCTGAAGCAGTGCTTGTCTTGCAGCTTGTGGCATGGTTCCGCCTCGAGCATCGTCTGATTGAACCAGCCTTCAACAACATGCACTTTGATGAACTCGGGGTGGGTGAAGACATAGGACCGCGCCTCGGGCAAAAGGACGTCGTGCCAGTCGACCTTCTTGACCATATCGACGAGTGTTGACGAAAACGCCTTGAACTTGCCCAGGGGATTCTTCGCGGCCTCCTTTTCCGTCGTGCGGATGCCGTGGGCGATGGCGATGAGCGGGTTCTCGCGTCTCCTAGGGCAGTAGTCGGCCTGCACACAGCGACAGTTACCCGTCTGTACGCAGATTGTGGGGCTTGAGCAGTCGTTCCAGCATGGCGGGAGGTCCTTCTTGGCCCACGCATTCGGGTGCCGGTTGAGCGGCAGCGGCTTGGTCTCGACCTCCGACTTGCCCTTGTCGTCGACGAGCTTGCGCCACTTCTGCACCTGTCCCTCGTAGTACTTGTACGCGTCGTGCACACGGCCACAGAGGTGCAGTCGGCGAGACGCGTTGAAGGGAATGTCGCCAGTAGAGCCAAAGGTGACGTCTGCGCTCTCGTGGTCGTCGAGCAGGAGCGGCCAGTCGCCCTCCGACGGACAGCAGATGACGGCCATGCGCATGTCGAACTGGGGCCTTGTCGACGGGCCGATCTGTTGAATGTTGAAGATCGACGTGTTGTCGACCTTGCTTACGCCGGCGGCGATCTGTTGACTGGTGCCAGGGAGCATCACCCGCAAGTGGCTCCTGTCATTCGCCACTTCAATCTCAAACTTGTCGACATACTTGTCCTTGTTCTCGGCGCTGGGGTGGAAGGCGTGGAAGGCGACCTGGCCACCCTTGTCCACTTCGGCCTTCTCGAGGCCCAAAAAGCCCCATTTATGCTCCTCCTCCTCAAATCGCACCGTTGTGCGGCCATCGTTCGTCTTGGGCGCGTCCTTGTCCACCCGCACGTAGAAGTAGCTCTGGTCCCAGTTGTAGCTGTCCTTCTTCGTGCTGTTGGGCGCGCACCAGCCTTCCTCGTGGCAGCGCATGTGGTGCATCCACCCCTGGTTGTCGAAGCCCATGTTGACCACACACCCGTCGAGCTTGTACAGGTCGTGGTTTCGGAGGTCCTCTGGCACAGCAGGCGCGTCGTGGCCCATCAGAGCAGGTACGTCGTCGGTCGGCTTGCAGTGGGCCTCGAGGAAGTCGAGCGAGTGCTCCGCCGCGCTCTCGGCGAGCGTCTGTGCCGCCTTGGCCAGGCCCAACGGCAGGGGCGTCGTTGGCCGCCAGCCAAGCTCCGCCTCAATCTTCTTGTACGAGTACGAGGGAACCTTTGTTGGCGCCTTGTGGTTGCCGAGGTCGCGCACGGGAGAGAACGAGTCCGTCTCGGCACGGACGAGGCCGACGACCTCGTCCTGCGCCCACCGCTTGCCACCAGACACAATGTTGTACTCGAGCAGGCCAGGGGTTTCCTTGTTGCGCGCAGAGAGGTCGACCTGGCGAATGACGCGCACAACGCCCTCAACCGCGTCGCCGACCCACAGCAGGTCGACTGGCGCGTTGTCCGAGTTGTACTGGATCGGAAGCGACGTGATGGCGTTGGCGAGCATGTGTCTCACAAAGGCGGACGGGATGGCCACGGCCCGATGGTAGCCGTACACCTCTGGCAAGCGGATGATGGCGCCGCGCAGGCTACCCGGCTTCTCCTTGAGCACGCCGGCCTTGGTGTCGATGTGCACGCCGGAGGCGCGCGCAAACGCGTCGCGGACAGCCGTCTCCGCCAGGTCCTTTGTCTTGCCCAGGGCCGTTTTCGGCCTACGCGCCGAGTCCTCATCGATCACGTCGACGCCGTCCTCGCTCTCGCCGTACACGTCCATGCTGGACGCGAACACGACCCACGGGTTGATTGTGCCCTTGCCTCTTCCTGCACCCAGAATGCCGCCCTTGGGCGTGCGCTCGATTGCATCCCCAATGGCCCTCATGACGGCAATCGTACCGCCCTCGTTGACCTCCTTGCACGCGTCAAACTTGGGCTCGCACCACGTGTTGAGGGACACTGCCGCAAAGTGGATGATGCCGTCGAATCTGTGAGCGGCGAGCAGGTCGGGCATCGCCGTGCTGGGCGCCATCACCGACCCGCGGTGGTACTTGACTTCAGAAGGCAGCGTGGCGGGGCGCGCGACAATGTCGAGCACATGGACCGTGTACTTGTGACTCAGGAGCTTGTGGATCAGCGCATGGCCGAGGGAGCCGGCGCCGCCCGTCACGAGCACCGTACGCGGCGGCGACTTCCACGGTGCGCCGAGCTTGCCTAGGCGCTCTCTCCATCCCCCCTTTTCCTTGTGCAGCTCGTCTGGGACGACATTCTCGTCGACCCACTCGCCGCCGTTGAGCCCGGCGACGGGGCTGTGGGGTTTTGGCTCTGGCCCCTGGACCGGTGGCCTTGAGGACGAGTGCGCGAAGAAGAGGAGCGCGACAAGGGCTATGCCGAGGACGATGAGGCGATTCCGCCGCAGGAGAGGCGAGAGGCCGCGGACCATGGCGGTGGGGAAAGGTGGGGGAAGGTGGGTGAGGAGATGTCGAGGGAAGGCGGGGGGGTGACCCCGGCTCAAGAGCTAGAATGTGGTGTGCCCTGCTCGCCGCGCAGTGCAGTGCCGAGGGGCGTGGGTGCTGTCGTTGTTGCTGTTGTGTAGAGTAGAGTACAAGCAAGAAGAGTGTCAAGACGCGAGAATGGGAAAATGGGAGATAAAGCAAAGTGATGGATCAAGTGACGACGGCGGCATCATGGCAGTCGATGGCCCCGCGTCGAGCGTCCTTCACCCAGCGCCGCTGTTTGCTAGGTCGGCTCTGCTCTGGTCAACCTGCACGTCCATGCATGCATACGACACCCAGGAGATGCACCACGGCGACCACGACCAGCTCGTCGAGCTCGTCGCCGCCGTCGTCGTCATGCAGCAGCGGCGGCGTCGCGTCGCCAAGTCTGTGTGCCCTGCTGCGAGAAACAGACGCGTGTCGGTAACCCACCAGGCAACCATAGTCACGCCCGGCGCGCCCACGCCCCATGCTCCCATTGCACCAAGCTAGCTGCCCACATGTCTCACACTGCCATCGCCGCTGCCGCCGCCGCCGTCGCCGTCGCCGACACCGTGCACGGGTGGCGACATGGCTGCTGCTGCATGATGCGTCCTGCGGGAACGAAAATTACCTCCCCTGAAGGCAATTCAGCCCACCCAGTAAGCCAGTGAGTTGGCCGCCGCCGCCGCCGCCGCAGCGCGCCTTCCACGTCCTGCTCGAGAGCGACAGCGAGCGGGGAAAGCTTGTGCTGCAGAGCACGACGGCGAGAACGGCGAGGAGAAGAGCATGGTCCATATGCATGCATTAGTAGAATATGCATGAGGGTGGGGGTAGGCCCAGGAAGTGACTGTTGGTGCTTGGCAGTAAGCCAGCCAGGGTGCGGTGCACGTCCTCGTCCCGTCTGTGCGACGCGCAACTTTATCTCGTCTCCGTTCTTTCCATCACACTTTCTCTTCATCAACTCTTCTTCTTCTTCTTCTTCTCCTACTCTCATCGCCTCGACTACATAGCCGCAGCTACCCACGCCGCAGCCAGCGTCGCCGACATCGCCGACTTGCCCGTGCCGCCGCGCCCGAGCCCGTGCCCGCGCGACTAGCCCTGACGATCCACGACGCGCTCAACACGACCTCCACCCCCGCGACTCGACACCAGCATCCATCTCATTCTCTCAACGACCCCACCATGCCCGGCTACGCAGGCTACATCCCGCTCAATGCCGAGGGTGTGCGCGAAGTCGCCCAGAGCGTGCGCCTCCGCATGCGCCCGCTGCAGGTGCTCATCCTTGCCGGCGTCCTCACCGTTATCGGGCTGCCGCTGCTCATCGGCGCTGAACGCCGCGCGGCAGTGACAGACTACATCTCAGCACATAGCGGTATCGGAGGCGGAGGCGGAGGCGGCTTCCGCCCC
The DNA here is from genome assembly GCA_008065275.1 of Vanrija humicola. Lineage (NCBI taxonomy): Eukaryota > Fungi > Basidiomycota > Tremellomycetes > Trichosporonales > Trichosporonaceae > Vanrija > Vanrija humicola. The sequence continues at coordinate 1,460,938 of QKWK01000006.1, forward strand.
AGCATCCTCCACAGACCAGACCAGGAACTCTCGGCGCACATCCCCCCTCCGACAGGCGGCGTGGACCCAGACGAAGTGCCCATGACGCTCGAGGCGCGCCTCGACTGGTTCGTCAACCGCCCCGTGCTCGAGCAGTGGGAGGCCGAGCTCCCCTCGCGTAACCAGTGCCCTATGTACACGTATGCGCGCAACACGTACTTCTTCCACACGCAGGACGACCGCATTGAAAAGTGGAAGGACGTCAAGAAGGACCAGATTGTCCGCCAGCGACAGAAGGTGCTCGACTACTTCCGCCAGCTGGACCGCGACGGGCAGAAGATGGTCTGGACACCGGCGTTGGAGAAGAACACGCCGGTGGACCAGCGCAGGGGTGTTATCTACACGGGCGGCGACAGTGTGAGTGCATGCCTGCCTTGTTGCGATGGCCAGCTGTTGCGCCGTGGCTTGCTGACCCCGCCAGGCCAAGAACCTCGCCCGTCTCAAGCTCTCGCTGCACATGCTCCGCAACGTCGTCAACTGCACCCTGCCAGTTGAGGTGCACCACTACGATAGGGAGATGAAGGACGCTGCGATCCGGTATGAGCTCGAGCACAAGTATGACGTGACGCTGGTGCAGAGCAAGGCAAAGTTCACGGATGGCAAGCCTTGGCGTGGGTATCGGCTGCAAGTCGCCGTCGCGATGGTGACAGGCCTGCGCGTTGATTTAATGATGCGGCTGACACCTTGCCAGAGATCAAGAACCGCGCGTTCGTCGACACAAAGTTCACCCAGTTCGTGTACATGGACAGTGTAAGTGGATTCGGCGTCGGCTGGCTCCCAGTCTATGCGCGTTTATCCCGACACGGCTGACACCACACTACAGGACAACCTTCCCCTCCAGGACCCTGCGGTGCACTTTGACTCTGTCGAGTTCAAGCAGAGCGGTAGTGTCTTCTGGGGTGACCTCAACAAGGACCACCGTAAGTTCATCGCACCCTCACACACAAGCCCACCACTCACCCACAACAGCCGACAATGCCATTTACCGCTTCCTCGGCCGCCCCTGCAGCGACGAGCACTGGCCGGCCGAGTCGGGCCAGGTTGTCTACGACAAGTCGGCCAACGAGGGTCTCAACCTCGCTGTCCTCCACCTCTCTAATCACATGATGGAAGACAGCGCCTTCTACGGTAACCTGGCATATGGTGACAAGGACACGTATCGTTTCTCGTTCTACGCCCTCGGCCTCGACTACCAGCAGGCGCCACGCATGTTTGCCAGCGCCGGCGGGTTCCAGGACCGGAATGGACAGGACCAGAAGGAGTTCTGTGGCCACTCGCTCATGCACTGGGGCCTCACGCCGGAACGTAAAAGGTTTGACCAGGGATACCACCCCGAGCCTGCGTTCCTGCACACAATCCTCGGCAAGGTGCGGTACGGCCTCAACCCCGAGAAGGTGTTCTCGCACTTCAAGCGCCCGCGCGAGGACTACATCAACGACAAGCGTCTCGTGCGCACCGACTACCAGTACACGGGCGAGTGCTTTGACATTACGCTCAAGGGCCCCGACGGCATGCCCGACACGCCCAACAGCTATGGCGACGGCCAAGGGACGCTCATTCCAGAGATGAAGGAGGCGCTCGACCCCAAGATCTGGGCCGGGCTGCATGCCATGGCCAAGGACTTTACCGAGCTCAACATCCCGGGGACTTAGAGGCGGGGCTGGTGCTTGATATCATATGCATTACGGTTGGGCTAGACAAGTGGGAGCTGGGAGCTGGTTGGCGGAGCGGGTGCCGAGGTGCTGGGCCTGGACACCTTCCCCACGGGGAAGCGATCGGAGTGTGACATCAACAAAAAAAGTAATGACGGCGGTCGTCGACAGCGACGGCGGCGGTGAAGGCGACGGCGACGGCGACAGCGACAGCTGCCTCAATAGGGGGCTGCGAGGAAGGAACAGTGCTGAAGCCATGAGCCGTGGCGATGGATAGCAACCCCGCGGCCCGCGGGAACCCTGGCACCCCTTGGTCGCGTCGATCCGCCGCACCCAATCCGGCGCAACCCAGCTATAAATACGACGCCCTCCCCCCTCCCTCAATTCCCTCGTCTCCTCCTCCCAGCCGCCATGGCCTACTACGCAAACTACCCGCCGCCGCCAGACCGGCCCCCACCGCCGACGTACGCGGCGCCCACAGGCCCACCACCGCGATGGCACGCGCCCGAGGGGCCGCGGTACGCTCCCCCGCCGCCGCCTGGCGCGATGGCCTTTGCGCCGCCTGCGCCGCCGCCGCCGTTGAGCGCTGCTTATGCGGCGCAGGTGCAGCGGCCTATGGCTGAGGGGGTGGGGTTTGCTTTGAGTGATTGTTCTGGCGCCAGGAAGGCGCTGTTGGTGAGTTGAGTGGGGCCGGCAGCTCGAGGAAGGCGAGGCAAGGTGCCGATGAGAAACGGCGCTGACGGCTCCCCAGATCGGCATCAACTACATCGGCTCAAACAACGCGCTCCGGGGGTGTATCAACGACGTGCACAACGTGGCGACCTTTCTCCAGCGTGCGTGTGGTCGCGACCCCGCTGACGCCGCCCAGAGACGTACGGCTATGACCCGTCGGACATGGTCCTCCTGACGGATGACAACGACCCGCGCGGGCGCGCGTTCCCGACGCGCCAGAACATCCTGAACGCGATGCAGTGGCTCGTGGCCGACGCCAAGCCGAACGACGCGCTCTTCTTCCACTAGTAGGCAGCCGGGTGGGCGTGGCTGACCCGCAGTTCTGGCCACGGCACGCAGGTCGACGCGGGCGACCACACCAAGGGCGACGAGCTGAGCGAGGCTATCTGCCCTGTCGACTTTCAGCAGAACGGCCTGATTGTCGACTATAACAGTGAGCTGGGGCGTCGACACTGTAGCTAACAATCAGTGTAAGCTGCACGAGCCATGCCACGAAGCTCACGCCCAGTCACGATTTCCTCGTCAAGTCACTGCCTGCGGGTTGTCGAATGACGGCCATCTTCGACTCGTGCCACTCGGGCTCGGTCATGGATTTACCATATGCTGTGGGTTGAATGCTGACCAGCATGCTAATCCAATCAGTACTCGACCAAGGGCAATGTCAAGGAGCCCAACTACGCGTCCGAGGGCGGCATGGGCCTGCTCCAAGCCGGTGTGGACTACGCCTCGGGCAACTCGGTTATGGCGCTCATGGACGCGTTCGGTACCGCAAAGCACATGTTCCACTTGCACCAGGGGAACAGGATCATGCGGGATACGAGGACCGCGCCGGCGGATGTCGTGGCGTGGGGCGGGTGCAAGGACTCGCAGACGGTGAGGGGTTCGCCTCAGAGATCTCCACGCTGACATGCAGTCCGCCGACGCGAGCGAGAACGGCGCGGCGACCGGCGCCATGTCGTGGGCCTTTGTCACGGCCCTACGCCAAAACCCCAACCTCACGTACCAGCAGCTGCTCGTCGCCCTCCGCAACCTCATGGTCCAGGGCGGGTACAGCCAGAAGCCCCAGCTGTCAGCATGTCATCGTGAGTTAGCACGTTGTCTGGGACCTAACTCCCAGCCATCGACGTCAACACCGAGTTTATTGCGTAGATGTTTCTCCCACATAGCCATAGATGGTATCCATACACCCAAACACATGCCGCTACCCTACACCCCAACGTCCTTCTGCTTGCGCTCGGCGAGAATGCCGTTCTGCACGCCCCGCAGCAGCGAGTAGGTGTACGCCAGCAGCGGGGTCTCGATGCCGTGCTTCCTTGCGAGGCGGAGCACGGCACCGGTGATGACCTCGACCTCGATCGGGCGGCGATTCTCAACATCAACAAGCAGACTCATCTTGTAGCCGCCGCGGGGGCCGATAGGCTGGTTGATGACGCCGTCAAACACCGTCTTGAGCGTCTCGTCGACGGTGCCAATCTTGCCGCCGTAGGGGTAGCTCTTGGCGCCGGGGACGAGCAGGCCGGTCTCAAAGCCGACGGTGATGACCTCGCGCGCGAACGCGCGCAGCGGCGCGAGGTCATCCTCCGAGAACTCCTTGAGGCCGGGCGTCGGGGTGCCCACGAGGCCCTGCACGCTCGACCACACGGCGTTCCACACGTTCTTGCCGAACCGCACTGCGTCGATGTTCTCCGTCGCGTGCGCGTTGCTCCCGCCGTCTTTGAGTAGACCAGTCCACAGCGCGAGTGCGGCCTCCTCCTTGGCCGAGTAGGCCTCGGCGGGCGGGTAGATGCCTGCGGCCAGAGTGTCCTTGTTGCGCCAGGTGACGAGCTTGCCGCCGTCGCTTGTCGTGCTTCCGATCCACGCGACCGACGAGACGAGGGGCACGCCGAGCGGCTGGAGCGCGGCGCTGAGGTCGGCCTCGACGCCGAGCCCGTTCTGGATCAGCGCCCACGCGGCGACCTGCCCGCTCGCGATGGCGGGCGCGAGCAGGTCCGAGGACCGCGTGATGTCCGGCAGGGCCTTGGTGGCCAGCAGGCCGAGGGCGTAGTGCGTCCCGTCGGCCAGCGCCTCCTCCTGGGACCTGAACACTGGGTTGTCAGCACGGCCTTGGTCGCCTCGTCGCGGGGAAAGCCCACACACCTCGGTACGGCTTCCACCCGTCGATGGTGCCGAGCGCGTCCGAGTCGATCTTGACCCCCGTAGTGGAGTACAGCTCGTAGTTGGACCGCGCGACCGCGGTGACGCGCGCGCGCCCCGACTTCTCGAGCAGGAGGGCGTACACTGTCCCGATGGACCCGAGGCCCACGAGCAGGATGTCGACGGGCGCGGCGGGGGTGCCGGCGCCAGCGGAGGTTGTTGTCGAGTCGGTCGTCATCTCGGCGGCGGTGCGGTACGGGTGGTGTCGGCGGTGGCGGTTGGAGGATCCGGGGGCGAGATCTCCTAGGCAGCGCAGGCAGGGCATCGAGGTGGCATTGTGCGTGCCGTGCGCCAGGCTTATGTACGGCGTGGGCGAGCGAGCGAGCGAGTAAGCGCAGCACGCAAGGTGGTGACATCGGCGAGGGGTCAGCGCTCGCCGACCGGCGCGGTGGTCGGACGGCGCCGATGGCTGATCGCTGGCAGTGTGATGACGCCATCCGCCACCATCCTCGGCGTTGCGCGACGCGCGCCGCGGCATGTCATGGCGATGACTACGGTGCAAGGATACGGTGCAAGGAGAGATGCGCCGGGCTCGAGGATGTGCATTGCCGCGACAACTTTGAAGGACTGTACCTCCCTGCGTGTCAGTCATCGAGCCGGAAGGGTGCACTCACGCTCGACATGTGCTGCTGCAGGAGCATGCCGGCGAGCGCGGCGTCGCTGCCCCCACACACGCCGCCGCCTCCGCCTCCGCGGCCAAGGAGCGCGCCGAGCGCGCCGAGCGCGCCGGCCCCGCCGCCCATTCCCCCGCCCATGCCCTCACACACGCCGCACACGACACGCCAATGCATATCCCGATAGAGGCTAAAGTACAGGTTGAATTGTGTTTTGTCTTTGCGTCTGTCTGCCTTCTGTTTCCGTGCCCCCTCGCCCGTCTAGTACGTCCCCGCGACCTTCTTCACCTCGATAATCTTGCCCGGGTCGAGGCCGAGCGCGGCGCGGCGGCTGACGCCATTGGGCGAGTTGAACGGCACCTCGGCGAGCGAGGACACGCGGGTGCCGTGGCGCGGCTCGCCCGACTCTCCGTAGTCGTACTGTGGGGTGTCAGCGGCCTGATCCAACCTGGGATTCTCCTGGCACCCCGGCCACACTCACAACCGCCGAGTGGATCGACACACGGTTATCCCACAGCGCCGACGTGCCCGGCGTCCACTTCCAGCGGAGCTGTGCGTCCAGCGAGTGCTCGTACACGTCGTACAGCTGCTCAAGCAGCGGCGCCGAGTCGGCCGCCTTGAGGCCCTTGATGCCGACCGTGTACCGCCTGTTGACGAACAGGCTCTTCCATCCCGTGACGGGGTGCGTGCGAATCAGCGGGTGCGCGGTGATGATCGGCTTCTTCGGCCCGTCGGGGTTCTCGGGGTCGGGGTACAGGTGCTCGGAGCGGTACAGGCCCTCAAGGGGGTCGAGGATCGCGCGGAGGGTAGGCGAGAGCTTGTCGTACGCCGTGTACCCGGACGCCCAGTACGTGTCGCCGCCGACCTCGGGCCCGGCGTCGAGATGGAGGTGGGTGTATCCCGGCGGCTGGGGCTCGTGCGTCAGGTCGGTGTGCCACTCCTGCGTGCCGAACGGGCTCTGGAAGTCAATGTGCACGCCGTACGCGCGCGCGAGCTCGTCTGAGATGACGCTGACGCCGGGGAGGCCGGGCACGCGCGGCGCAGAAGGGTGCACCTCCGGCCGGCCGAGGTAGCCGCCCAGCTCGAGCTGGCCCTGCGGCGTGATGTCTTGGTCGCGCAGGAAGACGACGGTGCGCTCGGCGATGAGCAGCGCGAGCTCGTCCTTCTGCTGGTCGGTGAGCTGGGACAGCTGGAGGCCGATGATCCTGCGGGTGTCAGTGACCGCATGACAGGCCATACCCACTCGGTGCCGATGTTGGGCGTGAGGTTGACAATCTTCTCGGCGGCCGCAAAGAGCGCCTTCTTGTCCTTGTCGGCGCGGAGCGCGGGGTCGTGGTGCTCCCACGCCTCGCCGCGGAACTGGCCCGCGAGCGAGACGTCCTTCGGCTTCTCGGGGTAGTACGGGTACCCGGCCGAGAGGTCGATGCCGGCGGCGACGAGGCGGTCTGGGGTGTGTCAGCGGCTTGCACACCGACTCGCGTCCGACACTCACCCTTGGTACGCTTGGCCAGGCGGAACTCCTTGCCGAGCGAGGTGACGTTGACCTCGCCGTCGTTCTTCACTTGCTGCTGCTGGGTGGCGGTCATGGTGGTTGTGGGGGTCGACTGAAGTGCTGCTCGCCCGACTGGTTAAGTAAGAAACCGAGGCGCACTCGGTCGGCTTTGCTTACAATCTCGCTTGGCATGGATTGGTAGACGCGATGCGATGTGCGAGGAGTTGAGCCGAGGTTGAGATGTGATAGCACGTCATGATGAGCACCAATTGTGCCTCGTCGGGCGAGTCCGACGCGTGTGGCGGCGGCGGCACCTCGGTTCGGCGCCGACGACGGTGTCGGCTACAATCACACAAGTACATGCTCTCTTACTCTCGCTCGGTCTACAAATCTACCTCCTGGACAGGATGCCGCGCTGGGCACCGCGCAGCAGCGCGACAGTGTACGCGAGGAGTGGCGTCGCGATCCCCTGCGCGCGCGCGACGGCGAGCACGCTGCCCGCAATCACCTCGGCCTCGATCGGCCGTCCCGCCTCGCGGTCGACGAGCATGCTCATCTTGTAGTCGTAAAGCAGGCCACCGGGGGCCGCGTGCACGACGCTGTCGAACACGCTCTGCACCGCGTCCTCCAGGGTGCCGGCGACCTGACCAGACGGGTACAGCGTCATGCCGGGGTACAGCAGGCCCGCGGCGTACCCGACGCCGACAACCTCCAACGCGAGCGCGCGCACGGCAGCCACGTCGGACTCGTCCATGTCCGCAAGGACGATGTGCTTGGCCCCCATGAGTGTCTGCACGCTCGACCAGACGCAGTTGAGCAGGTTCTTGCTGAAGCGCACCGAGTCGATGCGCTCCGTGGTCTCGAGCACGCCGACCCGGTTTTCTGCTAGCGTGCCGTGCCCGCTCGTCCGCAGGAGGTTTACCCAGAGTCCGAGGGCCGCTTCCTCGGCGGCTGTCGGAGACCGGCCGGGCGCGTAGATCCCCGACACGGTCGCGTCCTTGGCGTTCGTCCACTGGATGTGCTGCCCGGCGTTCGACGTCGTGATGAACGTCCACACGGCTGTAGAGATGAGCGGGGCGCGCGTGGCGGACGCCTGCAGCGCAGCGTACAGGTCGGTTTCAACACCCAGCCCGTTCTGGATCAGGTTCCACGCCGCGACCTGCCCGCTCGCGATCGACGGCGCGAGCAGCGCCGCGTTCTTGTGCACGTCGGGTACTGACTTGGTCGCGAGCACGCCGAGCGCGTACCGCGTGCCGTCGGCCAGCGCCTCCTCTTGAGACTTGAACACTGGGGTGTTTAGCTGGGTACTGGTCGCTGCGAGGCACCCCAGCCGGGGCCAACTCACTTCGACTCGGCTTCCACCCCTTGATGACGCCGAAGCGCTGCGAGTCGATCGTCACCTGACCCTGGGCGTATACATCGAAGTTGGACCGGGCGACGGCGCTGACGCGGGCGAGGCCGGACTGGTCGCGGTCAATAACCCTCCCGTAGACCACCCCCCAGACTCACATGTTCGAGGAGGTAGGCGTACGCGGTGCCGACGGATCCCAGCCCGATGAGGAGGACGTCGACAGGCCGGCCAGAAGAGACGGTCATGATGCTGTGTGAATGCTGCTTGCTGCCTCCCCCACCCAGCACCCACCACCCAGTCTTAAGTACTCGCACCCGGCTCTTGTCGGCCCCCAGCGACGAGCAACGACGGACTCGCGCCGCCGATAACAAAGACCCACCTGTCGACTCACCAAAAGTGGGGTGCACCCACACCTCCGGTCTCCGGCGCCGGAGGTGGCCGAGCCCGCACCCCGACCAAACCCCGGACTCCGCTGCGCGCGTGCAGAATCGGCCATAACGACGCAGAATCTGACATGGACCGCAGAAATCTGACAAGGGAGATAAGAATCTGACATCCGGTATGTGATATGCTGCGTGGGGGGGTGGGGGGTGCCGAATTGCTCGCAATATGGGTGGGTCGGATCGTTTACGGACGGACGGGCTGCTGAAGTGGGTGCAGTGGGGTTTATGAGGTGTTGCTTTGCCATCCTGTTCTATCCATTTCATCCATCCGCACCTCCCACTCGCCCCCACTCGCCCACTTGTCACCACGGCTAAGAAGTATGCCACCATACACGGTGAATGCTCAGTGGCGTGTCCACATGACCACCATCGCCGGCCCGGGCAGCATGCCGTCGGAAGCAGAGGCCACCAGCCTGACCCAAACTCGGCCACGCTCGACCCAGCACACAACACTGACTCCTCACGCTGAACCCTCCTGACCCACTGGTTGGTCTTGCTACATGCATTGCTGGGCCGTCCGAGGCACGTCTAAGCCTCTGGCACCAAGGGGCCATGATCGCTCCTAACCCCTCCCCGGCGGAGGACAGGACCACGACGATGTCGATGTTCCGCGAGGGGTGAAACGTCCAGGCACTCGGCTGGCTACAGTAAGCAAAACACGTTCGTCCTTCACAACCATACACCGCGCTCTCCATGCTCTTGGCACTACAGAGATGAAGAACGAAGCCTACCATAGAAGAAGGCAAGAGCATCTGCGCGTCGCGCGTGCATCCCTCATCCGAACTTCTCACCATGTCTGCGTCCCCAACAACAACATTTTCAACCGCGCATGGATCTGCTTTAGACTCGTACTCCGGCATCTACCACGGCCTGCACGAGCACTGCTGTGTCACTCATGACGGACGGTTCACCAACCTCTCCCTGGCCGAGTTGGCCTCGACCGCACCACCTCGCTTTCAACTGGCGCCGGCCGTCACCTCAGAGGTCATCGGCCACTGCCGCATCGAACAGGGCAACGCGATCGGCGAGATCGTTCCCAACCGTTTCCACGATGCTGACTATACGGCATGCCTCCGCAACAGCACCGATAAACAAATAACGCAGCTATGGGCTGCGATAGTCACGACTTCTCGGAGCGGCACCGTCCTCGGCTTTATGACAGCTCTAGAGACTTTCATCACGAGCGGCACTGCCACACCGTCGACTTGGGCCAGGCCAACTGGTACAACTTACGATGCCGGCGTTGTCGACTTCTACTCCGGTATCCACCTCGACAGAATGGCGGCTGGCTGCGAGCGTGTCAAAGGTGTCGGGTTCGAAATGTCGCTCGAGTCGTTCAATGCGACGGCCCCCAACGGCTTCTACCTGCGCTCCAACATTAGTTCAGAGAGGGTTGGAAGCTGTCGCGTGGGGATGAATGAAGCGCAGCTTCTCGCCCAATACCTCAGTAGCCCCTCCGGGACCGAACATACCTATTGGGACCCGGATCGGTGGTTCATTGTCACCAACACGGATGACGACGGCATCATCAGGGGCTTCACCGAGAACGGGCCGAACCCATGGCGGACATTTGGTACGGTGCCGGGCGGCGCCTCGCCGACTGGCGCAACATTGTCCGCCTCCTCCTCTGGCACCTCATCCCCCACCTCGCCCGCCCCTTCCTCCGCCACCTCGAGGTTGGGTCGTGTCAGGCTGGGCTTAGTATCTCTCGTCGCTATGGCGGCGTCCGCCGTTGTTACTCTCTAGAGGCTGTAGTGTCCGGGGAAGCTTGCATCTGTACATGTATTCGTTCAGCGGCGGTAGTGGCGGTCCCGGGCAGGGTCCGCGCGTCATGACTCGTAGTAGCACGCCAAGCCGCGGTTGAAGTGCAGCAGTTGTTCCTGGCGGCAGCCCATATAGCCAGGAGATCCGCAAGGGGTTGTCAGCCAGGGAGACCAAACTGGTGAAGCTCAGGTGTTGTTTATGAAACGTCCAGGCACTCGACCGGCTAAGAGATGCCCCTCGACCAACCTGCAGCCGCGCTCTCCGCGCTCTTGGCACTGCAACGAGAGCTACATAAAAGAAGGCTAGAGCAATCTGCGCGTAGAGCGCGCATCCCCATCAAAACAACATTCGATCATGTCTGCGGCGCCGACAGCAACATCGGCAGCAACAGGGCAGCGCCTACTGGACACCTACTCCGGCCTCCACTACGCCGTACACAACGACTGCTGCCTCTCCAATGCGGGACGGTACACCAACTACTCCCTGGCCGAGTTCAACTCGACAGCACCTCCACGTTTTGAACTGCCGGCAAACATCACCTCCGAGGTCATCGGCCACTGCCGCATGGACCTGGACCCGGCACCCAGCGCTGCATTTATCAACTTTTTCCGCCAAATGGACTATGCGTTATGCCTCACCACCACCGATGACCCCCAGTCCCTGTGGGCTGGGATGGTCTACACTTCACCCGACGGCACCACTCAAGGCACTGACACAAATTTGACGGCTATCCAGACATACGTCACGGGCACGGCCACGACCACAGCATCGGCGACTTCATCTGTTCCAAGTCCTCTCCCATACTATGTGGGAGAGACCGACTTCTACTCCGGCATCAACCTCGACAGGATGGCTGCTAGTTGCGAGCGTGAGAATGGTACCGCGAAGCAAATGTCGCTGGAGACGTTCAATGCGACGGTTCCCGAGGGCTTCTACCTCCGCTCCAACATCAGTTCACCGACGGTCGGGTACTGCCGTGTGCCGAGTGGGAGAGCGTTCCTGCTGGCCATGGATCTCAGCAACATCACCGCTAACACCATGGCCGACCCGCAGTACTGGGACACGGAGAGGTGGTACATTCTGGCGAACACGGATCCCGACGGCATCGTCACGGGCTTCACCGAGAACGGGCCGAACCCCTGGCGGACGTTTGGTGCGTCGCTGTCGCCCAGCGGGGCCTCGCCGACTGGTGGCGCGAGTTCTGCCTCGGCCACGTCCTCCAATGCCTCGGCCACGTCCTCCACCACCGCTTCCGCCGCCTCCTCGGCCACCTCGCGCTCGGGCCATGCCAAACTGGGCTGGGTATCCCTGCTCGCCATGGCAGCGGCTACTGCTGTTTCTCTCTAGAGGCTGCGGTGCCCGGGGCACCGCTCAACCATGTATCTGTATTGGTTTCCGCAGCGGTGGTGGCGGTGCAGGGTACCCACCGCGCGCCGTGAGTCGTAGTACTGTATGTACCACGCCAAGCCGCGGTTGAAGGGTGACCTGGTTCCTCGTGTCTGTCGAGCCCGCATGTAGTCAGGAGGGCAGCAAGGGATGGTGGTGCACGACATCATGCCGTGCTGCCGCTCACTCAGGATGTTGTTGTGGTTTATGAAACAGCCAGGCACGGAGGGGAGACCAAGTCGGTAACACGGTAACACCCGCCAGCCCACTACACAAACTACATAAGTCGACGTGAGCGCATCGAAACCGGTGCGGCGCCCTCACCTGCACGTCTGCACACCACACCTAAACGCCATGTCCTTGTCCACCACAACGTCGGCAGCGCCCTCAGACGCCAACGCGACTGGGTTCAACGCCACATCCGGCATTTGGCCCGTCAACGCGACGGGCACCGCGACAGCGGCGTCTACAACCTCTACCTGGTCACGAAACACCAGTGGCGTCACCGACTTCTACTGCGGGACTCACTACGACGTGATGGCCTCGTGCTGTGCCAAGTCGTCAGGCAACTTCAGCAACAGCACACTGAAAGAGTATGTACCGCAGCGCCGTTCCTTGGAAATCTAACATCAGCTCCTCGACAGTCGGCCGCTGCCGTGCGTCTATCGATCACGATGACCCTATGCTTGAGTGTCTTGAGGAGATCGTACTGCCGGGGCAGAGGTGGTGGTTCACGGCGGTATCCAAAGAAGGAGGCGGATTTACGATTTGGACCCAGCCTGGCTTCCCTCCTGAGCCCCTCCCCACTGCCACTTCCAGCGCTCGCTGTTCTGTCTCCCCTGGACACGTCAAACTGGGGTTGATATCGCTGCTGTCGATGGCTGCCGCGGCGATTGTAACATTGTAGTACACCATGCACTCATGCATAGTGCCGAGCTACAGGCCCCGGGCCCACATCTAATCAGTCTTCCAACTCTCGCTCCTAGGTCTCCTCTGGACACATCAAAGTAGAGTGCCTGTGACATTCTACCATTTGGTTGATTCCCTTTCGATCATTCACTCCGCCGGTCCCACTGCGGTTACTGAAGTGCACTCGTTACGTCCAGAAACTACCCGTAGCTCCTCTACTCAAGCACTACCCATTCGGTCATCACATCGAGGCTGGTGGTGATTGGTGTTGGTGCGAATATGATTGAAGGCGCTTCAGAAACGGAGCCGCCTGCTCCCGCCCGTTTACGTGGAGCTCTTGGAGTGCTGGAGAAAGAAGTGAACCGACTGCTACTCTGGTTGATGATGATAGGCTTCAGACGCGGCGGCGAGTCGACAAGTGGGGCCAAGAGCTGGAGGGCGCGCTGCTTGGCGTCCAGGATCGCCGTAGTGTACGCCTCTTCCTGCAACGCCTTGGCGGTCGACGAAGAAAGGCGCCACTTAATACCGTCGAACTCGATGTTCTGCTCCTCCTAGGATCTCAGTTCCGTCAGACTTCGGACGCTCACCGTGACCTGATCGGCAAACTCCTGCATAGCAGCGAAATCGTGGAAGGTGACGGTGAACGACTGGCGGGCCACGTAGTGCTTCGTTTTGGAGGTTCGCCACCACCAATACGCCGAGAGGCTGTTGGTCGACCACTTCACAGCGGGCTTGGACGTGTCCTTGACTGGCCATTCCGTTTCGACAGCCGATCCGGCCGGGGCGTCGGCCTTTTCCGGTGCCAGCGGCTCGATCAGTGCCACTATTTCGCTGGTGGAATCTTTGAACGCGGTCATGACCTTGGCTTTGTCCGGTCCCTCACAGAGGACTTCGACTCTCACGTCGGCGAGCTCAGGCGTGCGCGTGATGTTGGACGACCCGTCAACCTTGATGTAAGTGGCGTTGGAGGATGGGATGGAGGGGGCAGTGGCCATTGTGGGTGCAATTGAAGAGCTTGAGGAGTATGAGTATGTGCTGAAGGGGGAAGAGGTCATGCCAGTTGCGGTGGTTGAGGCGCTTGAAGAAGAGTACAACTTTGAGAATCATGTGAGTTATATACAATGAGGACCGGGGTCACATGGAGCTAGCTCTTGGGAAGAGAAATCAGGAACGAGGATGAGTGTGCGTCACCAGCAACTACATAAGTGGTCTGAGACACTGGCAGCACAATGAGGCACAGAACTTACCCACTTTGGGATCAAGTCCCCCTCAAAGCAGTGCTGAGGACGATGGGCAACACGTCTCCAACAAGGCACAGAGCTGCTGGGTGCAGTAGGGTGTCTGGCGATGTTCAGGTCCACGCCTGAGAGGCCGTTCATGCCAACAGCGAGTTGGCATTGACATGAGCATTGAGCATCAGCCAAATTGGCCGGGATTGTCGATCAGCACTAAGCAAACTGCAGATCCGCCACAGAAGGCACCGAGGGCGAAGTACGTCAGCCAAGGCCCTGGTCGCGATCGTTGTTGGTCGCTGTCGCTCGGAGCGAGCGAGTACATTTGGGCGGGGATCCCGGCAAAGTCGGAGTGAGTGCAAGGCCTCCTCGCGAAGCTTTGCTGTTGCTCAAGTAGCAACTGCATCCCATTCTGTGAACGAAAGGTATGAGCGGATCAAAGTGCAGGACGTGCGCAGCACAGGATGTCAAGGTGTATGTAATGCACTCCACGCGTCGCGCGACATAAAGGCAAGGTGACGCCAAGGCACCCTGCGGCGTCGCGGAAAACCCGTGCCAGGTCCCCGAGACGCGTGGAGTGGGGAGAGCGGGGCGGTTGGCGCTCAAGCGAAATCGAGTAGGCAATCAACATCGTCTCATCCTCCCATCCCACCACCATGCCCTTCTTCTCCAGGTCCGGCTCCAGCACAGCCGCGGAGGGTGCTGAAGCGCCGGCAGAGGCCGCGACCGAGGCCAAGCCTGGCGCCGAGGACGCGACCCAGCTGCCCGTCACCTACTCGATCATCGCTGTCGCCCCGGAGGCCTCGGAGATCCCCACGCGGGAGTACACCGACAACCAGCTGGCTGATGTGGGTTATGTGCCCTGGTGCTGAGCTGACCCATTCAGATTGAGGACCTGCGAGAGGTGTGTACCGCTCTGGGCCGATCTGACGGCAGTACACCAACGAGCTCATCCTGCCCGAGGACGACGAGTACTACCCGTGGGAGGCGCGATTCCTCGCCGACCCCGGCGTGCATGCACGATACATGCGCGCGGCGAAGTGGCACATGGCCGACGCAAAGAAGCGCATCAAGGGCACGCTCGAGTGGAGGCGCGAGTACCGACCCGACCTGATCGAGCCGGGCGAGGTTGAGCCTGAGAACGAGACGGGCAAGATGTGAGTCTGGGGAGGGGGCGCTCATTCCGCGGAACCTGCTCACACGCACAGTGTGCTGTCCGGTTTTGACAGGCAAGGGCGCCCGCTGCTCATCATGCGCCCGGGGCGACAGAACACGAAGGAGTCGCCCCGGATGGTGCGGTACACCGTGTGGTTCCTGGAGCGGTGTATCGACCTCATGCCGCCTGGCGTGGAGCAGCTCAACATCTTCCTCGACTATGCGTCCATCTCGTTCTCCGAGCGCACCAGCATGCAGATGTCGCGTACCGTGCTGAGCATCATGGCGAACCACTACGTCGAGCGTGAGTTGCTGTCTGTGTGCACGTCTCACTCGCAGGCCTTGGTCGCGGCATCATCGTTAACGCGCCGTGGTTCTTCGGCGCTTTCTACTCCGCCATCTCGCCGTTCATTGACCCTGTCTCGCGGGACAAGGTAGGCCATCCTCCGCTCCGCCCAGCCGCTGACCCCAGGTCCGGTTCAACCCCGTCCTCGACGAGCTGATTGCCGCCGACCAGCTTGAAAGCGACTATGGTGGCCAAGTCAACTTCAAGTACGACCACGCCGTGTACTGGAAGGAGCTGAGCGAGTGGGTGTGGGAAGGGAGCGTAGCTGACGGCAGGTTTTGCCGGCTTGCGCCTGACGGCGGCCGCCTCGACCCCCAGGGCAAGCCGTGGGTCGCGCCCACGGGGCTGGGGATCAAACATGCCGTCGACCAGCTGGCTGCCGAGGAGAGCGAGGAGGTTACACTGGCAGGGACGGTGAACGGGACCAAGGAGGCGACAGCCGAGCCAGAGGCCGCGCCGGCGACTCCTGCTGTCGTCGCGGCGTGACCTGCGGCATTGTTGTAGACATAGACTCATATTCATCACATGGCCTTTTGGCGCGGGCAGTGGTCGGTGGCCCACGTAGTCTGTCCTAGTCTGGCAGTGCAGTCAAACTTATCGCGCCTGCGTGCACCTCCCCCTGGCTGTCCCGTGGGCAGTATCGGGTCATTGAGGAGGCAGGTCTGTGCAGCGGCAGCACCACAGCCCCATCTCGGCGTTGTTTACATCAGCTCTCTGACGCGTCGCCGCTACGCGACCACCGCAGAAATGGATCAATAGAGTTCAACGGGGATCCCTGTTTATTAAGGGGAACAGCCTTGTAGGATCTGTCACGAAAAGATACAAGGCCGTTACAGCTGATGCAGTCACACAACCTAGGGCGCCGGCCGAGCGCAGATGGGGGCCGCCATAGCAGCGTTGGTTGACTGGGTGCGCGCATGGTAGGAGCTATATACTGGATAGCGGCGTCGCTGATGAATGCTTTTTACACCGCATTCTCGGCCTGAGTGTTTGCGTTTGGAGCAGCCGAGGCAGGCAGCCACAAGGACCTGGCAGTGACGGCTCAACTGACATGTGAGGTCTCTGTGCGCATGTGATGACGGCGCAAGTCGGTGGAAGGGATCTGGAGAGAGTAGTACCAGTGGGACTGAGCGACAACTGAAGTCTGGACACAGGCCAACGCCAGTGTGTCCGACCAAGGGTACGATAGTGGCTGTCACGACGTAGTTGCCGGCGGCAGGGAGCTGGTGACATGGCATGTGGCCACAATCTGCGCTCAGTGCTCCGCTTGGAACCACCTTTCCATGCTTCCTCGACGCCCGCTTCACCCCACGATTCACAGCAGAGCGTGGGAGGACGGCGGCTCCGAGACCTCTAGCGTCGGGCGGGGCCAGTCTGAGCCCATTGCCATGCTGTCGTTCTCTGCTGACCTTAGTCGCTCCTCAGTTTTCAATCTTTCTGCACACTAGCCAACACCCGCCATTGATACGGCTGTTACCGGAGAAATTCAAGAACAAAATAACAAATCAAAGTGCTGACGATAAGCCAGCCACGACAGTGGTGCTAGCATTGAGTCCGACGGATATGGCTGCCATAGTTGCCTTGTTTGGCTTGGCGAGAGCGACGCTACCCTCCCTGTCGTCGATTGCTTGTCATGAGCAAAGGCACCGTCCAAGTGATCGACCTCTGGTGTGGTGCCTCCGGACCTCCAGGGTCAGCCATCTCTCTCGAGATCACCTCTCTAAACGTGCAACATGCGAGTGGCGGCCGCTGCGGCTCTTGTGCCGATGCAGTTCGGCACGTCAGGTGACTTAGCCCCTTCCCAGCGCACTATGCGACAATCGCTAGCGAGGCTACTGAGATGGCGCTGCCCCATATATACTAAGCAGCGAGGATCGCACGCGCATGCACGCCGCCAAGCACCACATCCACCCGCCAGCGGCCAGCGACATCCTACACCATGGCCAAGGGCGGCCCGCAGTACTCGAACGGGGCGTGCTACAGCAGCAGCGTCGACACGATCCAGTCGTGCTGCTCGGGCGCCAACGGCATCTTCCTCGCCCAGAACCAAAGCGAGTTTCGCAGGCTCAATCCACAAGGCTACGCCTGGTTCTCAGCCAACGGGACGACGGTCGGACCAGATATCGGCAGCTGCGTCGCGTACACGACGAGCGCGGCGACCCTGCTGTCCTGCGTGAAGGGCAACATTAGCGACGAGCACAACTTCAAGTGCTCATCGACGATGGTCGCCTCCAGCAGCCGGCGGCTCTCGACTCCCATCGGCCTCGCACTGCTCGGCTTCGTCGCGGGCACCCTGCTGGCATTATAGGAGAGGAGGGGGCGTAGCCGCGACACACGAGAGGCTGGATACACGACACACGAATACACGACGGCGCTTACATAGGTTTCTTGGGCGTCGGGGGTGGCCACTCGGTCCGATTACCGACAACCCCCGACATGGCAGATAATGGAGAATGTATATAATATGGCACTTACTGACAGCTGAACACAGTGAGAGCGTCGGTAGTGGCCTCTCGTCGCCCATGGCCTCCATGACAGGCAGGATGACTGCCACGGTTGTCGGATGGGGCACTGGTGAAGTGGTGAATGGGGCACAATCGCCATCCGCAGCCCTGGAAAATGGTCTGCGCCAGATCGATATCCTTCTACTCAGCATCCTATCTCCGACTACAAGACACCATCGCACATCACAAGCTGCACATCCTACAAGGAGACGGGATTATGTCTCGGGAGTGGCCTTGCTTGATCCTCAGCACTGCGCGCCGATCCAGTCAAGCTAAACTACCGCCACCGCAGCGTCAACAGGACTCGGACCTCGTCGGCAACCGCCGGTCCGGCGACTTTCAGTACCTGGGCACGCCTCTCGCCGTCTCATCCTCTCACTTCTCCATCCACATCGGACGCAAGACGTGCCGTTTCTGGGACCAGCCCCACGACCCACGCCATACATGGGAGCGATAACGCCCACTTAACGGCGGAGGACTCTGAACGCCGCGGCTCTGGCCCCAAGCTGACGATCCATGCCCCACCCGGTCCCTCAACCCCCCGGAACATGGAACGCCATTCTGTGGGCAGCGCAGGGTGGAGACCTAACGCAGCACAGCTTGATCAGGATGCCTGCCAGTGAGGACGCCACGGCGGCATGAGCCTCATCGGGGCCGAACATGTGGCCACCACCGCGCCGACCGATCGATCCAGACAGCCGCCGGCGTAACGCCCTTTCGGAGGCGATTTGTGCAGCACTATGATCAGCACATGACCAACCCACGATCAGCACGCGATCAGCCTATGCTGTGGCCGGAAACCATCCTCTTGCTACCCCTCTCGACTCGACACACGACACTTTGCATGCCCCTCGAGCCCGTGCGCCGGCGCTCGGGACTACCGTCTCAACCCCTTTCCCCAGCCTCTTGGACCTCTTGGTTCCCGGACCACCTGTCACGACCACTCCTGCGCGTCCTTTGCGTGTCGCGTTAGAGGCCTGTTTGCGGGCCGCGGAGCTCCTTGAGGCCGACGTCGCGCTGGCCTGTGCTTGGTGCGAGCGGTCGAATGCGGCAGGAGGAGGGAGCCGGCACTCCACGGCGATTCCACGGCCAAAGGCATCTACCGGTACTCGTGGTCACCCACCACTGACTGCCGGGCCAGACTGACTAGCTTGTCGTCGCTGGCCGTGCTCAGGATCTCGATGTTTCACCCACCTTCTACGGCGTAACGCCATCGCCATCGAGCTCAACTTTTTTCCTCGTCATGGTTACCTTTCTCGCACCTCGCACTCAGCCAAGGCCTCCAGACCCCATCATCACCGTACGCGTGCTGACTTGCCAGACTGCTACCCCACGCGCGCGTCCCGCCCACTGACTGCCTGGCAACTAATACCCCGTCAGAGTTGTGCATCTCGTCTTCTCTTTCATCTACTGAACAATCAACCACCCCCCGGTTCTGTACCCACAGCACCCAGACCCCCTGTTCGGCGTAGACAGTACCCACTGTATCGTCAACACAAGACCAACCCCTACAACGACTACAGTCACCACCCGCCCTTTTACACATGCCTAACCAGTCCATTATCGACAACAAGCCCGAGACCACTATCGAGCACACTGCCCCCGTCGCCGCCCTCCCCGTTGAGGGCGGTGACGCCGTCAAGGCCCCCGTCGCCGCCGCCCCGGCTGACGAGGTTGCCTCGCAGAACCCTTCTATTACCGCCTCCCCTACCCCTTCTATCACCAAGATTCCCGAGTGGCACGGACTCCGTGGCTATGGCCGCCGCCGTCGCAGCCGTTACTCGGAGGCTACCTCGGAGGGCGACTCGGAGGACTCGACCGCCAACGACGACGAGGCCATCCACTGGCGCAAGGGCACCGAGTTCCACGCCGGCGAGGTCGTCTGGCACAAGGGCCGCGCCTACCGTGCCAAGCAGTCGCACACTGGCTCGCACGATATCGTAAGTGCACAGCTGCGAGCTTCTCGTGGTCGATCGTGACATTGACCCGCTGACGTGCCACGCCACACAGACCGTGAAGAACCGTGACTACTGGCAGCGCCTCCACTTCAGCACCTACACTACCACTCATTTCAAGTTTGCCGAGGCTCCTGAGGACATTGAGGAGCCCGAGGACGACCTTGTCCGCTGGGCTCGCGGTACCCCGTACCCCCAGGGTGCCACCGTCTACTACCACGGCTCGCCGTACTTGAACCTCCAGGACCACGTCGCTACCAACTTCGCCGAGCAGGCCGACCTCTGGGAGCGCAAGGTCGAGGAGGCCCCTGCCGTGACTGAGGCTCCTATCACCACCGAGCCTGAGGTGGTGGCCGAGCCTGCGAGCGCTCCCGCCGTCGTGGCCGAGCCTGTTGCGGTTGTCGCCGATGCTCAGCCCGCCGCTGAGGTTGCGGCCGTTGCTGAGACCACGGTCGCCCCGGTCGAGCCTGTCGTTGAGACCGCCGCCACCCTCGAGGTCGCGCCTGTCGAGGTCGCCCCAGTTGAGGCCACCCGCGTCGAGGTCACTTCCGTCAAGGTCGCCCCTGCTGAGGCTGCACCCGTCGAGGCTGCCCCCGTCGAGGCTGCCCCCGTCGAGGCCACCACCGTTGAAGTCAAGCCTGTCGAGACTACCCCTGTTGATGTCGCCCCCGTCGACGTCAAGCATGTCGAGGTCGCCCCTGTCGAGGTCGCGCACGTCGAGGTTGCGCCCGCTGTCGAGGCCAAGGCCGTGGAGGCCGCGCCTGCCGGGGCCGCGCCCGTCGAGGCTACCGTAGAGGCTGCGCCCATCGACATCGCGCAGGTCGAAGTCACGCCCGTCGAGGTCGCATCCGTCGAGGTCCTTCCAGTTGCCCCGGCCGAGGTCGCCGTAGTCGAGGCCGCTCCTGTCGAGACCACCCCCGTCGAGGTTGCGCCTGTCGATGTCAAGCTTGTCGAGGCTGCACCTGTCGAGAACGCCTCCGTTGAGGCTGCCGCTGTCGAGGCTGCCCACGTTGAGGCCGCCGCTGTCGAGGCTGCGCCTGTCGAGGTTAAGCCTGTTGAGGTTGCCCCTGTCGAGGCCAAGCCTGCCGAGGTCGCCACCATCGAGGCCCAGCCTGTCGAGACTGCGGTCGAGGCGGCCCCGGTCGAGGCTGCGCCCGTTGAGGCCGTCGCTGTGAAGGCTGCCCCTGTCGAGGTCAAGCCTGTGGAGGCGGCTCCTGTCGACGTCAAGCCTGTCGAGGCGGCTCCTGTCGACGTCAAGCCTGTCGAGGCCGCTCTCGTCGAGGTCACGCCGGTCGAGGTCGCGCCTGTCGCACCCGTCGAGGTTGAGCCTGTCGCGGCCGCTCCTGTCGAGCCCACCCCCGTCGAGGATGCGCCTGTCGAGGTCAAGCCGGTTGAGGCTGCCCCTTCCGAGGCTGCCCCCGTCGAGGCTGCCCTCGTCGAGGCCGCCCCCGTCGAGGCCGCCGCTGTCGAGGCTGCCCCGGTCGAGGTTAAGCCTGTCGAGGCGGCCGTTGTCGACACTCCCGTCGTTGCTACCTCGGTCGAGGAGATCACTCCGGCCGTTGCCACAGTCGAGGCTGCCAAGGCGGAGCCCTCTGAGGTCCCCGCCAGCGCCGCCGAGCCCGTCTCAGAGGTTGCCCCAGCTGCTGCTGCCCCCCTTCCTGAGGCTGAGTCCGTTCCCCAGGTTGAGACCCCAGTCACCGTCGCTGTCGAAGAGCCCGTAATCATCAAGGGCCTCGTGGCTGTCCCTCCCGAGACCCCTGTCGAGGAGGTTGTTCCTGTTGTGGCTCCCGCCGAGGCGGAGGTCACGCTCAACGCGGAGCCCGTTGTGGTTGCACCTGCTGCTGTTGAGCCCACCGTCGCTTTCGAGAAGGTTCAAGTTGCCCCGGCAGAGGACGTCGCCCCCAAGGTTGACGCCCCCGCCGTGGTCGAGGCCGTCGCTGACGTTCAGACTGCTCCCCAGGCCGAGGCGGTGGCCGCCCCCGCTATTGAGGAGTCCGTCGCAACCATCGCCCTCGAGATTGCCCCGGCCGGCACCCCTGTCGAGGACGTTGTCCCTGTCACCGCCCCCGTCGAGGCCGAGCCTGCTCCCAAGGCTGAGCCCGCCGTTGCTACGGAGGTCCAGCCAGCTGTCGTCAAGGCTGTCATCGTTCCTGCTGCTGCCACTGTCGTCGAGACGGCCGCCACTGCCGTCGAGGCCGCCGCAGTCATCGAGAAGACTGAAACCGTGGAAGTCCCTGCTTCGGCCGTCGAGACCCCCGCCGCCGTCGAGACCCCCGCCGCCGTCGAGACCCCCGCCACCCTTGCCGAGACGCCGGTCACTGTGGAGTCTCCCGCCCCCATCGTCGAAACCCCCACCCCAGTTGTTGAGGCCCCTGTTGCCGTTGAGAAGCCCGCAGTGGCAGAGGTCCCCGTCGCTGTGGAGACTCCAGCCCCCACCGTCGAGGCCCCAGCCGTCGATGAGCCCCCCGCTGTGGAGACTCCCGTGGTCGCCGCCGCCCCCGTTGCCGAGAAGCCGGACGTAATCGACGCTCCCATCCCTGCGGTTGCCGCCCCTACTGTCCTTGACACTCCTGCTGCCCCTGTTGAGGCTTCGGCTCACATCGAGACCCCCGAAGTCACGGAGAAGGCGATCGTTGTGGATGCCCCCGCGGCTGTCGAGACACCCATCGTCGCGGAGACGCAGGCCGTTGTCACTGAGACCCCCGCTGTCGTCGAGACCCCCGTGGTTGTCAACGCCCCCGCTGTCGTCGAGACGCCGGCTGTTGTTGACGTCCCCATCGCTGTCGAGGCTCCCGCCCCCGTTGAGCCTGAGGTGGTTCCCAAGGCCGAGACCGTCGCTGTTGTTGACGTTCCCGCCCTGGCCGACGCCCCTGCCGCCGTCGTCGCGGAGGTTCCTTCCCCAGTCGTCGAGGCGCCTTCCCCGGTTGTCGAGGCGCCTACCACCGTTGAGATCCCCGTCGTTTCTGACGTCGATATCGCTCCCAAGACCGAGAAGGAGGTAGTCAAGGCCGAGGCCACTCCCGCCCCCGCTACTGTTCAGGAGGAGGTGAAGGCTGTCGAGGCCGCCCCCACTGTGGTTGCGGCCGAAGTTAAGGCCGCCCCCTCTGTCGAAGCCGCCATTGTCGAGCCTACCCCCATCGAGGCAACGCCAGTTGTAACGGAGGCCCCCGTTGTTGAGACCGAGGAGGTCGTCGTCCCCGCCCCCGTCACGGAGACCGTTTCGCCCGTCGTCGAGACTGTTCCAGTTGCCGAAGTGACCACACCCGCAGCCGCCCCGGTGGTCATCGAGGCTCGAGTTGAGGCGGAAGTCACGCCTGTCGCCCAGGAAGAGTCCCTCCCCCAGACCAAGGTGGAGGCCCTGGCTCCTGTCCCCGTGCAGGAGGTCGCTGCCCCCGTTGAGGCTGAGGATGCTCCTGCGGCTGCCGAGGCCAAGGTGGTTCCGGTGGCTGCCGCACCTGCCGTCGTGGAGGATGCCAAGACCCCTGCCGTCGACACCGCCGCCCCCGCCAAGGAAGAGACGGCCCCTTCTGCGCCTGCCGCTGCTGAGCCTGAGGCCGCCAAGCTCGAGGTCCCCGCGGAGGTGGAGACCAAGGTCGCCGAAGTGGCTGTTCCTGCCGCGGCTACTGTCGAGGCCAAGGCTGTGGTCGTCCCCGTGGAGCCTGCGGTTGCCGCTGAAGAGGCGCCTGTTGTCCCCGTCGACACCGTGAAGGTTGAGGTTGAGGCGGTCGTCGCCCCCATTGAGGTCGTGGCTACCCCGGTCGAGGCCGTGGTGACGGAGCTCCCCAAGGTCGAGGCTGTTGCTGAGACTGCGGCATCGGTTGTGACGGAGACTGCGGCGGAGCCCATCAAGGCCGAGGCTGTTGCCCCTGTCGTGGAGGCCGTTGAGGTTCTTCCCACCACCGAGGAGGTCGTTGTCGACGTTGCACCGATTGTCGAAGCTACCTCTGTTGTCGAGTCGGCCGTTGTCTCGGAGCCCGTCAAGGTCAAGGCCGTGGAGGACGCCCCCGCTGAGGTCGCTATTGTCGTCTCCTCCGCTGTCGAGGCCACTCCTATCAAGGACACTCCTGCCGAGGTCACCGCCGAGGTTACCCCTGTCGTGGAGGCTGTTCCCGCCGCTGAGCCAGTCCCTGCAGTGGAGGCTGTCCCAGCCGCTGAGACTGTTTCGGTTCAGACTGTCCCAGTCGAGACTGTCCCCGTCATCGAGACGGCCCCTGTGCTCGAGGCCACTGCGGTGGTTGAGACCGCTCCGGTGACCGAGACGGCTCCCGTTGCCGAGATCGCCCCCATTACCAAGACCGCCCCCGTCGTCGAGACCACCCCCGCCGTCGAGACCGCCACCGTTACTGTTGAGGCCATCCCCGCTGTCGAGGCCACCCCCGTCGCTGAGGCCACCCCCGTCGTTGAGGCCACCCCCGTTGTTGAGGCCACCCCCGTCGTTGAGAACGCTCCTGCTGTCGTCGAGGCTGCCCCCGTCGCCATCGAGGCCGCCCCCGTTGCTGTCGAGACTGCTGCTGCCGAGACTGTCTCTGCCGTCGAGGTCGCCCCCCTTGCCACTGAAGCCACGCCCGTCGTCATCGAGACCGCCCCCGCCGTCGAGCTCCCTCCCATCGTTGTCGAGGCCGCCCCTACCGTTGTCGAGGCCGCCCCTACCGTTGTCGACGTCGCCCCTGCCGTTGTCGACGTTGCCCACGCGGTTTTGGACGTGACCCCCGCCGTCGATGTCAGCCCGGTTGCTGTGGAAGCCACATCAGTCGCTGTTGAGGCTGCCCCTGTTGTCGAGGTCGCTGTTGAGGCTACCCCTATTGTCGAGGTCACCCCCGCTGCCGTCGAGGTCGCCCCGGCTGCCGTCGAGGTCACCCCCGCCGTCGTTGAGCCTCCCCCCGTTGCCGTCGAGACCGCTGCCGTCGAGGTCGCCCCCGCCGTCGCTGAGGCTACCCCCGTTGCCGTCGAGACCGCTGCCGTCGAGGTCGCCCCCGCTGCCGTCGAGACCGCCCCCGCTGCCGTCGAGGTCGCCCCCGCTGCCGTCGAGACCGCTCCTGTCACGGTCGCGACTGCCGTTGTTGATCCCGTCCCCGTCGCCGAGTCTGTTGCTCCTGTCGAGGAGGTTTCCGCTCCTGTTCTGGAGGCCCCCAAGGCCTCCGAAGTCCCCCCTGTTCCCGTCCCTGTTGTTGCTCCTGTGGTCGATGTTCCTGCTATCACCCCGGTTGACGCCCCCGAGACCACCGCTGTGACTTCCTCGGTGCCCAAGCCCGACACTACCCCAGTCTCTGAAGTCAAGCCCGAGGTTGCCACGACCAACGTTGTCGAAGTCATCAAGCTCGACGTCGCCCCTGCCCCTGAGGTTGTCGAGCCTAAGGTTAAGACTGCTACCGAGGACGTGGCCGTCTCCGCTGCTGAGCCCGTTGCCACAGTCGTCGAGTCGGTCGTTGTGGCAGAGCCCGTGATTGCGGTTGCTCATCCTGTCGAG
This sequence comes from Vanrija humicola, assembly GCA_008065275.1. Classification (NCBI taxonomy): domain Eukaryota; kingdom Fungi; phylum Basidiomycota; class Tremellomycetes; order Trichosporonales; family Trichosporonaceae; genus Vanrija; species Vanrija humicola. Next base: position 1,486,172 of record QKWK01000006.1, read on the forward strand.
GTCCCCGCTGTCGAGGCTGCCCCCACCTTCGAGGCTGCCCCCGCCGTCGCTGCCCCCGCCGTCGAGGCTGCCCCCGCCGTCGAGGCTGCCCCCGCCGTCGAGGCTGCCCCCGCCGTCGAGGCTGCCCCCGCCGTCGAGGCTGCCCCCGCCGTCGAGGCTGCCCCCGCCGTCGAGGCTGCCTCCGCCGTCGAGGCCACTGCCGCCGTCGAGACGCCGGTCATCACCGCTTCCTCCGAAGAGCCAGTGACCCAGGCTGTTGAGGCCAGCCCTGCCGCCCCTGCCGAGGAGATCAAGCCAGTCGCCGAGGTGGCCCCTCTCCCTGAGGTTCCGGCCCCGGTCGAGGTGCCGGCTGTCACTCCTACCCCCGTTGTGACTGGGGCCGAGATTATCACTTCTGCCCCTGTTGTGAAGGCTGAGACGCCGGCCCCCGCCGCTCTGGAGGCCGAGGTCACCCCCGTCGAGACCCCCAAGGCTGTTGAAGCCATCGCCGAGCCTGTTTCGGTGCCAGCTGTTGTTCAGACTGCAGAGGCCACCAAGGTGAGCGTCCTGCACCCGCATGTAGCTGACGACAAGAAGGAGAATGCGCCCACCCCTGTCGCTGAGGTTGCGGCCGTTGCCACTACCACCGCTCCTGAGGTGGTTGAGGCGGTCACCGTCGATGAGGTCGTGAAGGACCTTGCCGTCGAGGAGGTCTCCCAGGAGGTCGCCATCGAGGAGCCTACGGCTAGGATCGCCCAGGAGTCGCTCATTGCCGACGACAAGGAGGTCGAGGAGCCCCAGCAGATCAGCACCGTCGCTGAGGTCAAGGTCGAGGAGATCGCAGCCCCCGTGACGCCCGTTTCTGAGGCCGTTGTCACTGTCGCGGAGGTCAAGAACGAGGCTATCGTCGAGCCCGCTGTCACTGAGGTCGCGCCTGTCATCGCAGCTCCCGCTGCTGAGATTGCCCCGGTGACTGAAGTCGCCTCTGCCAGCGAGCCCGCCCCCCTCGCCGTGGCCGCACCCGTCGTCGAAGCAAAGGTTGAGTCGGTCCCTGAGCAGGAGGCTTCTGCGGAGAAGACTGCACCTGCTGTTGAGGTAAGCGGCCTACCTGGGTATGATTGCTGATCATTGAAGGCTACTGTCGAGGCTGAGAACGTGGAGGCCAGCAAGGAGGTTGTGGTTGAGGCTACTGCTACCGAGCCGGAGGCCGTCGTCGAGGTTGACGCTGCCGCCGAGGCCGCTACTGAGCAGGTGAAGGAGGTTGTCCCAGAGACCCCTGTCGCCGAGATTAAGGAGCCCGAGAACACCACCCAGACCCCTCCCAACACCGCCGTCCCGGAGTTCATCAAGGCTGAGGCTGTCGCTACCGAAATCGAGGCTGCGGCCGCTTCCCCGGTTGCCGCTGAGGTGAAGGAGGTCGTCGAGGAGACCCTTGCCCCTGCTCCTGCGCCTGCCGAGATTGTTCAGGAGGACGCCCCAGTGGCTGCTGCCGAAGTTGCTGAGCCCGTGGTCGTCCCTACGGTGTCGGAGGTGCCCGTCGTCAAGGCCGTCGCTGTTGAAGAGCCTGCCCCGGAGGTCGTCCTTGCCGCTGTGGCTAGCGCTGCCGTTGAAGACGCCACCCCGGCCGCCCCGACTGCCGCTGTCAGTGAGGAGCCTGTCGCTGAATCCGTCATCAAGCCCGCTGCCGAACCCATTGCCGAGCCTGTCGCTGAGTCTGTCGTCGAGCCTGTCGCGGAGCCCATCGTTGTGCCTGTCGCTGCCGAGATTGAGACTGCGCCTGTCCAAGAGGTTGTTGCGGTCCCCGCCCCAGTCGAGAAGGTCGATATCCCCACCACCGTCACGGAGACCGCTGTCGAGCCGTCTGTGGTTGAGAAGCCCGTCGCCAAGGAGATCCCTGCCGAGGTCTTTACGGTCGAGCCCAAGGTCCCGGAGCCCATCGTTCAGGAGGCCAATGCTGTGCCGGTTGAGACCGCAGTCGTTACTGCTGAGGTGCCCGTCGTCGCCGAGGTGCCTGTCGTGGAGGCCGCGAAGGATGCGGTTGAGGCTCCTGTGGTCAACACTGTCAACGCCCCCGCCGTGGAGGATGTTGCCGCCGAGGTAACCACTGCCGAGCCTGTCACTCAGGCCGCCGTGGAGGAGCCCGTTGTCAAGGTCGTTGAGGAGACTGTCGCCCCGACCGTCGTCACCCAGGAGGCCGTCAAGTGCGAGGCTCCTCAGCCTGCTGCTGAGGTGGTCACCAAGGAGCCCATCGTGCAGGAGGCTGCTGTCAACGCCGCCCCTGCGGAGAAGCCCGCTGCCGTCGACGTCACCAAGTCCGATGTCATTGCCGTCGCCGAACCCGTTGCCGTCGCTACCGCCGAGACTCCTATCATCGAGCCCGTTGTGGTTGCGGCCGCTGAGGAGCCCGCTGCGGTTCCTGTGGCCGTCGTCGAGGAGCCGGTCGTTGCTGCGGTTGCCGAGAAGCCCGTTGTCCACGAGGAGCCGGTCGTCGCCGTCGCTCCTGAGGAGCACGTTCCCGCCGTTGTCGTCGCCGAGACGCCTGCCGTCGTCGCTGTGGCTGAGGACTCTGTCGCTGCTCAGAAGCCCGTCGCACCGGTGTCCCCGGAGGAGTCTGTCAAGGTTGTCTCCGAGGAGCCGGTCACGGCCGATGTGGTTAAGGAGCCCGTCGTCGCCGCTGTGGAAGAGCCTTCCGTTCCAGCCGTGAAGGAGGCTGTTGCTTCAGCCCCTGTTGTTGAGGCTGCAGCAGTTCAGGAGCCGGTTACGAAGGCCACTGTCGCTGAGCCTGTCAAGGTCGAGGAGCCAGTCAAGGTCGCCGAGCCCGCCAAGGTCGAGGAGACGGTCAAAGCCGAGGAGCCTGTCAATGTCGAGGAGCCTGTGAAGGTTGCCGAGCCTGTCGAGGTCAAGGAGCCCGTGAAGGTCGCCGAGCCCCTGAAGATCGAGGAGCCCAAGGTCGAAGAGCCTGTCGAGGTTGCTGAACCTGTCAAGGTTGCTGAACCTATCAAGGCCGCCGAGCCCGTCAAGGTCGAAGAGCCCGTCAAGGTCGAGGAGGCCAAGGTCGAGGAGGCCAAGGTCGAGGAGCCTACCAAGGTTGCTGAGCCCGTCGAGGTCTCCAAGCCCGTCAAGGTCGAGGACGCCAAGGTTGAGGTACCCACGGTCGAGGAGACCAAGGTCGAGGAGGCCAAGGTTGAGGAGGCCAAGGTTGAGGTGCCCGTCAAGTCCGAGGAGCCCCAGGTCCAGGAACCCGTCAAGGTCGCCCCAGTGGAGGAGGTCGTTGCCCCTGCCACCGCTGTGGAGGAGGTCGTTGCCCCCATCGCCACCCCCTCTGCGGAGCCTGCGTCGGCTTCGACCCAGGAGCCTGTCAAGGAGGAGGCCGTTAAGGAGAAGTCCGTCTCTGAGCCTGTCGTTGCCAAGGTCGTCGAGGAGGTCGCTGTAACCGCCCCCGCTACTGCGATCTCTGAGCCTGTCTCGGAGGTTGTCACTCCTGTGCAGGAGCCCATCGCTGAGACTGTGATCGAGCAGTCGGTTGCTGAGGTTGCAGTCGCTGAGCCCGTCGCTGAGGTCGCCCCGGCTGCCCAGGAGCCGGTCGCCCAAGCCGTCGAGGAGACCATCGCCCCTGCCGCCGCCGAGTCGATCGTCCCCGCCCCTGCGGTCGCTGAGGTGGAGCCTGTCGCTGTCGTTGCCGCTGAGGACGGTGCTCCTGTGGCTGAGAAGGCTGCGAAGCCCACCGTGAAGGCTGTTGAGGTGGCGCCTGTCGCTGTTGAGGCTCCGCTCGAGGTCGCCCCAGCTGTCGTCGCCGACGTCGAGCCTGTGGCCGTCCCGATCGCTCAGGTCGCCGATGCCGTCGTCACCCCCGTCTTTGAGCCTGCGGTCACCCCCGTCGCGGAGCCCGTCGTCACTCCCGCCGCCGAGTCTGTTGCCACCCCCGCCGCCGAGCCCGTTATCACCCCCGCCGCCGAGCCCGTTATCACCCCCGCCGCCGAGCCCGCCGTCGGTCCGGTCGAGCCCGTCATCCCTCCGGTCGCCGATCCCGTCGTCGCCCCGGTTGTCGAGTCCGTCACTTCCGTGGCTGAGCCCGCTGTTGCCGCTGTGACTGAGACTGCTGTCGAGCACATCGCTACCCCTGTTGTCGAAGCCCCCAAGGAGGTCGCTCCCAAGGAGACCGCCAAGGCTGCCGACATCGACGTTACTGTCGAGTCCGCGATTGCCCAGGCTATCGAGGAGTCGCATGTTGTAAGTTTGCCCCGTTCTCCCACAGGCTGACCGCACCAGCCTGCTTCAGACGCACCCACCACACCTATTCCCCAAGCTGAAGAGGTTGCTGTTGCGGCTGAAGTTGTCGTTCCCGAGGCCCAAGTCGCCGCCCCCGTCCCCGCCGCCGTCCAAGAGGCCGAAGAGCCTACGGTTGAGGAAGTTGTTCCGGTCGAAGCGCCAAGCGCTGCCCACGTCACCCAGGACCTCAACGTCACCGCTGAGGAGGCTGCGGTCTTCACCACTACCCTGAGCGAGATTGTGACCGAGGCAGAGGCCACCGAGCCCGCCGAGGCGCCCCAGGCTGGCAAGGACGGCAAGGTAAAGCACGCCAAGAAGAAGTCGTCGGAGGCGAGTCGTCCTGGCACCTGCCGGATTCTATGACTTGCTATGGAGATTAACCGCGGTACGCAGACGGAGTTGGATGAGAGCAAGGACGGAGAGAGTACCAAGGTTGAAGAGAGCAAGGAGATTGAGAAGAAGATTCAGAACGAGAGCGACAAGATTATTCAGAAGGAGAACAACTTTGAAAACAACGAGAATCACAACGAGAACGAGAAGAACGACGAGGCCGGAGTCATCGCCGACTTGATCGTTACCGAGGCGACCGACGATGGTGACGACGACGAAAGCGACGGTCTGCAGCTCGACACTGCCCACAAGGCCGCCACGCGCGTCATCTCGGCCGAGGAGTCACTCGAGGGCCCCGTTACTTGGGCTCCGAAGGTTGACTATGAGGTCGGCGCTGTCGTCTTTGTCGGCGACAAGCAGTGGCGCGCCGCTGTTGAGCACGTCAGCGGGGACATTGTGAGTGCAGTTCCGCCAATAGTAGCTGACATCCAAGGCCCCCCAGGGTGGAAACGAGGTTGCTGCTGCCTACTGGAAGGCCGTCACCGACGGCACGAGCGACGACGACCAGTGGGTCGCCGTCACCGACCCCTCTACCCCCGAGTCGGCCGAGATTGTGACTGCCCCAGCCCCCGCGAGCAACACGGACGACGACTTTGAGTTTGTGCCTGCCTCGCCCCACCCCGAGCCCAAGTACTTTGGCCTGCACGAAGACGAGCAGCCCCAGTCCGCCCCCCAGTCTGCACCCCAGACGCATGTTACGGAGCGCTCCCCCCTCCTCCCCCCCATCTGGAGGAGGAACGTCCACTACGACGCTGGCGACATTGTGCGATACTCTGGCTCGCAGTACGAGGCGACCACGTCCCACTCTGGCGATGATGTGAGTACTTGGCGCCAGTCACACCGTATCTGACCTGGCAGGCCCCCTCGCGGTCAACAGCCTGGAAGCGACTCGGCGCCCTGAGTGGCGAGTCGCACGCCGACATTGCCCACGAGGAGTCCCATCACTCGCGCACTCCCAGCATCATCCACGACGAGCTCCTCGGTCGCCACCGGTATCGCACCAGCGGCGTCGGTGTCCTGTCGTACTCTGACAACGTCGAGGACGAGGTCACCCGCCAGGTCGCGCTCGCAAACTTTTACCAGCAGTATGGCTACTTCCGCGAGACGTGGCTTGTCGCTGCTCGCGGCCGCACCAACGGCTGCGTGACAGCCCAGCTCCAGGGCGAGGTCCTGCCTGCTGTTCGCTGGCATCTCGTCGAGGGCGGCGCATTCCCTCTCGACGCCATCCCCGCCGGCTACGACGTCGATGCGGACGGCAGGAAGCAGACGCTGTACGCGGCCCGCTTCTTCCTCGGCGGTGGTGTCCAGGTTGGCAAGTGAGTGTGGCTGTGGACTCTGAATCAGGGCAGTGCTAACTCGTCGACAGGGCCGGTCGCCACCTCCAGGAGCGGAGCAGCGTCGCGTTCAAGGGCCAGGAGGTCCCATCCGCCGCGTTCGAGGTTCTCTGTGGCTCGTCCGCTGCGGTGCAGTGGATCCCCAACCGCCCCGGCTACGGCGCCAACACCGGCGGCTTCAAGCCCGTCGAGGGTGGTCGCGAGCGTGATGGCCGCGCTATCCTCGTCGTCCGCGCCGAGGTCGACAGCCAAGGCGTCATCCCCGGCAGTGAGTGGATGCGTCGTGCATGATGGGCATGCTTGCTGACCCCTCTGCCCAGAGCTCATCGTGACCGACGAGCATGCCAACATTGCCCAAGACGGTCGCGAAGTCACCGCGTCCTCGTTTGAGATCCTCACGTATTCAAAGGCTTAACTTTACACCCCACCTGTGACATTATTTAGAGAACAAGAACCAGAACCAGGACAAGTATCAAGAGACTCGGACGGAACACTACCCACATTCGTTTTAGCCCACTGGCCGTGAAGAAGAGACAGACGACTACATCCCCCACATTCATTTTACTGCGCATAGCGAGGAGGAACGTAGTTGATAGTACGAGGTTCATGCACCAGGAGTTGAACGAGTACGGAGTTGAACGAGGTAGAGCAGGTGGGGGAGGGTGGGGGAGGGTCAGGCAAGGCTCGCTGAGCTCGCCATGTGGCAGGCGCAGTGCCGTCACCGCTGTCGGCTATGATCCGACATTGCCGCATTGCCGGCAGCCATTCATTCGATCTTGATCGTGATCTCGCATTCCAAGATCCTTTGCCTCTTGCATCCTCTCCATTCTTGCATCCTCTCCATTCCCCTCTATCGACGAAATCGCTCCACAATGGCTCCAAGCACGTTCGAACTGCTCGCAGAGCCGTGGGTATTCCTGTCCCTCTCGCTCAAGCAGCTCCCCTTCACGATCTACACGCTCGTCCGTAACGGCGACTGGGCCTCCCTCACCACCTGGTCTGTCTTCCAGGACAGGTGGTTCGGCAACCTCTGGGACTGGGCCGGGCCCCAGGTGCGCAAGATGTCCGAGGCCCGTGTCATCCCCCTCCTTCAAGGCCGTGTCAAGGGTGGTGTCATCCTCTCTGAGAGCGACGGAGCCAACGCAGTGTACGGTTCGGTGGTGGAGGTCGGCCCGGGACAGGGCAACTGGGTGTCCATCTTCACCGACGAGTACCTCGGCCGCGGGACGACATCCGGCACCACCGACAACGACAACAAGGCCAACGGACCCCGCCAGCGCAAGGCCCACGCCGGCGTGACCAAGGTGTATGGTGTCGAGCCCAACCCCGACCAGCATGCCGGCCTCGCCAAGGCCATCACCGCCGCTGGCCTGGACGGCGTGTACGAGATTGTTCCGTACGGTATCCAGGACATGGGCAAGACCGGCATCGCGAAGGAGAGCATCGACTGCATCGCGACCATCATGTGCCTCTGCTCGATCCCGGAGCCGGAGAAGAACGTCGCTGAGCTCTACACATACCTCAAGCCCGGCGGCAAGTGGTTCGTGTACGAGCACGTTGTGTGCTTCAAGAAGCAGGGGACGTTCATGGGCGTGTACCAGGGTGAGTCACATTGTTTGGACAATGCCGCTGACACGCCAGCCTTCATCAACCTCTTCTGGCCGACGTGCATGGGCGGATGCCAGCTCCGCAGGGACACGAAGGCTACCCTGCTCAAGGCCGGACCGTGGACCAGTGTCGACCTCGCGCAGCCTTCCGACGAGCCGGACCTCACCGTGACCCCTCACGCGTATGGTGTCTTGACGAAGTAGGATGGTGGACGGGAATGTCGTTAGGGGTGTGGGTGGAGTGGTACGGGGACGACGTCAGAAGCTACTGGGAGGGAGGCGAGAACGATAGTGATTGTCCAGGACGAGGGACACGGAGTGCAATGATATGGATTATGAAGATGAATCTGTCCACAATGTGCGGAGTATGCTTCACAGAGACAGCGCGGGACTGTAGACGGACATCTGGTCTCTGACACACTCTGGTGAGTCGGCGTGCACGCGACCGCGAGCCGAAGCCGAAACAGGCCATCATTGGCGGGCGCCGCCCAGCGAACCCAAGCTGGCTTTGACTGCCGCTCGGTTCTGCATTTCACCCAACCTCCCGCTGCTCCTTTCACGCCCCAGGTTTGCCCGCATTGATTGGTATTGTCATTAACCATAGCTGTGGCAAGGGCTCCCCATTTTCCACGGGTTCGGAGCCTTTAGCGTCGGTGTAATCGGGATGCCGGCGGCAGGTCCGTCCGCCCCGTGGCGCTGGCCGACATGTGCTCAACTCGGACCCACACTGCGGGTTCGGTAACCTACGGGACGGCTGAGACGGAGACGTGCTTAGTTGTCATACCGACTCACTGATGGCGCGTGTTTCGAGGCCCGTTTCATGTCGCGTTGGTCCAAAGATAGCGCTTGGACCACATGTCTGGCGCCTATCGCTGGTCGAACGCTCACGGACGGGTCTTGGCCAGCTCAGGCCACAAGCACGCCATTGTGCAGATGTATGAGCTTCCGAGCGTGGCATTGGGCTGCATGCGAGGCATAAAGTCCAGCTTGTGAGAAAAGCTGCCCAGCAAACCCACCATGGCAAAGAGTCAAGACTTACACACCGACGTTGACGTCTACGCGGCTGAGGGCGCGTCGCAGCAGACGGCAGCGAAACCCAAGAAACCATGGTACTACTATCTCTGGGACTCGTTCGGCAAGCCCGGCCCCGAGCGCCGGCTGCTCTTCAAGCTCGATGCGTCGATGCTCGTGTTCTCCGTGCTCGGGCTCATCATGCGGTACATTGACCAGGCGAACATTTCGACAGCTTGTAAGTGGCGCCGCGGGGCATGGCTGACGGGACAGTCGTTTCGGGCATGAAGTAAGTCAACCGTGTGGCAGTGTGCTGATATCTAGGGAGGATCTGAGCATGTTTGGCCTCCAGTACAACTACGTGATCACCGCGTGGACAGTGTAAGTAGCGCCCGGCGACTACGCTCACGCCCCGCACAGTGGATACTGCGTCGGCCAGATCCCCGGCACTGTGCTCCTCAACCGCGTGTCGCCGCACTATGTCATCTTCGCGTGCGAAGCCGGCTGGAGCATCATGACGCTCTCCACCACTTGGGTGAAGGACTGGAAGCAACTCCTCTTCATTCGTTTCATGGTCGGCGTCTTCGAGGCGCCGTACTACCCCGGCCTTCAGTTCCTCCTGGGCAACTGGTACACGACGGACGAGCTGGGCAAGCGCACGACGCTGTTCCAGGCCGCGACGGCCGTCGGTACCCTCCTCAACTCGGTGATGCAGGGCGGTATCCACCGCACGCTGAACGGCAAGCTTGGCCGTCCCGGCTGGCGGTGGATCTTCATCATTGACTTCATCGTCTCCATGCCCGTCGCCATCTGCGCGTTCTTCTTCATCCCCGACTTGCCCGACAAGATCAAGCCGAGCTGGCTACTCAACGAGGAGGATATCACTCTTGCCCGGAAACGCCTGTCGGACATCGGCCGAAAGGGCACCAGCAAAGACGGACTTAGCATCAAGGCTATTGTCAACGTTCTTAAGTCTTGGGAGATCTACGTGAGCTTGCTTGATGGACACTACTGACCCAAGCTCTTTACCATCACCTACATTCTTTTCATGTTCCAACTCCAGCCCCAGAGCAGCTTTGCGTTCTGGCTCAAGAACTCCAAGGTGCCAAAGTATACGGTCGAGCAGATCAACTAGTGGGTGTGGGGTTCACTCTCAGTCTTCTGACGGTTCAGCTACCCGTGTGGAATGTATGCCGTCGACATCTTCTCATGTGTCGTCTTTGCGTGGCTCTCCGACTCGGTGCTGGGCGGCGCTCGCTGGCCCTTTATCATCGGAACAGCTGTGTGGCAGTGCATCAACTGCTCCCTCCTCGCCGCGTGGTCGCCGTACGGCGAGCACCGCAGTGCGCGCTGGGCACTTTACTATCTCACTGGATTGGTTTACTGCACCCCGGGACTGCTGTATGCGTGGTGCAGCGAGATTATTTCCGACAGTGCCGAGAAGCGCGCGATCGTGATGGGCACGTTCAACAGTGTGGCGTTCAGTTTCACTGCCTGGCTTCCGTGTGAGTGAAGATAACGTGGGTGGAGAACACGCTCTGACTCTCTCAGTGATCTTCTTCAAGCAGACCGACCAGCCCTGGGTTCGCAACGGCAACATTGCCGCGGCGTCCTTCATTGCGGCCGAGATCCTGTCTGTTCTCGGCATTCTCTACTTCTCCAAGCGTGACGAAAAGCGCAAGCGCCTGGCACAGGCTGAGGGTCTCGAGGCCGGCGAGAAGCAGGCCGATGACGAGCACTCGTCCTACATTGACGCCAAGCAGTGGATGTAATTCTCCACAAGAAGCCACCTTTAATGCAGTCTGTCATTTTGAGCGCGAGCATTGTCAGCTACGAACGACGACTGGCACCTGGATAAACGGACCGATTCATTTGTTTTCCTACCCACGTCCAAGACAACTGCGACCCCTGCGTATAAGACACCCCACATCCTAGGCCGTCACAATGCGATCAACTCCCGCCTCCTTCTCTTTGTCCTCCCGGGACTCCACGTCCTCCAGGGCCTCAAGCTCGGCCTTCTCACGACGCTTTTGCCTGTCGTGCATGAGCTTGAGGAGGAGGAAGAGGAACGGCGAGGCTGCGGCGCAGCTGAAGGTCGTGGCGAAGCCCTTCTCTGGCATGTCAGTTCCGCTGTTCTACTTGCAACTCACTGAACCGCGGCCCGTCAGTCTGCTTGAAGATAATGGTGGGCAGCCAGCAGTTGAAGATGGCAAAGCCCGTGTTGGCGCTCGCGATGATGACCGCCCGTTCTTCAGCGTTCCCGTGCGCAATCTCGTTGAACCATGAGAAGAGGACGGGCGTGACGAAGAAGGTGTAGCATGTGAAGAATGCGAAGACTGGATGTCAGCGTTCGGCTTCGACTCGACGTACTCATCAGATTCCAGTGCTGCAGTGGGTGAACGGCAATGATGCCTGTGGGGACGCACGCCCAGCAGAGGGCACAGAAGCACACAATGAAGCGGTTACGAAGCAGGTCGGCGAGGTAAGCGTACCCGACGGCGAACGGAATGCCAGTAAGGAAGAGGCCAGAGGCCCACACATTAGCCTTGACAACACCAGAGTGGTGACCCTTGAGCCCTACCTGTCAGTTTATCTCATCCTACCGGCCACTCACAGATCGCAAAGTAGTTGTAGTCCTGGCACGCGGTCGCGTATACGATGTACGTCGGCACAATGATCCACCAGCGCCAGTTGCCGAGCACGCGCTTGACGAGCCCAAAGCCGATCTTGCCGGTGATGGGGGCCGTGCCGTTCCGGGCACACCTCGCACGCGCCATCTCGCGCTCGGCCGGCGTGATGAACCGGCTGCGGCAGTTGTGAGGGAAGTCGGGGAGAAGGAAGAGGACGAGCATCGCCGTGGGGAAAGTCATGATGCCGCAGATTATGTAGAGCCAGCGCCACTGCGTGGTCAGAGAACTTGAGTAAGGCGGTAGACGTACCCCTGCCATGCCGAGCTTGCCGTTCAGCGTCGTGTAGATGGCCGCTTGCATGTAGCCAGAGAACGCCTGTCCCGCGTTGCCAGCGATGAACCAGATGGACGTGCGCTTTGCCAGCTCGGCAGACGTGTACCAAGACCCGAGGAGGAACAGGACGACGGGGGCAAAGGAAGCCTCGAAGAGGCCGACGAAGAAACGGAAGACGTACAGGTCGGTCGAGTTGCGCGCTCCGGCTTGGGCCAACCTGCACATCGTCAGTTGGACCCACTATCTCGAACAGCTCACGTAAACGCCATCCAGGCAATCTCGCACCCAGCCAGGAGATACGAAGGGCGAATCTTGAGTGCAATGAGGTTACCCGGGAGCATCATGAGCACGGCAGCGATGTTATAACACAGAATCATGTAGGTGTACTCTGCCCGTCAGCCAGCCACACGACGTCGTCCTCACCGTTGGCGTGGATGTTGAGCTCCTCCTTCATGCCGCTCTGCCATAGTCAGCAGATAGTTCTTGGGTCCTTGGGCTGTCACCGTACCGACTCACCACATAAGCGTTGGTAATGTTGCTCTGGTCAATGTACTTCATGAGCCAGCCGAGGCAGACGACGGGCAGGATGACACAGTCGAGCTTGAAGACGAGCCGACGCTCAGCCTCGGACTTGGTGTAGTAATCCGAGTCCCAGATGAAGGAGACAATGCGCTCCTTGCGGGTACTGGCGCGGCTGGGCGGCGTGCGCGCGTGCGGGTCGATCTCGACAGTCATCGTGTGTGCTGGCTTGGTTGGTTGTTGTTCTTGTCGAGGAGCCTGACTGCTGCCGGTTCTTATATCCTCGAGGACAGATAAGCTGCGGGGTCGGCCCCACAACGCGCGCAGCTATAAGCGCATGTAAGTGGCAACCACCCCGATGAGCCCCGCGCGTGGCCGATAGAGAGAGATAGGCGACTGCGAAGCATGCTGCTGCAGCGAGAACGAGTAGATTGCAGGGAGGGAGAAGGAGGGATCTTGGATCTTGGCCGGGGGTGGAGGAGTTTCCGACCACCGCCCTGAGTTGCGGAAACTGGTCCGCGGAGACTGCTCCGCAGCGAGGTAGCCGAAGCGGCGCGGACCAGTTGCCGGCGGCGCCGTTGGAGGTGGGGAACACGTCCGCGGCAGTGGCGCTGGCGTGCATATGTTAACGGCGGCGAGAGATAACGACGGCGCATCCCACAGACAGTGCCACCAGCCGCCACCATGACCGTCCCCTGGGCCAACGGCTCGGCAGCGCAGACAGCTGCCTCGTTCATGGCATCGCCCACCCAGGATATGGCGCGTCCGTACACGCCGGCACAGGTCAAGCGCCTCTCACCGGCGCACGCACGGCCAGCGCCAAACATCATGGCCATCGCACTACGTGCGACCCTCGAGGCCCACCGTAAGGCGTTCACCACCACCCAGGTGCTGGGCACCGCGGACGCGGTCACCCTCGACGCGGTCACCAAGGCAGGCGGCGAGGTTGGCTACGTCTCCGGCGCGGCCCTCAGCTTCGCCGACACGGCCGACCCCGGCGCCGATCTCAGCGACTACCCGTACGACACGGTCTCGAAGAAGGTGGCTCTGCTCATTGCGTCTCAGTCGTACCAGGCCACACTGGGGACGTACCTCGGCGAGTTTGGCAGTCTCCCGCCGCCTATCCCCCTCATTGCCGACGCCGACTCGGGCTTCGGGCTCTTCAGCACGGTAATGAAGGCGACCCGTGGGCTGGTGGACGCCGGCGTGGCGGGCTTTCATCTCGATGACTTGCTGCCTGGCAGCAAGCGCTTCGATCACGCAGCTGGGCGGGGTGCGGTCGTCGTTCCGTTTTCGGAGTACTCCCAGCGCCTGAGCGCTGCCAAGCTGCAGCTGGACATCATGCGCTCCGAGGCCGTGCTCATTGGGCGGACCGACGTACTGGACGCCACCCATATCACGAGCAGCATCGATCCGATCGACCGGCCGTTCATCCTCGGGGCGAGCGTCAAGCTCGCTCAGAGCTACTCGGCGTTCGTGACGCCATCGGAAGCGGACCCTGCTGCCTCACTCGACGACGGAGCCGCGTGGATCGCACAGGCCCGTCTTTGCACCCTCGACGAGGCATTTGCGCGGGCCGCACCTGTTCAGATGCGACCTCTGTTCGCCGTCAGCTCGATGGGTTTGAATGTGTCGGACGCGAAGCGCGTCGCGGACGACCTCCTGGCCAGTGCCGGCCTCCCGCCGCTCGAGTGGGATCCCGAGGCGGCACGCACCACCCAGGGGTGGTACTCGTACCGCGGCGGGATTGAGGCCGCGATCGTACGAAGCATCCACACTGCCCCCCTCGTCGACGTCCTCTGGGCATGCACGTTCCAGCTCGACTTGACGCTGGCGCGACGGTACGCTTCCGCGGTAAAGGAGAAGTTCCCGCTCAAGTACCTCATGTTCAACACCAGCCACGCGAGGCGCGGGCATGTGGCATGTGGGTGTGCTTTCTCGGTTTTCCTGCTGACCCCAGTATCTGATGACGAACTCGCCATCCTCCCCAAGACCCTTGGAGAACTGGGCTACGTCCTCACTCTCGTTCCACAGTTCGGGCAAGCGGCACACGGGTACGGCGCGACCCTCGGTGCCAAGGCCACGCTACACGGCGGCCTCACTGCCCTCTTTGATAGTGTTCTCCAGCCCTACGCCGCTGCCACGGCTGCCCCGCTCGCAAGTGACTGGTACGGGCACATGGGCCGGGTGGCCGACGATACGATGGACGCGGTCGGCTCTGGCCGAGCGGGGTGGACAGGGACGCGCGGGGGTTGCTAGGAAATGCATGTTGTTGCCTCAAGCCACTGCGGAGCAGTCTCCGCCGGCCTCGCTTGATCCCTTATCCGCGGCGGGTGTCCGCCCACCATCTCGGCGGGAAAGTGTCCACACATCTCAACGTTGCACTCCCCACACATGCCCACAGTCCCAGAGAGCGTGTACCGTGATCTCGAGCTCCCAGCACTCAAGAGGTCGTTGCCTGCCGACACGGCGCCGCGCTCCACCGTCCGGCTGGCACGGCAGGCGAATGTCGCAAAGCCGCAGGCGTGCCAGTCATGTCAGCAGCGCAAGCGCAAGGTAGGCGGAGCGAGCGATAACGCTGACACCAGTGTGATCGTGTGCGGCCCCAGTGCGGGAACTGCGTGGCACGCGGGTCAAAGTGTACCTTCGAGCTCAAGATCACGGAGCGGACGCACCCAAAGTAGGTGGAAGCGGCATGCGATAGCGCTGACCCAAGCTACCTCACCAACCTTCTCGCGTCGCTTGAAGAGAAGGAGCGCAGAGTACAGGCACTAGAGGCACTCGTGCGCGGCGGCATGCCGGGACTGGCGCACATCGCGTCTTTGTCAACGGACGATATCCCGCGCAGCTACGTCGTCGGCGCTGAGGTCGATGAGCCGGCGGACAGCGGAGCGACTACGCTCGCCGACGAGCCGCTCGCTCCGGCTCTCGCACAGAGCATTCTGGACGGACTGCAGGCGCTTGACCTGTCACGGCGGCACGTTACCCAGCCTCCTATTGTGCGTATCATTCGCTCGCACCTCGGCCAGGCCGAGGCTGCTGGTGCCGAGGAGGCCACGACCGACCAGCACGACGGCCTCCCGCATGCCGCCCCGCCTGACTCCTCGTCAGACGAGGACGGGGCAGTCTGCCAGACGGCCGTGGCTGCCTGGCCACCGTACGAGCTCGCAGTGGTCATGGCCGACGAGTTCCTCAAGGTCAACTGCGTGTATCCCTACCTTCGGCGCGGGGACATCCTGGCTGAGTGCGTCAGGGGTCTTGTGTTGCACTGACGTCCAGCCTGGAGCATGTGTATCGTCCGTCCTCGCCCACGCCAGCCGATCCCGACGCGGCCGCTACCCCGCTTCAGACCTGCCACCTCTTCCTGGTGTTCGCGATCGGCGCCATGTGGCTCGCGCAGCGGGGGACCTGGGAGCGGATCGACACGACGCTGCTGCGTAACAGGGCAGTAGAGTGTCTTGGTCGTGTGCTGCGCGAGGACCGCGGTGTAGTGAGTGAGGTGCTGAGCCCGCTGACAGCCAGGACTGCGTGTCGGCCATGCTGCTGCTGTGCCTGTGTTCGATCTACGACTGGGGCGGGGTTGATCTCACGCGGATGGCGCCGTTGGTGTCCCGCCTCGCCACTGCCGTCGGCCTAGACAAGGAGCCGAGCGGAGTCACCACTACCGAGCGTGATCGGCGGCGTGCGCTCTTCTGGAGCGTATACAGTGTCGACCGGTTGGGTGGGTGGATGTATGTGCTGCACGAGCTGACATCTAGTGGGGGTAACATTCTCCTGCCCTGTCGTTCTCAACGACGTGGACATCACGATCCAGGTGGGTTTGGTACTGGTGGCACCTTGCGCTGGCTAATGCTATCCCAGCTGCCTACACACCTTGAAGACATCCCGAACCTCGGTGAAGGCATGGACGCGCTCTCCTTTTTCAAACACATGATCGAGATGCGACGCGTGGGCTACGCAATCTGGCAGCACAAGCACACGCCGTCCGCCCACGACGTCGACGCGACGGCGCGCCTCCACCGCCGGCTGGACGAGTGGATCGCGCGCTCACCGAGGCCAACGCATACCCCGGCATCAGATGCGAGCGGGTACGTCGACTACTCGCTCTTCGACCTCTACTACAACATCTTCCTCACGAACCTGTACCGCCCTGGAAACAGGGGGTCGGAACTGAGCGCGAGCGAGATTCAGTGCCTCAAGGAGAGCGCCGCAAAGGGTATCGCCATCAGCATTGTGTTGCAGCAGAACCGCAAGCTGAAGGATGTGAGCAGGCGTAGTGTGGGGTAACGCTGACGATAGAACTATGTCCAGCTGCACCTCGTCATCGTCCTCGCTATGTCGCTGCTCTACGCCCTGAGCAGGTACGCGGGTAATCCCTCAAACGGGACGAGTTACAAGTGGTGCACGGCGGCGATCAACGAGATCCGCACGTGCCAGGAGTTTATCGGGTCGTATTGTCGAGGTGAGTCGAACATGGCGCGCCACGCTGACATTGCGCAGGCTGGCCGTACGCCCGAGGCCTGTCGCGCGCGTTCGACTCGCTCGCATCGCGGTGCATTGCCCAGCTGTGCCTCGGTGGGAGTGGGTCCGGGACGCAACAGGACACCAACTCGTCGCCGGAGGACGGGTTCAGCCTGGCGTCGGTCGTCTTCCAGCCTCGTAACGCGCCACCGCCCGCCGCACCAGCGGCCGACCTCTGCTCTAACCTCCCCCGCTTCGACTTCTTCCCGTTCTCGACGGACGCCACGGCTGCCGACGCAGCGTGGAACGCCTGGGGGCAGGAGAACATGCTGCCCCTCGACGACGCGTCGGGGCAGAGTCCCAGCGTCGACCTCGACGGCCTGCTCGCGCTCGTCGGCTGGACCGAGGACTGGATTCCAGAAGGCTCTGGCGCGTAACCCCATGATCTCAAAGATTATATTCTATGCATGTATGTTAATATTAGGCCGATACGTACTTTGTCTATCGCTACACTGCAGATTGTCCGGGCTCAGCCGCGTGCTCGGCGAGTGGCTCATTGAGCGGTTCATTGAGACCCATGGCAGCGGCTCCTGCGGCCGTGAGGGGGAACTTGGCGGGCGACGGCGCGGTGGGGTTGTCTCCGCGGTTGCGTGCCTTCATGGCCTGTTCCATCTTCATTGCACGGGCTTCGGCGGCATCGGCGGCGCCGTTCTCCTCCCAGCGCTCGGGGTGAGCGGTGAACGCGCCGCGGCCGGTGAACTCGTGGGCGACCGTAGGCTCGTGCTCCTCCTGCCAGCGGGCCAGCCTGCGCATGTATCGTGGCGAGGACTTGCCTGCGGGCCACAGGTCGGCCACGAGGGTGAGAAAGAAGAAGAAGAGGATGAACGCGATGGCCCACTCCATCGCGGCGGCACCCGACGTGATACGGTTACACTGCTTGGCGCTGTGGCCATTGCGGGCATTGCGGTTTCCGTGGCACACGCCGTAAAGCGCCGCGAAGGAAATGGCGCCCATGACACCGAGGGTGAGGATGATAAGCTTGAGGACCGAGTTGCGGAGCAGCGACTTGCGGTCCGGGTGGTCCTTGTGCAGCGACCATACCTGCCCAGTCTGGAAGATGGTCGCGAAGGCCGCCAGAACGATGAAAGTGGCCGCAAAGCCCCAGTGAGCCGAGCTGTGGTTGAAGTTGTCGAGCTGGGGTCAGCGGCGCCACACAGGCCGGGCACACGTACAATCGAAAGCAGGATGAGGGAGATGCCGGCGATGACCGCAGAGAAAATGGCGAGCGAGTCTGCCGCTGTCAGCACAGCAGCCTGGGCTGGGCTGTCCTCGTCACTCACTCAGGACCTTCTCGCGCGTGCGGACGTCGGCAGGCAGGCGGTCGATGCCGCGTAGCCACCGGTCGCATACGAGTGAAGCGACGAATCCGCTGCGGTTGTTTGTCAGTTGCCGCCGTCGTCGCCCTCCACCTCCCGCCAGGAGGCACTCACACAGCAGTGACGCAGGCGACTGGGATGAAGACGGGCTTGTGCTTGCCCGCGACGTTGGAGACGAACACAATGCTGGCCTCCTTCTCGGCGTACTTGGGCTTACCGGTGCCCGCCCAGATGATCATGAGCGCGAGCAGGCCGCCGAACCACACGAACGAGGTGATGAGCGGGATGAAGATGTATGGCCCGAAGACTAGTGGCTTATCAGCTAATGGTTCCGGCGCCGTGCCTCACAAAAGTGGGACACAAGCGTGCGCGTGTTGAGATACCATGGCAGGCGCTTCGGCTTGGGTGCCTCGACGGCCGTCTCCTCGGACACTCGCGGCGCGTTTTCTACGCTACCTGGACTTGAGTTCGGGCTTGGGTTCACGTTCATGCTGTCGAGGTGTAGGTGAGGGGGGGATGCCGATGCAAAAAGCAGTCTGCGCTGCTTAAGAGGCTTGAGGTGGAGCCCTGAAACTTGATGGCCAAGCCGACGTCACCGCTGCGCGTCGCTCCATTAGCCTACCGAGGCTCCTCGCTGCCTCGATGCGCGCGCGCAGGCCCAAGGCCACCGCCCACCCCGTGTGCCTCGGCCAGTGATCGCCGCCAGGGGTGACGAGGATGGACTGTTAGCGGGTGCTGTAATACAGCTGGCGCGGGGAGGGAGGGGGAATTTGGGGTGTGGGGTGGGGTGGAGTAGTTTGGTAGCGCTCCAGCCTGTGAGGTGAACGAACGCCGAGCACTAGTTGTGTGTAGTTTGTCATCGTGCAGATAGCGTCAGCCGCAGAGCCACAAGCCACAGCGCAAGAGGGATGCCCATCAAGCCCCGTGTTGAAGTCTGTGCGCGCTCATGAAGGGGCGCGTCTATCAGCACCCTGGCCGCACCCTTCGCCTCTCCTGGCGCCGGCGCCGAGAGCAATCGCGCAGCCGGCCTAGGCCACAGCACGCGCAATGGCAGTGCAGCGCGCTGCGCGGTGCTGTTTGATCGCCGTGTCGCGCGTCCGGCGTCGCGCCCGACACTCGACACACGGCGCAAGACACCGAAAACGCAGTGCACACGCGCTGCTGATCCCCGCGTCACGAAGGCGGTGTAGTCGCGTTGAGCGGCCCACATACCGACCGCTCTGTCTTGGCCGTTGCTGTACTCTGAGGGCCGAGTTTGGCGGAAGCGACATGCATCTGGCGTCTGGCGTGCGCCGACCGCGCTGACTGGCGTAGGATGGGATGGGACGTCGTACGTCGGCCAGCCGGGAAGGCTAGGACTGAACACCAACGGCCTTGGGGTAGTTCACGTGGCCTTTGCATCCAGTTCTCCTCCAGGCCTCCAGGCTCGCTTCCTGACTCGGAAACAGATCAACTAGTGCAGATCAGTTAGTGCATGCTGCCCCCCGGAGGCCCTCCCCCCACAGACATGATGACGTCGTGTGGCAAAGGCGGGCCGCTGGCCGTTCGTCACAACACGCGGTGGGAAATGACGTAGGGGACTTGCAATCGTCCGGCCTCTTGTCCCGAAGCGGCTGCGCTTTGTGGAGTAACTTGTGCTGGCTATAAAGACAGGTGAGAACAATTCATGCACGCCAGCTCTCCCAGATCCATCAGCACCATGTACATCCCCGACGTCCAGAAGGCTCTTGTCGCCGCGCTCGGCGTTGCCGGCGCTCTGAAGCGTAAGTGGCGGCAGTGTGCAGCTGCTGGTGGCGGCGATGGGGCCGACCCTGCGCCACCGCACCCTTAACCCCCCAACACCCTCGCTCACTCCCCAGCGTCCAAGGTCGCGTCCGGCTCGGTGCTCGACTACGCCGTCGAGCACTGCCTCGACGACGATGGCAACGTGCGCTGCTCCAAGCCGTTCCTCGTGACCAAGAGCACATGCTACAAGTTCAAGTGGCGCACCGACGGCGCCATCAGCCACACGACGGTCGAGGTGCGCGACGCCGGCTCGGACGAGCTCGTCTACTACCGCGACACGGACGGCGAGTGGACGCCCGAGAAGGGCGAGCTCGTCTACCTCGACTTCAAGCCCAAGGTCCCCACCCAGGGCAACAAGACGGTCGAGTACACCGTCAAGACTTGCGAGTAGGAGTTGAAAGAAGTGCAGTGATGTATATTTTGTGTGAACGGTTGGTGAGGTTGGGAAGCACGTGGTGGCGAGTACCGGCGCAGATGGCTGTCACGGCGAGTGTGCGTGCGCTGTGTTCTGGCAAACATGTGTATAGGCCCGGCCGGCCCGGCCTGGGTACCATCCGTGTGCGTCATAAGCCGTTCAGCTATGCAGCACTCATGACGTATACGGTATCCGCAGAGATGCTGAAACTGATGGCAGCAGACTAGTCGACCAAGCCCGCCCCCTGCCATAACCCACCATCATTTCCAGACTACTGTCGCGCGGCGTTCCAGGTGTCAAAGGCTATCGCTTATCGGCCGTCGTCCTCAAAATTGTTCGGCTCTGAGGCAGCACGACCAGGACACACCCTTGAGTCCAGGGAGTTATCCAAAGCCCGTGTCCAACGATCGACTCGATCCCTTGCGTTATACAAGGTCGCAAGAAGAGCGTATCAACAGTGCGCAGCAGCTCCCCTATGCACTATGTCATAAGCACACAATCTCTGCGCTTGGCAAACGACATCGGAGCTCGTACCGCGAATCACGTGATTGTGGCGGGGCAGTGACGTTTGTGGCCCCACTTGAGCTCCATCAAACCGCCATCGAAACGGCCTCTGCATTAAACAACTCCCCAGAGCTGGCGGGCGCTTACCCGCTGATAGCGAGCAGCTGCCCGGACACAGCATTACAGAACTATCGCAGCCGGAGCCGCTCGACCGCCATGCCGACGGTGCCCGAGGCCATCTTCCGCGACTTTGGAGCGGGCCCCGAGTCGCTCTCGGGGCCGTCGCGCACAACAACGACGACGACAACGGTGCGCCTTGCGCGCCAGGCGAGTATCGCGCGCCCGCAGGCGTGTCAGGCTTGCCAACAGCGCAAGCGCAAGGTGGGTGGGCTGCGTGCGCCGTATCGCTGACGACCAGTGTGATCGTCTCCAGCCGCAGTGCGGCAACTGCGCGCGGCGGGGAATAAAGTGTACCTTTGAGCTGAAGATCACCGACCGTTCACATCCGAAGTGGGTCGCACACAGCGCACGCAGAGTGGCACCGCTGACCCAGCAGCTACCTGACCAACCTCCTTGCGTCGCTCGAGGACAAGGACAAGCGAATAGCTGCGCTCGAGAGCGTTATCCGCTCGCGGCTGCCGGACATGGGGCACATCGCCTCGCTCCCGACCGACGGCATCCAGCACTCGCCGGCGGCACCTCGCGACGCCAACGGGTCGCCGGCGCCCCCTGATCCAAGTGGAGCGGATGAAGCGTCGAAGCCGCTGGCGCCGGACATCTCCGGGCCCATCATCGCGACGCTGCAGACCCTCGACGTGAGCCGGCGTCACATCCCACAGCCGCCGCTGGTGGGCTTTATCAAGTCGAGCCTCGGCAGCACCGGCGCCGAGTGGGAGGCCGACGACGGCTCGGCCGTCAACCAGACCGCCGTGGCGCAGTGGCCGCCGTACGAGCTCGCCGTGGTGCTCGTGCACGAGTTTCTGAAAAGCAACGCAGTGTACCCCTTCATCCGGCAGTTCGACCTGCTGCACGAGTGGGTGTGGGTGTGGGGTGAGCTGACGAGGCAGCCTGCAGCTCGTGTATAAGCCTGCGTCGGAGCAGCCGCCGGACGCGGCGGCGACCCCGTTGCAGACTGCGCGCCTGTTCCTCGTCTTCTCGATCGGGTGTGTCTGGCTGTCGCAGCGCGGCAGCGGGGAGCGGATCGACACAACGCTGTTGCGGAACCGGGCGGCCGAGGCGCTCCCCGAGGTGATGAGGACTGCGAGCGGGGTGGTGAGAGGGTGTTAGATGGTGTCTAGCTAACGCACAGGACTGTGTGTCGACGCTGATGCTGATGGCCCTCACGGCGCTGTACGACTGGGGCGGGGTGGACCTCGTCCGTCTCGCGCCCATGATCTGCAAGCTGGTTGTGGCGACTGGCATGCACCGCGAACCGGTGCCCAGCCTCACGCAGGCGGAAAAAGACCGCCGAAGAGTCATCTTCTGGTGTGTCTACAGTCTCGACCGTATCGGTGGGTGTGAGTTGTTGCCGCGCTGACGCCTCCAGTGGGCTCTAGCCTCGCGGTGCCCATCGTGCTGAGCGACGCCGAGATCGGGGTCAAGCTCCCCGAACACCTCGATGACCTGGGCACCCTCGCGGAGGGCATGGTGGGTTCAGAGGCAGAGGCCTGGCTGACCCGGGCGCAGGACGCGACAGCCTTCTTCGCGCACTTGATCGAGATGCGCCGCCTCGGCTGGCGCGTGTACGTGCACGTGCAGTCGTCTGCGCCGAGCGACGCCGAGACCACCGCGCTCCACCGCGACCTGGACGACTGGCTCGCCCGCGCGCCGCGGGCGAACAGCTCGCCGCTGTCCGCCGCCAGCGACACGGAGGTCAACAACTCGCTCTTCGATCTCTACTACCACATCTTTCTGACGCGACTGTACGGGCCGTCCAAGGGCTCCACGGCGCCGGGCGACGCGCAGCTGCTCATCCTGCGCGAGTCGGCGTCGGCCGCCATCGCGATTTCCGTGCACATGCAGAAACACCGTCTGATCCGCGACGTAAGTGCGATCGACAGCCCGGCCGAGACATTGCTCACGCCCCTTCCAGAACTACTTCCAGTTCCACATCGTCATCGCGCTCGGCATGGCGCTGCTGTACACGCTGAGCCAGTACGGGCGCGGCGAGTACGCGCACGACGCCGAGTGGTGCGCGGCGGCGATCGACGAGATCCGGAGCACCGAGGCGTTCATCGGTTCCTTCTGCCGGGGTGGGTCGTGTTGTATTGCTCAGCTGACGCTCCAGGGTGGCCGTACGCGCGCGGGCTGAGCCGCGCATTCAACGCCCTCGGCGCCCGGTGCATCGCGCAGCTGGGCGCCAGCGACAAGACTGGACGCCCGCCAGGCGAGACTGAGACCTCGAGGACAGCACCGCACTCGCGCCGCGAGTCGGCCGACCTCGCGGCCGGCCTGCCGCGCTTCGACTTCTTCCCGTTCTCGCAGGAGAACGGCGAGACGTGGTCGGCGTGGGGCGCGGAGAACTTCCTGCCCCTGCCGGCAGACCTGACCCCGGACAGCGTGGCGGAGGGCACGAGCAATCTCGACGACCTGCTCTCCCTCGTCGGGTGGAGCACCGACTGGCTCCCGCACGATAGCGTGCAGCAGTGACGCACGGTCGGCACCCCCGCCGAAGTGTCGGACGAGATGTGTCGGACGCGCCACCGACGGCTGAGCAAGACGGTGGATGTCAACAACGGCATGGGAGCCCAGGCGGAGCACTTGCCGCCGGTGTCGGACAAATCTGGCTCGCTCACCCGCGCCAGTCAGCCGAGCGAGGCGGCAACTGTTCCTCCTCATGTCGACCGCGATACCCACCCATCTCGCTATCGCTGGTATTGCCGTGCCGACGACGTACATTTAGTCAGCTAGACGTAGACGCCGAGATGCACGACCCGCTGTTTCTTTGTTTCTCCATACCATGACAGTCGCCACCGACGGCCCAGCGACGCCAGCGCTCACCCCACGCCCGAGCATCCTCGCCCACCGCAACCCGGCGACGATCGAGGCGTTCTTCGCGTCCCCGACCCAGCGGCACATCAGGCGGCCGTACACGCCTGCGCAGGTGGCCGAGCTGCGCGATGTGCTCCCCCCGACGCAGAGCAACGCGATGCCGCTCCGCCTGCGCGAGATTCTCGAGACGCACAAGCAGGCGCAGACGGGCGCGACGGTCGTCGGCGTCGCGGACGCCGTGACCCTCGACGGGGTGACCAAGGCCGGCGCGCAGATCGCGTATGTGTCCGGCGCGGCGCTGAGCTTTGCCGACTCGGCGGCGCCGGGCGCCGATTTGTCGGACTACACGTACGACACGGTGGCTAAGAAGGTGCGCCTGGCGGCGGGACGACGTGCTAACGCCAGGTCGAGACATTGGTCCGGTCCCAGTTGCTCCACGGCCGTCTGTACCGCCGCCTCGCGCTGCGGCCCGAGTTTGAGGGCCGCGCGTTCGTCGACCCGCTCATCCCGCTCATCGCCGACGCCGACTCGGGGTAGGTGGCGGCTGGCGCGCCCTGAGTCGTCTCGGCTCAGCTAACGCCCCAGCTTCGGCCTGCACTCAACGGTGATGAAGGCGACCAAGCAGCTGGTCGAGGCCGGCGTGTCGGGGTTCCACATCGACGACCTGGTGTCGGGCTCGAAGCGGTTTGACCACGCCGGCGGGGTCGGCGCGGTGGTGGTCCCGTTCAGCGAGTACGCGCGCCGGCTGAGCGCGTCCAAGCTGCAGCTTGACATCCTCGGGTCCGAGGCCGTGCTTATCGCGCGCACCGACGTGATTGACGCGACGCACATCACGTCGACGATCGACGCGGCGGACACGCCGTACATCCTCGGCGCGACGATCCCGCACGGCGAGAGCTATGCGTGCGCGACGCTGAACGGGACGCCGGGGGCCGGCGAGACGTGGCTCAAGAACGCGCGCCTGCGGACGCTGCGCGAGGCTTTCGACGAGCTGGCCGACGCGGAGGCACGGGAGGAGTTCGCTCGCCAGAGCAAGGGGCTCAACGTCGCCGACGCGAAGAAGGTCGCCGACAGCCTGCTGGGCAAGCTCGGCCCGCTCGCGTGGGACCCCGAGGCCCCGCGCACGTACCAGGGTTGGTACAAGTACCGTGGCAGCCTGGACGCCGCGATCGACCGCGCGGTGCGTGCTGCGCCGCTCGCCGACGTGCTGTGGTACTGCACGTTCGGGTACACGCTCGCGAATGCGGAGCGGTTCGCCACGGCGGTGCTGGGCGCGCATCCCCACAAGTACCTGATGTTCAACACGAGTCAGACGCGGCGCGAGTGGCTCGAGCGTGGGTGAACAGCAAGGGAAGGAAGCTGACAGGACAGAGTCAGACGACGAGCTCGCCGCACTCCCGCAGCGCATCGGCGCGCTGGGCTACGTGCTGACTATCCTCCCGCTGGCGGGGCAGATCTCCGCCGCGCTCGGTGCGGTGCGCGGCGCGCGCGCGGTGCTCGACGGCGGCGTGCGCGGGCTGTTTGACGGCGTCATCGCGCCGTATGCCGCTGCGTCGCCGCCACCGCTTGCGAGCGACTGGTACGGCCACATGGGCACGCTGGCCGACTATGCGATGGACGCGATTGGCGAGGGGGTTGCGGCTGCGCCAAAGGCGGCGGCTGCGGCGGCGGTGGCGTAGGGTGGTGGGGTTCGAGTTCCGTTGGCGGTGGCAAGTGGGCCGCGCCGGAGGTATGCATGTTGTAGCGCCAGAGCATGAAGTTACTTGTCTGAGTGAGTGCCATGGTGAGACCCTCCCTGCCGCGTGTGTGGACGCCACTTGCTACTTGCTGCTAGCTGCCATCGCACCGCGCAGCACCAGCCGCCCCGCACATGCACGAGCCGGCGGCGGCTGTCCCCGCGGCATGGGGAGGTGCTGGCGAGACAGTGGAGTGCATGGAGTGGAGGCAGGAGGTGCAGCCCTCTTCCCACCCTGGCAGGGTCTCTGCTCGACCTCCGCCGCTGGAATCGCGTTGCTCGCCGGAAAACGCGCTGCAGCAGCAATTAAACACCAATTTGTCGATCGCCGCGGCCGCGGCGGCTGCTGCTCGTCGCAATCGTTATCTCGTCTGCCTCTTTCGGCGCGGTCGAAGCCACGGCAGTGGAAGGTTACGGGCCTGCAGGGCGGTTGTCATGCAGAGCATGAAGCGAGATGGAGAACGACAAGGTAGAGGTGGGCATGGGGGGGGGGGGGGAGGGCAGCAGGCAGGCAGGCCGCCGGCGCCGACCGGGGGAAACAAACTGCGGGACGGGACGCGCCGGCACGCTGCGACGTGCCTTCGCTCCCTATTTTCCTGACTGGTGCAGCGGAGACCACCTCTGTGATGTCGCAGCCCGCAAAACTGCTTGGCGGGGGAGGGGGGCAGGGCAGCCGCGCAGGCAGCGGCGTGCGCGAGGTAACGACGGGGACAAGGTTGAGCGCTCGGCAGCTCAAGGTTTGTCGCAGGTGTCACCCCTGCCCTCGCTGTCCTCGTGGTAGGTAGCGTACCCCGGCTCGTGCTCGCGCTCGTGCTGCCGCTCGTCCTCATTATAATTGCTACTTGTCTGTCCTGTTATCAGCGGCCTCCGTCACACCCCCACCATGCTGCCCCAGAGCCACAGCGACGAGAACCTGCCCGCGGCGCACCGACACGCCGTCGCCGCGGCCGCGCAGCGCGCGCCGTTCGCCTCGCTCCCGCGCCCGCGCGAGGTGTCGCGCCGCCGCACGGTCGACATGGGCCCGCCGTCCCCCAACACGCCGTTGACGCCGAGCACGCCGTCGAGCGCGGCGAGCACGAGCACGAGCACGAGCATGGTGCCCTCGACCGCGGCGAGCTCGGCGTCCACGACGACAGTCACGACGCTGACGACGTCGGCGTTCGCCTCGGCCACGACAGTCAACACGACGCCGCGGTGGCAGGGCGTGGGGTTCAAGAAGTGGAAGAACATTGTTGTCATCGGCGGTGAGTGCGCGGGGGCTGGGGCAGCGCTAACGACCCAGCGTCGGTCGCGGGCCACTCGTTCGTCAACGCGCTGCAGCACAACCTGCCGATGTCGCACCGCATCATCCTGATCGAGCGCAACGAGTTCGTGCAGCACGCGCCGATTGTCGTGCGCGCGCTGGTGGTTCCAGGTGAGTGGCGCGGGGCGCGGCGGGCCCGGCGTCGGTCGCAGCATCTGTGCGAAGTGCTGACCCCCCGCCCCAGGCTGGGAGAGCAAGAACTTCACGGCGCCAGTGGCACAGGACACCATCTTCCCCGCCAACAGCCGGCACCGCGTGCTGTGCCCCAACTCGGTGGTGGCGCTCAAGCGCAACCACGTCTGGCTCGAGCACGAGTTTGAGGGCGAGCTGGAGATTGAGTTTGAGGTGGGTGGTGGCGCCGGCGCGCGGGCGCCGGGCGTGCTTCTTCCGCGAGCTGGCGCAAGGCTAACTCACCCAGCGCTGCATCATCGCGACGGGCGCGCAGTCACCGGCGCCGATCCGGCCGGCGCCGGGCGCGAGCATGGCGGACTGGATGGCGGGGCTGCGCAAGACGCAGAACGACATCAAGCACGCCGAGAGCGTGCTGATTGTGGGCGGCGGGAGCGTCGGCATCGAAGTGGCGGGCGTGAGTGGCGCATGCGCGCGTGTGGCAGCCATTTGCCGCTTGTCTAACCCCCCCGGCAGGAGATCAACGAGACGTACCCCCGCAAGAAAGTCACCATCGTGCACTGGGACGTCGGGCTGCTGCACCCGTCCGACTCGGGCGGCAACACGAAGCACACGTACGTGCCGCCCAAGACTTCTTCCAAGCTGTCGGCCGCGCTGCAGAAACAGCTGGCCGAGCGGGGCGTCGACATCATTCTGTGCGACCGGGTCGACTTGAGCGCCGGCGCATGGGGCGGGAGCGCGGGCCTGCTGGGCGAGATGACGGCCATTCCGCTCGTGTCCGGCAAGACAGTGCACGCCGACTACGTGTTCAACTCGACGGGCAACCGGCCGAACGCTTCGCTCGTGGCGCAGGCGGACCCGGACGCGCTCACGACCAACGGGTACATCTCGGTGGACGACACGTTCCGCGTGCAGGCTGCGCCGCGGTCCCCGATGACAGGCGCGTACTACGCCATCGGGGACTGCGCGAACAGCCCGAGCTGGAAGACGGGCGTCGCGGCCGCCGCGGAGGGCCAGGCGCTGGCAGCCATCATCGACGCGCAGATCCGCGGCAACAAGCCGAGGCCGTACGCGCCCAGCAGGGGGATGCGCGACTCGACGGTCCTGCTGGGCAGCAAGGGCGGCGCGGCGGTGCTCCGCATCCCGTGGATTGGGAGCATCCGCGCCCCGGACTTCATTGTGGAAGGCAAGAGCCAGGACTTTTGGGCCGGCAAGAACTTCTTCTCGCGCTTCCATGGCACGCGGCGGATCCCGTCGTTTGCGTAGGCGCGGCGTTGGGGGGGCGCGACACGCGTATGTACATAGGTAGTGCTCGGCTTGGACTGTTTGTGCCTTCTTGGGATCATGCATCTGTTATGTTAGCGGGGGATGGCTGGACGGAGCAATTGAGTCATGACGTTGCGGCTTGTCGATGCAATCAAGTCACATGAAGAGCTGCCAATGTCCTAATTTGTACACAATGTCCACGTCTGAATTGTCCTTGCGTCATGCGAGCATCGCC
Organism: Vanrija humicola; assembly: GCA_008065275.1. Taxonomy (NCBI): domain Eukaryota; kingdom Fungi; phylum Basidiomycota; class Tremellomycetes; order Trichosporonales; family Trichosporonaceae; genus Vanrija; species Vanrija humicola. Next base: position 1,514,444 of record QKWK01000006.1, read on the forward strand.
TTGCGCGACCCTCGGCCGCTGCGCGGTCACGTACCACCCTCTACACCACAGGCATGTTCTCGACGGTGAACACACCCGCAATCGTCTGCGCAAACGTGCGGAAGCTCGTAGTCACCTGGGACGGCTCGTCGAATGCGCCGCCGCCGCCGCAGCCACCGGGCCACTGGCACGGGTTGCGGCCCCACGGGTTGAGGATGCGCATGTCCCAGTCGACCATGGGCTCGGTGAGGGGGAGGTGCGTGCTCGCGCTCCAGTGGAACGCGTACGCATGGTTGCCGACCATTGTGATGGCCGTCGAGCGCGCGCCCTGGGGCGTGTTGATGACCTGGTCAAAGTCGACCATGGTGTACGTGCTCGTGGACGTCGGCGCGTCAGACGACAGCAGGCCGCTCGTCTGGCCGGGCACATAGCCGCCGGGCACGGACGCGCTGCCGCCGGGGTTGAGCCAGATCGCGCCGTCGGCCGGGATGGTGCCGAGCCCCTCGAGCGTGGTGGAGTTGGTGGTGCCGATCGCGCAGGGCGCAATGCCGCGCATGCAGGTGATGAGCGCGGCGATGATGGGCCCGTCAAACCCGTCCTTGGTGCGCCAGACAGACTTGGGCGTGCCGCCCGTGATCGCGGCCAGCACGTACGCGGGGTTGACGCCCTCAAGACCCTCGTAGCCGACGACCTCGGGCTTGGTGCTCTTCCAGTCCGGGTGCGCGTCGAGGAACTTGGCGAAGGCCTTCTCGAACAGCGGCATGAAGAAGATGGGCGTGGACGCCGACAGGTCGGGGTACGCCGCGTCGTTGACGGGCTGGTAGCCGGGGTACGGCCAGCAGTTGGGGTTGGCGTTCTGGAGGACGGGCAGCTGGTCGTCGATAACAACGGGGAACGTCTGGCCGTCCTTCTTGAAGTTGGCCGTGATCTCGCGGTTCGTGCCATCAAAGTTGGACTTGAGGAACATGTTGGTCAGGTAGCGTGTCCACCCGCCCGCCGCGAGCGCCATGACCGCCGCGCCCATGCCGCAGTCGCCAATGCCGCCCTGGTGCACGTCGGCAGCGACGAGGTTGACGTAGCCCTCGATGGCCCAGAGCGCGCCCTTGGCCGTTGTGCCACCGCCACCGAGGACGTGCTCGTACGCGTAGTTGCACGTCAGAGCGGGGTTGGGGTTGGGCGTTGGCGGCGTGGGCTGCGTGAACAGCGACTGCCGCGCCGCGTGGTAGTGCGCGAGGTCGCGCGCAGGCGGGCGCTGGCGCACAGGTGTGCCGGGGAAGACGATCGCGTTCTGGTTCGTGCCCTGCGGCGGGGTGAAGGACGAGTTGGCGCCGGTGACGTTGAGCCCGCCGTAGGAGGTTGCCTGGGTGGAACTGTTGGCGAGGTTGGCCGGAAGCTGGCCGTCGAGAAGAGGCGCCGTGTTGTTGGAGGTAGGGATCGAGCCGTTGTTCACCAGGTCGGGGAGGGTACCGCCGTTGTTGATGGTGGGAGGAAGCTTGATGACGGGGTTGGGGACAACAGGGTTGTCGAAGATCCAGGTGACGATGCCGGGGGTGTCGGTGGGCGGGTTGCAGGGCTTGCCGCCGTGGTCGCCGTCGTGGCCGCCATCGTGGCTACCGTCATGGCCGCCATCGTGGCCACCGTGGTCGCCGTCGTGGCCCCCGTGGTCGCCGTCATGATCGCCGTCATGGTCACCGTCATGACCGCCGTGGCCGCCGTGACCACCGTCATGGCCGTGGCCGTGGCCACCGTCACCGCCCTTGCCGCCGTCGCCCTTGTCGCCGTGTCCCTTGTCGCCGTCGCCGTGCTTGCCATCGTCGCCGTGCTTGCCGTCCCAGCCATCGTGGCCCCACTTGTCATTGTCGTACGTACGCGCAACGCCGCCCTTGTGGACCGGGATGGCGGACGCGAGGCCCTCGGCCGCAAGGAGAAGGGGGACGAGGTGAGCGAGGCGCATGGTGGTGTTGGTGTTGGTGAGTCGAGGTTAGTGACACGGCCGTCTTAAGTACCTGTGCGCTGGCTGCTTCTCGCGTCGCTGCCAGATCTCTTGGCGGCGCGAGAAGATGTGTGTGCACGACCCGCCAAGGCTCGCGGCGGTGCGATCAAGAAGCATCATCCTCACAGCGAGTGGATTGGCGGTGTGACGCTGTGCCCGTGTGATTGGCAGCGTTGCGGCAAGTGGGCAGTGTGGGCTGGACATGGTACATGCCGCGTACCTGCCTGCTGCAAACCTTGATGCATGATTGCATGCTCGGATATCCCGTCGTAGTCGTCGTCGTCGTCGTAGTCGTCGTCGCTGCCGCTGTGATGTCAGCGGTTGGGCTGCACTGGATGGGATCTGGCTGCGGATCTGGTCTGGCGGGTCATGTGCCACTCGCCGCCAGATCTGCTTTTGCAGTCACCGCCCAAGGGCAGTGCCGCTGTCACTCACTGGCCACTCACACGCACTCACGCACTGCGATCATGCATCGCCCGGGCCATGGGCATGCTGTACGCGGTGCAGCTAGACCCGTACACTCTATCGAGGCTTGACTGCATGTCGGTGGCTGAGTGTGCTGGCGCCACGGCGTTGCGGCCTCGTCACGCCGTCGGCGCGGGGGCGGGGTGAAGGCGGGCGCCGGCATGGAAGGCGCGAGTGATCGAGCTGGGCGTTGAGGGCGATGCGGCGGCGAGCCCATCGAGCACTGTGTGTCCCGAGGTCGCGAGCATGAGCAGAGCTGCGCGTGTACTTACCACGCGTGCCGCGGCTTGGCCAGGAATACACGCAGCCAAGACTCTCTCCCGAAGAGGACAAGGACATAGACCCCACTGCCGTCCGCACCATCCCCTCGACGCCGACGACCACCACAGCTCGAGACAGCAACGGCGAGCACATCGAACGGCGACAGGGTCGCCACCCCCTTCAAACCCGCGGCCAGCTCGACACCAGCTGGCAAGGCACAACAACAATACATCACGCTACACTGAGCCGTCAGCAAGCCGTCACCCAGGGCGCACTCACACCTTCCCTACGCTGCCTTCTTCTTGAACTCGGCGTCCTTGAGCGCAATGCCCCAAGAGAGCAGGAGCACAGTCACGACGCTCATAATCACCGGGCTGACGAAGAAGTACAGCACGGCGAGCACGGCGTCCGCGACGTGCGCGACAGCCAGCGAGATGGCAATGGGGCGGAGCACAGCCCACTGCTCAGCCGTCTTGGCGCCGTTGAGCGCGTACGCGACGTGCGCTGAGAACGCAAGAAAAAGAGAAGTGTACAGCCCCAGCCCGAAGAAGAGGCCGTAGTACGTCGTGTCTGAGCCCATGAGCTCGAACGTCGTCGTCTTCATCCCCTCCAGCACGGCGTCGGCGTCCGGCCCGAAGGAGGACGGGTACAGCGTGCCGAAGATTGTGTGCGCGGCGTTGTACACCGTCAGCGCGAGGGCTGCGAGGGTGAAGGGCGGGGGCATGTGGATGGGTGTGAGGGGGAGTAGGCGGAAGATGAGAGAGTGAGTGGAAGACACGTAGATGGGAACTCCGCGCTTGGCACGTTGTCGTTTAAGCGGCCAGCACCATCCCGCTATTGTTAGCAATGTGCTCGTCGTCGCACTTGTCGTGCAGCACGCCGCTGCTCACACCCGCAGCAACAACGGCGGCATGCTGCTCGCTGATCGCTGCATCATCCTTCGCTGCGGCATTGCTCGCAAACTGGTCGACGCGACTGACCTGTTGACGTCACGCGGCTTGTTTGTGTCGTTGCTTTCAATGTCATCGACCGGGCATATAACAGCCAGCGCTGAGTTGCGACAGCGACAGCAGCCGCAACTCAACACTTCAAACCCCCACAAGACACGCACAAGACAAGCACAATGCCCCGCCCATCGTCCGCCCTCAGCCCAATCACCTACTCGACGACGCAGCACGGCGCGTTCGGCACGATCCTCATCGCGACGTCGTCCTTCTGCACCACCCCAGCCGCCATCGCGCTAGCCGACAACGACACCCTCGCACTCGCCGACCTCAAGACCTCGTTCCCGGGCCGGCGGCTAGTCGAAGCCAAGGCTGGTGCGCACGCAGCCCACGCCGACGCCGTCACAGCGCACCTCGACACCGGCGCGCCGCTCCCCCTCCCCAAGCAGCTGGGGGGCACGCCGTTTCAGCGCTCCGTGTGGGCCGCGATCGGCGCCATCCCGCGCGGCGAGACGCGTACCTACGCACAGCTGGCAGCCGGCATGGGCCGGCCGAGCGCGACCCGCGCCGTCGCGCGCGCGTGCGCCACCAACCGCCTTGCGCTGATTGTCCCATGCCACCGCGTGCTCGGCGCCGGGGGCAAGATGACCGGATACCGCTGGGGCGTGGAGCGTAAGCGCGCGCTGCTGGAAATCGAGAAGCGGGGATGAGAGGGTGGTGGTAGTGCAGGTCGATGTATCCGGTTGTATGTGAGGTCAGTTTGACTGACGGGCAACAGGCAGCAGGCGACGCGAGGGCCGGGCGCGTCGCACCGCCGCCAAGCCGCGTCGGGCACCAAGATCTGCCAGCGCATGACTGATCACCTGGAGTGCGCTGCAAGTGAGCCCGGGACGACTGGGCCGGCACTGGGGCAGCAGCCAGCGCCTGCGCCAGCCAGCCGGCCCCACCCCGCGGCTGCGGGAATAACGGCCAGTCACGACAGGCCGACGAGATCCTCTGGAGCCCGGCGTGGTCGGACGAGCTCGCGTGTGCTTACACTCGAGAGCTCGCGCGCTCGCCAAGTGCCGGCGCGCCGGGTGCACGGGGCGGGTGGCACGGTGTGGTGGCGCGTGTTTCATGTGGCGGCCGGCCGTCGATGGCATCCTCGACTGGATTGGGCGTGTCGGCTCGCGTCGTCGGCGTCGCCCGTGGCCCGAAATGACGTCCTTGAACGGTGTTTGGTTGTTGACATCACACTGTCGCTCTCACCACTTCACACTGCACTCTTGCCATTCTCTCTGCGTGCTGCCAACGCCGTTGGCGCATTTCTGACAGCGAGGAGGGCTTGCGCTGACCCCGCCGCCAGCCCCTCCCCACGCCCCGTGCAGCTCCCAGGCCGCTCGCCTCCCTCGAAACTGATCCAAGCGGCCGCGCACTCGCGATGCCATCCGACGTCGCGCCCACCACTGCGACCCTCGAGACGCTCGAGACGCTCGCTATGCGTGTGCGACCGCTCCGCTGCACTGCATGCCCACGCCTGCCGCCTGGTTGGAGAAAAAAATCCAATAAAACACTACCTGCCCCCACTAACACTCGTCTCCTCTCCTCCCCCCATCCCCTTCGTTCTTTGTTTTGGTTCAGTCTGACTGTACTCACCTCCCGTACGGGTCGTGCTCCTGTAACTCTGTACTGTAGTACTCTGCGCCTGTCGCAGCTCACCCCTCTCGAAAACCTTTCTTCTTCTACAACTCTCGTTCCCACCAACCAAGCCAACGACTACAACAATGGGACCCGGACCCAAGCATAAGGGATCCCGCCCCAGACCCAAGGTACCCGCCGGCAGTGTGCGCACGCCGCCGCTCTCGCGTACGGGCTCGTACGCGAGCGTCCGCGCCGCGGCCGACTCGGCGCCCGGCTCGCCCGCGAGCTCTGTCTTCTCGCTCCGTTCGGCCCCGCCGACCCCCAACGCTATCAGCGGCAAGATCCACTGGGGCCGCTCGCTCCAGTTCGACGTCGGCGTCGTGTGCTGGTACAACGGCCTCGCGTGGCGCTGCATCACCGAGCACACCAGCACCAAGGCGTCCCAGCCCCCGGTCCGCCCCGACCTCTGGGAGAAGGTCGGCTTCCGTGCCCCGCCGCCGCCGAGCTCGTCCGCCGCGTCGGTCACCTCGACCCGCTCGTCGTCGCCTCTCTCGAGCGGCAACGTCACTCCCACCCCTGGATCCCCGACTACCTCGATCCACCGCACCGGCGCGCTCTTTGACACGCCGCCCGCGACACCCAACTCCGCCGGCTTCTCCGCCAAGGTAGGTGGCGAGTGGCGCGCTCGCACGTGGCTGATCACACCACCAGATCTCGACTCACGGCCCCAAGGACAACCAGAAGGACAAGCACAAGCCTGCTTCCAAGAAGCACACTGGCCACGGCCACGGCCACGCGCATCACAAGAGCAGCACTGGCTCGCTCAAGAGCAGCACTGGCTCGCTTAAGAACATTCTCCAGCCCGCACAGGCCACCCCTGCTGCGGCTGTCGTCGACACCGTCGCGGTTGCCGCCGGCCCCACCGCCGTGGCTACTGCTAAGGCTGAGGACAAGCTCAGCGCTGTTGTTGCCAAGGACGAGGTTGTTGCCGACAAGGAGACCAAGGTCGAGCCCCTCAAGGCGCTCGAGCCTGCCGCCAAGGCTGAGGTCAAGGTGGCTGAAACCAAGGCTGAGGTCAAGGCCGAGGTCAAGGTCGCTGAGGTCAAGGCTGAGGTCAAGGTCGCTGAGGTCAAGGTCGCTGAGGTCAAGGTTGAGCCCAAGGTTGAGCACAAGGCAGAGGCCAAGGCTGAGAAGCCCGTCGCTGTCGAGGCCGTGAAGGAGGCTACCCCTGCTCCTGTCGTCCCCACCGCTGCTCCGACCGCTGCCCCCGCCGCCACCCCTACCCCTGTCGCCCAGCCCGCGCCGATCACCTTCTTGCCCAAGAAGGCGTACACCGACGCCGTCACCAAGCTCGTCTACCGTCCCATCGCCCCTGCTCCCAAGGCCGAGGCTGCACCCCCTGCTCCTGTTGAGCCCGCCCCCAAGCCCGCTCCTGCCCCTGTTGTCCTCGAGACCCCCGAAACCCCTGCTCACCCGTACGGCTACCTCCCGACGCTCTCAGAGGCCGAGGGGGCCAAGGCCAAGGCTGCCACCCCTGCCACTTCCGCTCCCAAGTCCGAATCCGTCGCCGTAAGATTCTTGAAAGAGACGAACAAGATTTGGTCGCACGCTCACACCCTCAAGGAGGTGCCCGTGGCGGCCCCTGCTAAGACCCCGTGCTCATGCCCCCACCCCCACCCTGCGCCTCCCAAGGTTGCCCCAGTGGCGGCTGTTGAGGAGTCCAAGCCTGCCGCCCCCAAGCCTGTGGACAAGAAGGAGGAGGCCAAGGCGGGGATCACCAAGGCTTCCGGCCCCGTCCTCGCCTCGCTCGTCAGCCAGGAGCAGTTCCTCCGTGAGCTCCGCGCCATCCATGGCCAGGCCTTCCAGTACCCCGTTGTGGGCGGCAAGACTGTCAATCTTTACGAGCTGCTCGCTGCTGTCGTGTCGTACGGCGGTTACCGTGTGGTGAGCTCAGCTGTGTTTATGACCAGGTAGCTGACTCTCCAGCTCGATGCCGAGCCGATTTCCGCCATCTGGACCACCGTGACCAACTTCATCGGCTACGGCCTCGGTGTCGACCCACTCGTCCCTCCCCGCATCCGCGAGGTGTACATCAAGTACCTCGCTGGCATCGAGGTGTGGTACGTTCCTCGTACCGACACGCCGCTCCTCCCCTGGGCTGCCAACACGCTCTACGAGGCTGGCACCACCGTTCTCCACGGCAAGGACAAGTTCTACGCAAAGGTTACGCACCGCAGCACTCTCGAGGAGGTCAGTTCACATGATCTGAGGTGGGCACAACTGACAAACACAGAGCCTCGGCTTCACCCACCTCTGGGCTGCTCTCGGAAAGCCGTACACTCTTCCCTACGTTATCGACCAGGTTCGTGCTCCAGCTCCCAAGGCCAAGCCTGCCACTCCCAAGGCCGAGCCCAAGGCCGCCAACAAGTTCGTCCTTGGCTACTCTGGCCCAGACGTCACCAAGATCAAGGGTGACTCGTCGGCTCCGTGGAAGGCTGGCTACCGCTACTCTGTCGGTGAGCTCGCTTGGGACGGCAAGAAGGTCTACGCTGCCAAGGTGGCGCACTCGGGCACCAATGTCGAGGTGGGTAAAGATGCCTCGACAGTTGCTCACCCACGACCAGTCCCTCCGTTACACTCACCTCTGGACTCCGCTGTTCACCCCTGCTTACCTTGCCATTGCTGCTGCCCCCTGGGCGAAGTACAGGTCGTACTATGTTGGCGACATTGTTTCCTTCAACGGTGTTGCCTACCAGGCGCTCCTCGCCCACACCGCCGCCCACGAGGTGAGCTGAGCGTCTTCTCGACTGGGAGCTCCACTAACGAGGCAGCCCACTGAGGACCTGGTCTGGACCAAGGCCCCCAGCAACCGTCCCGCGACCATCATTGTGGTCGACAAGCCCAAGCCCGTTGTCCCCAAGGCTGTCTCGCCCAAGCTTGTTGCTCCCGCCTCGCCCGCTTCGCCCAAGATCAAGAAGACTGTCAGCTTCGAGGACATCCCCTCGGTCCGCGAGATTGGGCGCAACCCCAGCCCCAAGATCGACCTGAAGCGCCTCCTCCCTGCCCCGTCTGCGCCTGCCGTCGCACCCACCCACGGCAACTTCCCCGCCATTGGCGAGCTCAAGAACATCGTCAACGAGTGGTTCGAGAAGGACAAGGCGGACAAGGCCGAGAAGGACGCCAAGCTCGAGACCAAGGTTGTCAAGGTTGGCGGCGTCCCTGTTGAGGTCAAGGTCTTCCCGGACACCAAGCCGGCTCCCACTGCCTCTGTGCCCGTCCCCGCCGGCCGCCCCAAGCGCGCTGGCCATACTCGCACTCCTTCGGCTCACTCATTCCCGGCCGCCGCCGGTCTTGGACCCATTGTCACCGCCCCGGCCGCCTCGTCGCCTGTCGCCCCTGCCTTGCCCTCGCCTACCAGCTCGCCTCTTGCTCTGCTCCCCAGCGAGTTTGACTTTGTCGCCGAGCTTCGCAGGCTCCATTTCAACCCTCACCTGCAGTACCCGATCGTCAACGGCCGCCAGGTCAGCCTGTATGCGCTCTTCAGCTGTGTTCAGGCCGTCGGAGGGTCCAAGGAGGTGAGCAGTGACACGAGGTATTGACTGACTTCCAGGCCGATGCTCAGCCTCTCGACAAGCTCTGGGCTGTTGCCGCCTCTTTTGTGGGCTTCACTGGTCTCATCCCCGCCACACTCGGCTCGCACGCCGTGTACCAGGCCATCCGTGCCGTCTACTACGAGTACCTCGCCCGCTACGAGGAGCTGTACGTTGCCAAGGCGCGTGCCGTCCAGGTTGGTGAGAAGGTGAAGCAGAGTGCGAAGATCAAGGTGGGTCCCAAGCCAGTTGTCAGCGAGAAGGCGAAGACGGAGCCAAAGAAGGACGAGAAGGAGAAGACGGTTGAGAAGGCGAAGGAGGCGGAGAAGGTGCCTGAGGTCGTGAAGCCTTCCGAGGTCATCGAGCCGGACGTGGTCGCTGTGATCGCGTCGGAGCCCGCACCTCCCCTGGACAAGGCGATCAAGTCCGAGGTCGTCGCTGAGCCCCTTGTCAAGTTTGAGCCCGAGGTGCTCGCTGCCCCCGCTGTGGAGAAGCGTTTCGCTCCGTCGTTCACTGGTCGCACCATCGACGACCTCAAGGGCGATGTCAAGAAGTTCTGGGCGGAGCAGAAGCTCGAGGCAGAGGTCATTGCGCCTGCTGTCAAGGCGACTCCTGTCCCCACACCTGCTGCGGCTGCCCCCGCTCCGAAGGCTGTCGCCCTTGCTCCCCCAGCGGTGTCCGCTACGTCAGCGCCCAAGGCAGCCACTCCTCCCCCTGCCCCTACCTCTGCTCCTGCTCCTCCAGCTGACGACATCAAGATCGACATTAGCGAGGCCGAATTCCGTGTGCGCCTTGAGGCTGTCCACAACCGCGCTGTTGCCTACCCCATCGTCAACGGCCGCCAGGTTAACCTCTACTCTCTCTTCACCTTTGTGCTCGCCAACGGTGGATCGGGAGCCCTCGACAAGGACTTCGACAGGCTGTGGCCCATTGCTGCGGCCTTTGTCGGGTTCCGCGGCTTGACCCCCGACCACCTCGGCGCGCTTGCTCTCGTCAACCAGATCCGCAACCTGTACCAGACGTACCTCGGCCGTCTTGAGGAGGCGTACTGGGTCAAGAAGAGCGGAAAGGTCGAACAGCCGAAGGTTGAGGTTGTTGTTAAGCCTGAGCCCGTGGCCAAGCCCGCTGTTGCGGCGCCGGCGCCCCGCGCGACCCCTCCCCCCGCCAAGAAGCAGCGCAACCTCGAGCCCGCTGGCAAGGTCATTCGCGATGCCCTCGCCGCTGAGCGCAAGGAGAAGAAGGAGGCCGAGGCCAAGGCTAAGGCCGAGAAGAAGGCCCAGCCCAAGGTTGAGCAGCCCAAGGTTGAGAAACCCAAGGCTGTTGACCCTGCGGCCGTGTCCGAGCAATTCTTCCTGGACAAGCTGCGCGAGGCTCACGGCACCAAGGACCTCCAGCCTGCCTTTGTCGACAACAAGAAGATCAGCCTGTACACTCTCTACTCGTTCGTCATCGCGAACGGCGGCTACAAGCTGGTGAGCAGATTGGCTGTCTCTGAGCTTCAGCCGTTGCTAACGCCTCAGTTCGATGCCCAGCCCCTTGAGGACCTCTGGACCCGCGCCACCAACACCGTCGGCTTCACCGACTTGGTGCTCGGCACCCCTTCGGCCATTGCCACTGTCAGCCGCGTCAAGGACATTTATCACATCTTCCTCAAGCGTCTCGAGGACAAGGTCAGCGCTCTCGTCGAGGCCGACCACCGGATCCGCGCGACCAAGCCTGCTGATGCGGTGCAGGAGAAGGGTGTTGTGGAGGAGAAGAAGGAGGCCGAGCCGGCTGTCGCTGCTGTGCCTGCCACGCCCGTTGTTGCCGCCCAGCCCAAGGACGAGAAGGTTAGTGTCCGAGCCGTGCTTCCCGCCCCACCCGCGCCAGTGCTTCCCATTGTTGGAGACACTGGAGTGACACCGTGGAAGACCGACACGTTCTACAATGCCGGTGCGGTTGTGCTGCACGGAGTGTCGGCGTACCGTGCCAAGATCGGCCACAGGAGTAGCAAGGTCGAGGTGCGGCCCAGTGCCTTCTTGTTCTCCACGGTCCGCAGAGCAGCAGAACGCGCGGTTGACATGGTGCTGACGCAACAGGCTTTGACGTACCACAACCTGTGGGAGAAGGTGCGTGTCGTTCCCGACTGGGTCAAGGACAAGGAATACAAGACTGGTGATGTTGCCCTCTCCGCTGGTGAGGAGTGGGAGGCTCTTCGCGACCACACGTCTGCAATCCCTGTGAGTCAGCTTGAAGCTTCCGATTCTGCTAAAGTTGACACACCCCACAGCCTGCCGAGAACGACCTCTGGACGAGCCGTACCAACCCCCCGCGCGTCAAGAAGGTCAGTCCTGTGTCCGTTACCCCCATCCCTGTCGTGGTCAACACGGGCGTTCGCCCCGAGTCTGTTGTCAACTGGCGCTTCAACACGCTCTTCCGCGTCGGAGATGTCGTGTGGTGGGATGGCCGGGCGTTCAAGTGCAAGCTTGAGCACGTCAGCGGCGACCGGGTCAGTCTGGCCACTCAGCAATGCGGGGTAGATACTAACAGGCGTAGCTGCCGTGGGACTCGAAGATCTGGGACAAGGTCCCCGACCTCACGCCTCCTGCTCCCCTCGCTCCCAATGCGACTGTTCCTCGCACCACCCCGGACTGGGAGAAGGGTGTGCCGTACTCCACCGGCAGCGTTGTCTGGTTCGCGGGCAAGAACTGACGCAGCATCAAGGGCCACATCAGCACGGCTGTTCAGGTAGGCGGACTTGTCGACTACAGAGCTGACGAGCCAGACGCCGTGGGTGAAGGACCTCTGGGTCAAGGTCGAGGACCACGAGCTCGCTGGCCTCGTCATCCCTCCTGCTCCTAAGGCCGCAGCTGTCGTCGCTCCTCCTACCCCCGCTGCTGCTCCTGTCGCTGCTGCCCCAGCTCCCAAAGTTGAGGCGCCCAGGCCTACTCCTGTCGTCTCGGCTCTTCACACTCGTCTCAACCGCGTCCCCTGGGAGTACGGCCACCTCTACGAGGAGGGCTCTGTGGCTTGGATTGGCGAGACCCCGTGGCGTTGTGTCGCTGTAGGTCTCTTGGAGTCCCCACAAACCAATACTAATTCCTCAGGCCCCCAAGGAGGGTGTCAGCACTGGACTGTGGGTCAAGCACACCGACGCCTCCCGTGAGTGGAAGCCCCAGTCGGTTCCCGAGGGAGGTCCCAAGAGTGCCGCCAAGCCCTCGAAGCCTTCCCCCGCCCTGGCCAAGGTGGTCCCCACTGCGTGGACGTACGGCGTCAAGTACACGGCTGGCCAGGTTGTCTCGTACGGCAGCGGCCTCTGGCGTGCAGAGAAGGACCACGTTTCTGGCGAATATGTGAGCGTCCCACCAGGCACCATCATGGACTGGCGCTCATTGGCAAAGTCGCCTGCCCAGGGTGTGCAGAACGGTCTGTGGTCCCAGGTCAAGCTTAGCGCCGAACAGGCTGCGGTCAAGGCCGCTGTCCCGGCTCCGGTGCAGAAGCCTGTGTCCGCGCCTGTCGTCGCCGCCCCGCCTGTGCCCAAGATCAATGTCCCCGAGCCCGAGATCACCAACTGGAACTGGAACGGTGTGCAGTACCGTGTCGGCCAGGTCGTGTCCCACGCCGACCGCCACTGGCGCGTTGCCCAGGATCACATCTCCACTTCGGCTGTTGTGAGTGGAGCTTCCACGTCCGGCCGGAGGCAAGCTAACTCGCGCAGCTTCCTCACCAGGGTGCCGTCTCCGGCCTTTGGGAGCTCGTCGGCGAGAAGTCGCCTTCCGCTCACTGGCCTCCCGAGGTGGCAGTTGTCGACAGCCTGTCGACCGGCGAGAAGGTCGTTGTCGACAAGGTTGCCGTCGACGTTGCCAAGGCATCCAAGGCCAAGAAGAACCCCGTGGTCAAGGTGAAGGATTTTGGCGTCGCCTCAAAGCCCGCAAGTGAGGTGGATCCTTCGCCCCTGCCCAAGGCTCGCCCCAAGAGCGGGGCTTCCGAGGGCAACAAGGACGACTGGAAGCCGTACACCAAGTACGACGTCGGTGATATCGTGTGGTACCAGGGTGTTGCTTGGAAGTGTATCCGCTCGCCAACGAACAAGACTGCGGTGAGAGCTGCCAGGTGGTTTAAAATCCTCCAGCTGACACACCCAGCCATCAAGCGACCAGTTCTGGGAGACTGTCAAGGCACCGACGCCTGCTGCTCCGGCTCCGTCGATTGCCCAGATCCTCGACGAACCCGCGTCGTCCGACATCCGCACCTGGTCTCGCAACGTTCACTTCGCTGTCGGCGACGTCGTTTCGCACTCGGGTGCCGCTTGGAAGTGTGTGTTTGCGCACACTTCAGTCCTTGAGGTGGGTCTTGGCCGGCTAATGTGGCCGTCGCCTATAACGAATATTCATCGGGTAGCCCTCGCAGGGCGTCCTGTGGGACAAGGAAAGCGGCCAGCAACACCTCGACCCCGCGCAGTCGGCGGAGCCTTCCACCACGACATCGACGCCGATCGACATTAGCGCTGCGGCCACCTGGGCTCGTGGCGCCACATACGAGCCCGGAGCGGTGGTCAAGCATGTCACCGGCGTCTGGATCGCTCTGTTCAAGCACATCAGTGTTCTTCCTGTGAGTGCAGCTAGGGATTTGTCGCCAGTAGCTGACCACGAAACAGCCATCCGAGGGTGTGCTGTGGCACCTCGTCGCCGGCGCCCCCGTCTCCGCCCCCGCCCCTGCCCCCACCCCTACCCCTCCTCCTGCTCGCAAGACCTACGTCGGTCCTGTCCACTGGGAACCCCACAAGACGTACGCCAAGGGCACGCTTGTTTGGACCGGCGCCTGGGTCTGGGAGTGCCTGGAAACGCACACAAGTCGCAAAGTTGTGAGTGTGCAACAACTGTGATCTGTTCGGCAAGCTGACCTGCCAGCCTGCCCACTCTCGCGAGCACTGGCGCCTCGTCGGCAGCCGCTGGGACCGTTCGCCCAGCTATGTCGACCTCTAGGCTCCTCCTACTTTCATTTCCCCTCACACGCTGCTGCCTGCATACTTCTCGTAGGACCCCATGTACATGTTGCATCGATGCTGTCAGTCGCGCTGCCGCTAACCGACTCTGGTTGAGTCAGAGACGAGCGGGGTAAGAGCATGGCAGGTACTCACTAGGGATACAGCGCCACAAGGACATGAATGACGACAATAACAAGCACAACGGACAGGGCAGCGCTGACCTGGTCGGCTCTGAAGCGCGTATGGGTCGGGACGGCGCCGAGCGAGTTCTGCGCGGGAGAGGTGGGTGCTGACACTGCGCCATAGACGCCAGTGACGCCGGTAGGGCTGGCCGTGGTCGACGCGTCGCAAATGTGCGTGGAAAGGTAGGCCCACGTCCACGGGCAGTTGGCGGCGGCGCGGGCGGCGGCGGTCGCGGCGGTGGGCGCGGGTGGCGTGGGGTACAGGATGATTGCGGTGGGCGGGGCCGTCGGGCCGGGGACGAGGTGGGAGCTCGGGTTGCTCATTGTGTGTGGTCGAGTCGAGGCAGAGAGGTGAGGATGAGTGTTGTCAGGAGACTGTGGTGCGAGGTTGGGTGATGGTCAGTGCCGGTCAGCACAAACAACCCAACACGCCTCGCGCGCCGCCACCACGCGCTGTGCCACAACATACATCTGTCCTGTCCAACCCGAGCTCGTACTTCTGACCACACCACACCTACGCCCACACTACCGTCAGCGGCGCCCCACGTCCCAACTCACAGTCAACAACCACCCGGCCGGCGACCTTCCCAGCGTGCATGCGGCGGTAGATATCGTCGATGTTGGCGAGCGGCTCGACAGCCACCTGCTGCGTCACGTGCCCGTCCGCGACGATCTGGAGCGCCTCGATCGCGTCGAGCCGCGAGCCGACATAGCTCGTGACAATGCTCTTGCGCTCCACGACGCTGGTGAGCATGTCCGCCTTGAACTCGCTGCCTTCGGGCGGGATGCCGACGGCGACCACGCGCCCGCCGGGACGGATGTAGCGCATTGCGAGGGTGTACGCTTCGACCTTGGGCGAGGTGACTAGCGCCGCGTGTGGCCCGCGCCCGTCGGTCGTGGCTGCCTGGATCCTGCGTTGTCAGCTGGGAGCAGCAAGACAGCAGGCTCACGCCGCAACCATGTCGTCCACCTCGCGGAAGTCGAGGAACGCGCGCACGCCGTTACGCTCGCACATGGCCTTCTTCTCCGCGCCGCTGTCGACAGCGATGACGTTGAGCCCCATGAACACGGCGTACTGTACCGCCAGCGAGCCGAGACCGCCGCCCGCGCCGGGGATGGCGATCCACTGCCCCGCGCGCGTGTTGCTCTCCTTGAGCGCGCGCCAGACCGTCAGGCCGGCGCACAGCACCGGCGCGGCGACAGCCATGTCGAGGTTGGCCGGGATCGGCGTGAGCTGCGACGTGTACGACACGGCACTGGGGGTGTCAGTAGGGGGGGTAGGGGGGGAGGCGACCCGACACTACGCACTACTGCTGAAAGGTACCCGGCTCGTCGAACACGCTGTGCTTGGCCTCGGGGCAGATGGCCTCGTCGCCGGCGAGGCACGTATCGCACTGGTTGCACGAGTGGATGATGTACTTGATCCCGACTGGGGTCAGCTGCGAGCGGAACGACTAAGCTCACCCCTGTCGCCGACCTTGAGCTTGGTGATGGGGTCGTTGAGCGCCACGATCTCGCCCGTGCCCTCGTGCCCCGCGATGCAGGGCCGCGGGGTCGGCAGAGCAAACTCGTCATGAATGAGGCTGTAGTCGGACTGGGTGGGCGTTAGTTACAGGGGGGCACCGTGCCACTGGCCAGCTCACATGGCACACTCCAGAGTAGCGCAGGCGGACGAGCGCCTGGCCCGGCTTGAGGTCCTCGGGCTGCACGACGGGGATCGTCTCGACGACCGTGCCGGCCTCCTTGGAGCGCGAGACGGCTGCCAGCTGGGTAGTGGGGATGGGCGTGATAGTCATGGTGTGGGCTTGCGGGGTATGCAGGACGTTCGTTTCCTCCCTCTCGTCCCATCTTATAGACGTCGGCGCCGCGACGCGGTGCCCAGCGGGGCCGCCGGCGTGCAGCTTTTACAGAGTCTAGGCGATAGGCGCATCGTCGAGCACGAGAAGATGGGCCCCCTCACCCTCAGTTTGGCGGTACTCTGCGCGCCGTTATCTGTACTCCGCGGTGCTGTCTGGGTTGTTCCGACCGACGTACCGCCTATCGAGTAAGTTGCACGCAGAGATGGGTCGTGGGGTGGCGGTTCGCGATACTCGGCAATTCTGGCTAAACTCGGTAACATGTCGTCTGGACGCCGAGAGGTCAGCCGTCTTCAGCATGCATATGCACTATGTATCTCGGAGGTATGGTATTGGCGCACAGCCGTCCTGAGCCCCGTGCATGCAGCCAGTGACTGCTTTTGGACAGGTGGATAGCGCCAATCGCGGACACCACTGTCCGTCTCCATCACCACCATGGGGCAAGCCAACGACACGCTTGAGCTCTACTCGAGCACCTTCACGAGCAAGGGCATCTCCGGCGCGATAGGCAGCCCCTGCCCCAAGCTGTACGACCTCAGGTCGATGCCGCTGCAATGTCAGCATCTCGGTCCCTGCCCGGCAACTCACGGCATCCGGCGCTGCTCCGGCATGTCGGGCAGCGTCTCAAAGCTGAAGCTGCGCAGGAGCACAAACAACGCGACCTTGATCTCGGCAATGGAGAACCTGTACCCGATGCAGTTGCGCGGACCACCGATAAACGTCATGAGGTTGGCGTAGATGCCCGGCGTCTTGATCGTCGGCTCGGTCGCGTGCCGGTCGGGGTTGAACTTGTGCCCGTCGGGACCCCAGATGCTCGACGCCACATTCATCGACGCAATGGCTGGGGCGTTAGTAGGCTACAAGAAGCAGACCAGCTCACGGATCATGACTGTCGTGCCCTTGCGCAGCACGACACTCTCGACCAGCTTGCCGTCACGCCCCTTGATCGGCGTGCCGAGCGGGATCACCACGTCGGTCATGGTTCGGCGCATCGTGTTAGACACGGGCGAGTGGATGCGCAGGATCTCGCGCACAAAGTATTCGAGGTAGGTGAGCGAGTTGAGCGTGTCGCTGAAGTCAGTCAACAAGCGCGGCAGGAGTTCACGTACAAGCTCGGACTGTCCTCGTCCACAGTCAGGATCTCCTTGCGCAGCCTGTCCTGCATCTCGGGGTGGCGGCCGAGGCGCCACAGCGCATACGACATGGCGAC
This sequence comes from Vanrija humicola, assembly GCA_008065275.1. Classification (NCBI taxonomy): domain Eukaryota; kingdom Fungi; phylum Basidiomycota; class Tremellomycetes; order Trichosporonales; family Trichosporonaceae; genus Vanrija; species Vanrija humicola. The sequence continues at coordinate 1,531,510 of QKWK01000006.1, forward strand.
AGCGGTCGTCTCGGCACCAGCAAAGAGCTAAGGTCAGCGCTGTACGGGCCTCATACCCACGAAGGTCCGGATCTGGTCAACAATCTCGTCCGTGCTCATCTGTTCGGAGGGCTTGGCCGCGAGGTTGGACTTGAGAAGCAAGGAAACAAGGTCACGACCAAGCTCCTCCTTGGCATCGCCCGAGGCTGCCTCGAGTGCCGCCATCTTGTTCTGTACCAAGCACTGGGTTCAGTGCTGTTTACAAGACGCAACTTACGCGCCCGACCTTGACCGCTGCGTCATTGTACGCCGTCATCTTGACCTGCGCCTCCACGGGCTAGGGCGTCAGAGGGAAGGTAGACGGCGCGCACTCACCAACTTCTCCGTCCATGGCATCATAGCAAACAGCTGTGCGACCTCCCGCTTCTCCTTGTTGCCCAGTGCCTCCTGCATCGCCCGCCAAGAGTCCGTGAACTCGGACGGCGAGTTGTTCAGCGCTGCCGTATCGTGGTTGAACCCGGCCGTGCCGATGATGTCAAGGGCCAACTCGGCCAAGGGCTTCTGAACATCGATTTTGCGGCGTCCACCGACGACCTGGGCGCTTCATCAGTACGGCGCAACTCCACGCTCACGCACAATCTTGTCGTCGCCTTCAGCCCTGCGTGCGAGCACAGCGCCATCATGCGACGGGTCAAAAAACGACGCAAATTTGTCGCGCATCTCGAACGCCTTTTCGTAGAACAGAGGCACAAGCTGACGGAGGGCGGGCGGCCCAAATGTCGGGTTCATTGCCTGGCGTCAGCATCACTGTTCAGTCCACTCCTCACCTTGCGCGCTCGGCGGTGCGGGCTCCCCTCGAGCATGAGCAGCCCCTGTCCGCCGACGAGAATGCCGAGGAGGTTGAGCAGGCGAGGGGGCTTCTGAAAGACATAGTCGTTGGCGAGGATGTAGTTGGCGGCAGTGGGGTCGGTCGAGTAGAAGATGTGTGTACCGAAGAAGCCGTGGATACGGCCGGTGGGCCACGGCTCGGTCCACTCGCGGAGGAGAGAGCTGTCTGCGCCGTCGTCGTTGGCAGACTCCATAAAGTCGCGCCAGTTCCCAAAGACAGCCGACGAGTTGTCCGGCCCCGGCAGGTTGGCGAAGCTCTCGGACAGCCTGGCCCGGCGGTACGGGAACAGGAGCGCCCAGGTGAGGAGGGCGACGGCGCCGAGAGCCACGGGCACGCTCACGAGGAGCGACGTGCCGGCCAGTGCGGAGACGACGGGCGCGAATACGCCGGACAGCGGCAGCGACGAGTTGGGCATGGCGCGGCACAAGTGGGTGATGATGGGAAGCGGGGTCGTCGAGGCAGCCTGTATATACCGGCCCGTCGTCGAGACGGTGTGCCTTGGGTCTGCTCTCGACGACGCCCGCTCAGATCCCTGCCATTTGTCTCCTGAAACCGAGCAACATAAACTCTGGGCAATGATGCAATTGGGACATAGTGAGAGGTTGTAAGCCGCCACGGAGCTCGGGCCAGTGTCGCGACGGGAATTCCGACCGGAACAGCCGGCTTTGCTTCACGTGAGCCACGGCCGTACCTATCGACCCGGAAGTCGTTGGCAGACAAGAGTGCTGAAGCATGCATAGACAGGTCATTATGATCGTAAGTCCCTTGAGCCATGGGCCGTTATCGCTCCATGGCTGTTTCCCGTGGTATATCTACTACTGTACAGTTGCGTCGTCCACCCTACGCCTCATCGACCATGCGCATGAGCAGCGGCACCTCAGGTCCCGTCTCGATCCCCTGTCCGACGCTGTACGACCGCAGATCGAGGCCGGACATCCGCAGCTGCTGAGGATTGGAGGGGAGCGTCTCAAAGCTGAAGCTCCGGAGGAGCGTGAAGATCACCACCTTCGCCTCGGCGAGCGAGAAGCGGTGTCCAATGCAGTTGCGCGTGCCGCCGAGGAAGGTCATGAGGTTGCCGTACACGCCAGGTGTCTTAACCTTCGGCTCGACCTCGTGGCGGTCCGGGCGGAACTCGGACGCATCAGGCCCCCAGATGCTCTTGTCGACGTTGACGTTGGCGATGGGAATGAAAATCGCCTGGCCCTTCGGCAGCATGATCGAGTCCATCATGCGGCCGTCTCGTCCGCGGATCGGCTTGCCGAGCGGAATGTGTGTGTCCTCTGCCGCAACACGGAGCGCGATGCCCACGGGGGCATGCAGGCGGAGCACCTCACGCACGAAGTACTCGAGGAACGTGAGGCTGTTGAGCACCTCGAGGCTGGGCTGGTCCTCGTCGACCGACATGATCTCCTCCCGCAGACGGGCCTGCATCTCGGGGTGGCGGGCAAGTCGGTAGAGGATGTACGCCATGGTGACGGATGTTGTCTCGGCGCCGGCGAAGAGCAGCGTGCGGATCTGGTCGACCACGTCGTCGGTGCTCATCTTCAGGTGGCCGGGAACGTTGGGGCCGGCGTTGGCGAGGATGAGGTTCGACACGACGTCACGTCCGAGCTCGGTCTTGGGGTCGACGCCGGTGTGCAGAGCGGCGTTGAGGGCCGACACCTTGTCGTTTACGAGGCGCTGGGAGGTCAGAAGATGGTCATAATTGAGACTCTGGGTACTTACCCTTCCGACGTCGACCACAGCCGCGTTGTATCGCGTCATCTTGGCTTGGGCATCGAGGGGCTTGCTGGTCAGCTGGGAACAGAATGGCCTACTCACAATCTTCTCGAGGAGTGGTGCGCCCGCACAAATCTGGGCAATCTCGCGCTGCTGCACGTTGCCGAGAGAGTCGAGCATTGCGCGCCACGTATCGGTGAACTCGGAGGACCTGTCGGCCACAGCGCCAATGTTGTAGTTGAACCCGGCGGCACCGATACAGTCGAGGCCGAGTTCCCCCAGGTACTGCTGGACATCGACCTTGCGAGTCCCGGGAATGCGCTCGGACGGGTCAGCCGCTTTGCGGCTGGTGAGTCGGTCTTGGTTCGCAGGGTCGAAGAAGGACGCAAACTTGTCACGCAGCTCTGTGGCCTTGTCGTAGAAGATCGGAACCATCTGGCGGACGGCAGACGCGTTGAACGTTGGGTTCATGACCTTGCGGCAGCGGCGGTGGGCATCACCCGAGAGCACCGCGAGGCCGTTGCGACCGACGAGGATGCCGAGGAGGTTGAAGTAGCGGTCGGGCTTGGGGAACAGGTAGTCGTTGTTGAGGACGTGGTTGAGCGCCGTCAAGTCGGTCGTGTAGAACATGTGGCTGCCGATATGCGAGTGGAAGCGCCCCGTGTGCCATTTCTCTGTCCAGCTGATGGGAAGTGCGGCGCCAGCGCCGTCCTCGTTAGGCGTGTTCTTGAAGTCCGCCCAGTTGCCCTCCCACCAAGAGGTGCGCGTCTTAGGCCCAGGAAGGTTGGCGAAGTCACCGCTGAGCGTCCATGTTGGATAGTGGAACACGTAGAGGTAGATTGCGAACCAGAGGAGTGTCCAGACGATGGGGATCGAGAGGTACAAAGGCGCGGAGAGGAGCCAGGCGAACGGGTTGGGCAGAGACCAGCTTCTGTACGCGTCAAGCGTCACTGGAGGGAATGTCCGCGACGTGTTCGGCGGGAGGATGATGAGGTCTGGGAGGGTCATTGGTGGTACCGACATAATGAGTGTGAGTTTCTCGAGGACTGGGGAGACTCCCCACAAACATGCGGCTGTGGTTTATATCTTGCCGCATCTCTGAGACACTCGTCGCGGGGGAGGCGCTGTTTGGCAAGCCTGAGAGCCCCGCTATATCGAGTTGAACCTTACTTTCGCTTGCTTCAACCGGATCAACATAGAGTAGCCCGCGGTGGAGCTGTGTGAGCACCGTACCCCTCGCGGAAGGACGCGTTCAGTCCTCCACTAACGTGTGTCTGAAACGCAGTTATCAGACTGGTCTAGGCTGGTTGCTGGCCTGACCGGGCGTTAGCACGCGCACCAGGAACAGCAAGAGGCATGTGAGCATTCCGGCGGTGTGCACAGGGCGATGTGTACGGCCAGAAACAACTGCTGGATGGAAGGCCCAGGCTGGCTGATAGACACCGCCAACGGACATTTGCCCGAACCTGGGCCAGCAGTTGGGCAATGTGTGCCGTGTGTTCGACGCGTCCCGGCCTCGGTTGACCCAAACGGCCCACTGAGCGTGTCGGATGTCGAGAGTGACCAGGACGACCAGGGGGTGTTCTGCGGGTAGATGTGCCATGTATTGACAGACTGGGTCATGTCAAACGGTGAAAACACGCTACTCCCCATGGAATCCCATCCAACATTCAAGGTTGTCTCAGATGGATTCCGCCCAATATGCCACTCGGGCTACCATCCGATGATCTCGGCTTCGTTTATTCGGGGTTAGCCTCGGAACATCGCAGTACCAGGACCGGATGGCCAACCCAAGACGCGTGGTAGGCACGGGGTGTACTGTGCAATCATGCATCGAATACCATCACGCACGCGTCGTCGGATGATACGGACAAGGGGAGTGGGGGTGTATTTCGCCGCTTGGTTGCCGCTGGCTTGGGAGGGGTGTGTCGGTTGGGATGTGCTCAACGCAGATGGTGTGAGCGCGTCGCATTGTGTCGAAAGAGTCACGTTTACTTGATGGCGAGAGAGAGCAAACGGTATGCCAGGCGGGAACGCGTACAGATGGGTGAACTACAGTTGGTGGGAGGGACAGGACGCTGGCTAACTGGATAGAGAGAATAGGAACGGGCTACTAGAAGACTTAGGAGGCACGCTGGTGCCTTTGACTACGTGGTTGCTTCTGTTGCGCTTTTGGACGAGCGGCAGCGCTTAGAAGCGAAGCGATTTAAGAAACAGGAATGAGAGTGGTGCCGCAGCGTTAGTCGGCGCCGTGCGTTGGTTAATGGAGTGCGGCGTGGCGCGGTGCACAGGGCGTGCCGGGACGGCCAGCGCAGGTGCGGACGACCACCGGTGCTGCTGTTCGATTTGGTGCTTGGCCGACTGTATTGTTAGTGAGGGACGCGACGCGGGAGGACAGGGGCAGGGGAGGTGGGACTGATGGAGGAGACGCCATGTCCCGCAAGGAACAAGACGCGGGTGCCCCATCGCAAAACGCCGCCAAGTCACCGCCGCATCCATCCACAACAACTCACACTTGAGCCATGCTGGACGGGTTCGGAGCGACGAGTACCACTTTTTCAGACTCTCGGCCGGAGAGCTTGGACGTCCGTGGTGGTGGTGGTGGTGGTGGTGGTGCGCGAGCGCGTGGGGATGCCCATGCGCGTCGAGAGCGCCGTGGGCGTGCGCATGGGCTACCGCCTCATGGTGGCGGCGCTTTGAGCGCGTGGTAGTCTTCTGCCGACGGCTTGTTGGGAGCGGCACGACGACAATGTCAATCTCGAACAGGCCATGGTCGCGCGCGAGCTCGTAGTCGCCATCATAGTCGTACTCGTTGGCGCTGGTGTCGTATCCGCGGTCGCACGGGTGGACGCGTACGCTGGTGACCGTCTTGTCACTGTCGTCGTCGAGCCAGAGACCAAGCGAGCTCACGGGCGAGCACGCAGTCTGGGATGCGAACGGTGAAGGGGACGACGAACGCGAAGAGCGGCGGAAGGGCATGTAGTGGCGTTGGTGGTGGATTAAAATGAGAATAGGTAGATAGCAGTATACCACAGCGCCGAGGCACTGGGGGAGACCTGGGCATCGGTTCATCAGAGGACACAGGTTTTTATGGACCAAGATCCGGCTGCGCTGCCCCATGCAAGAGACATCTGGGGCCTGATAACAACAACGGCGACCAATCGTGCCCTCCTCTTGTCGTCCACGTCGGTTACAAGGACGCATGGGGCTCAGTCTGCAAATTTCCGCCGACAGTGTCGGGGTCGTAAGTCTTCGCACCGGACGAGCTTGGTTGTCAGTGGTCAAGGCAGTCAGACGACTGGGCCGTGAGGCATTTTGGAACCGACGTCGTCGTGGTCTTTGCAGCTTGGCATAGTCTCTCTCTCGTTGTACGCGGCACGGCCGAGCCGGACGGAGGGAGCGAGGCGCAGGGGCCACTGTGATTCTGGCCATGTGAGACAATGGCGCCCGGCCAAGAGCGCACGTATGGGGCCGCTGGGGCCATCTGGGGAGGCGCGAGTGGCGGCAGCCGATGAGGTCAGTAGGAGATCCGTGGAGTGGCATCGGGCGTCTTGGCGGGCGTGCACCCGCCCACCAGCTCATCCGGCGCCGGCGGCGAAGAGTGACTGCTACATCCCAAAGTGTTGAACTGCTACAGTGTTTAAAGCAAGATTAATGGCGCCGGTTGAAGGCCGCGGATATAGTATGGTTTGGTGGTGGTTTAGGGAGGGCTGCCCATGAGCCCCTCAGAGTGCTGTCCGGCCACGAGTCTCGACAGGGAGTGCCAGCATGATGAAAGCAGTGCTGTTGAGTGTCAGTTGACGTGTTCCTTATCTCTCCGCGACATTCCGGAATGACGACCCCACACGTAGGACTCACGCAACAAAGATGCCCGCTGAGGCGTACACCGGGCCGTTGGGCGTCAGGCCTGCCTTGGAGTAGACGGCGATAATTGGCGCGAACAGGCCAGTAACGCGCGACGCAGCCGAGCAGATGGCGTCACCGGTGCCGCGCGACGGGGTAGGGAAGAGCTCGGGAGCGTAGCCGTACAGCACACCATCTGGGAGAGAGTTAGTACCAGCTCCAGTCCGTGGCTCGGCGCGAACCGGGTCGGCTCGCCGGCAAGGTAGCCGACGACCACGCCACTCACAGAACGCATTCTCAAAGAACGCAGCGATGGACGTGAGAGCGTTGACCTGCACCTGCGTCTTGGCCTGGGTAAGAGCGAACAGGAAGATACCGGCCAGCAGGGTGAACGAGGCCATGGCCAGCTTGCGTCCCGACCGGCTCCAGTCGACCATGAAGGCCGCGAGAATCGAGCCAGGGATACCGCATGCTGCTTGGTACGTGTAGCTGGCGTAGGTGTCGCTGAGGTTCATGTTACCAATGTCCTGGTACTTCTGGGCGAGGTAGGTGCCGAGGAAGCCGTTGTAGAGGGGGTACGCGAGGCCGAGTGAGGCGTAACAGAGGGTGATAAGGGAGGTCGAGAGAGCGAGGCGGGGAGTGGAGAAGAGGGCGCGCACATGCTCGAACGACACATCCTCGAACGAGTTCTTAAGCAGCTCAATGGTCGAGAACTTGGTCTCGACCTTGCCCTTCTCCTCGGCGGAGAGGTATGGCGCCGCGGCACGCTCGAGGTCCTGGACCGTCAGGCTGCTCTCCTTGCCGTTCCGCTTGGCGATCTTGTGGATGACATCGACGGCCGCGGCGTCCTTGCCGATGGAAGCGAGGAACTTGGGCGACTCGTAGACGGGCATGACGAAGAAGCGGAGGGCCCAAAGGAAGATCATCATCGCGCCGAGGGTGTAGTAGGTGTATCGCCAGCCCATGTTGGACTCCTTGGTGCAGAACGTGCCGGCCTTAGGCGTCTCGCAGCCCCAGCGCGCAAGGAACGCCCAGGCAATGAGAGAGGCGACGACCTGGCCAATGGCCCACCACACAGAAAGAAGCGTGAGGAGGTACTGCTGCTTTCCGGGGAGGAACTCGACTGGAGTGGCATCAGCGGTGGTCGTTACGTCGGAGCCGGCGGACGACCATACTCACGGAACATGGTGCCGTCAACCGGCATGTTGCCACCGACGCCGAAGCCGCAGCACGCGATCATGGCCGCGAAGGCAGTGAAGTTGTTGGTCGCACCGGCAGCGATACCGAACACTCCGCCGATAACGAGGGTGCAGTTCCATGCAATGCGGCGGCTGGGTGTGTGAGCGATAGCCGATGTTTACAGAGGCCGGAGCGAGCGAGCCAGCGCACAAACACGCCTGCCTCTGACGCTACCCATCACAACACGACTCACCCAATAATGTCGCACGAGCAACCCCAGAACGTCGCGCCGATAATAAGACCAACGTAGAGAGCCAGAGTGGCCAGACGGACCTCGGGGTATCCGCGCCACTCGTTGGCGACGGCCGGCATGATGATAGCAATGCCCTGGAGCCCTGGGTGGGTTAGCCGCGAGTCAGACAAGTTGAGAGATGAGCGTGGAGCTGCACAGCGAGGGAGCAGCACCAGCTGACCCCGCACCGTCCCAGCAGAAGCTCAGACAGGGCTCTCCTCCGGATGTACACCGTCCAACTCACAAATGTTGTCCGCAAACCAGCCAAATCCAGCCTGCGATGGTAAGCTGATGCTAATTACTATATCCACCCAGGCTTACTGAGAAGAAGAGCTCGTACTGGTACCTGCCCATACCAATCTCGGCAATGGCCTTGTTCAGCAGGTCGACCTTGGCGAGGAAGGCCGGCTTGATACCCTCGCGCTTGGCCGTGAGGGTGATATCGCTCACGAGCGACTCGGTGTCGACGAACGTCTCGTCGTCCTCGCGGTGCTTCTTCTCGTCGTCAACACGGTGCTTCTTCGTCGACAGTTCGGCAGAAGCCTTCTCGTTGACGGACATGGTCGCGTGCGGGTCGTGCGAGTGGACAAGAGAAAGCTAGCAGTGGGAAAGAGATGGCCGCGACCTTTTCGAGATTATTTGGATCACCTGCTGCCCAGACTCTGCAGCGGCGGAGGCCTCTCAGCGCCTAGTGTCGGCTACGGCTCATGCTGGGGCGGTCGGAATAGACAGGTGCCGATTGTGGACTGCCGACCAACGTGGGGCAGCCGGTGCACGTTTGAAGGCCAACTAGGGCCGCTGATTGGCCCGTGGCCATGCTGCGCGTGTCCTGTCGTGACTGGCGACGGGTTTCAATGCCGGTGAGCTCAAGCTGGCGGCGATGTGCGCCGGCGCGGAGGTGACACGATGGCATTGTGGAGGATGTTGTGAACGTGATGAGACTCGGAGAGGATGTGAGTGGACAGGCCTTGGCGGGTGAAGGCGGGTGGGTGTGAAGCGAGGATACGAGTCGACGTCATGAACGTGCCTGCCGCTGCGGGAAGTCGGCGCGTCGCGACACGCCCCGTCTTCGACGCGCGTGGACGCGTCCTTCGCTAGCCTTCATTGATTACGGTAATGTGGTCGGCATCCACACAGTAGGCGATGCAATGTCTGACATGCTAGTGGCATTGTCTGGGCCACAATCCTCTTCTGAATCAATCGGATCGGCGGGCTGATGGTGGCCTCGCCCAGCGCCCGTGCCCTCACCGGCACCATTCCGCCGACGCCCATGATTGTGTCGATCAGCTGACTCTCATGGGATGGGAGGGGGAGTACTGCACGTCTGTCTCACAAAGCCGCGTCTGCGCGTCCACGGCTGGTGAATAGCTTGCATCCTTCGACAGACGAACTCTTTACCATCGATGCGCTGCTGTTATCAGTGCCGGCCTGCACCACCAAAGGCTTCTCTTTCGGCAGTTTCGGCTCCTCCCTCCGAAGGGACCCTGGGTATTAGAAACAGTTCACATTGCGGATGGACAGTGTTAATGAGAGCTCTATCAACCGTTGCATCACAGTGACCATACCCAACAGCTGTAACCGCCGATCGAGGTCGGACCGGCACCTCCAAAAAAACAACTCACAACAATACCTCCCATGATGCCTGTTGGCGCCCTACAGCCAATCTGTGGGCCCAGCACTTAGTTTGACCAAGTTCACCCATCGTCTCGCACCTATCAGCTCACGTCCGTCCGACGTCCTCCGCAACAGGCACCCCGCCACCAAAGCCACAGGCGCCGCCACCGCGGACGCAGTCCTCCTCACATGCTACTGTTTCCCAAGGCGGACGGACATCTTTGCTCTCTGACCCTGTGACCCTTGATCACCGATACCAATACCGGCGGGCCCAACGACAGTATGATTCTGGTCATCACAGATTTCTCAGACGAGACTCACACACCTGCACTCATCGCCTTACACCAAGGAGGCAAGCAACGCTACCATGGGCCCTGGGGCTGTGGAAACCATGAGCATCAATGATGCCCCAGCTGCTCGCCCCAACCCGGCGGCTACATTTGCGAAGGTGGTCGAATCCCCCCTTACTGGTGTTCCTCTCGCCCGCGCGCCGTCCCGGCGGACAACGTCACAGCAGAAGCAGCAGCACAAGCACCTGCTCAACGTCCCTCTCCCTCATATGTGGAAGCATGGCTCCGAACTACCTCACGAGCTGGATAGCCTTCTGCACACGGTCACCACACTACCTCCGCACCTCCGTCACCACCGAGACGAGGAGCTGTACACGATTGTCAATGATAGCCTCACGACTCTGCGGAGCGCGCCCCTCGAACGGAGCACGACGATCACGACACTCGGGCTCGGACCACCGCCCGACGGCGGACGAGAAGCGTGGCTCTGCGTCCTGTCTGCTTTCCTCATCTTGGCCAGCGTCTTCGGGTTCGGTGAGCTTGCAGTGAGGTTGGTGCTGACGCCAGTGACCAGCATGGGACAGCTGAACGCGTACTACCTCAGCCACCAGCTGAGTGGCTACTCAAAGTCACAGGTGGCGTGAGTCTCGCCGCCAGAGGGTTGGGCCTCACACGCACAGCTGGATCGCGAGTTGCCAGAGCACACTCAACTTTGTCCCCTCGGTCATCTGGGGACGAGTCTTCGACGCACATGGCCCGCGTGGCCTGGTAATCTCCGGAACGGTGGTGTGCTTCCTCGCACTGGTAGCCGTTGCTTGTGAGCTGCTACCATCTCCTGAACCTGACACCAGTCTCCCACGAGTACTACCAGTTCCTCCTCGCCCACATGCTCTTTGGGATCGGCGCGTCGCTGACATACTCACCCGCCACAAGTGTCGCCCCCCACTGGTTCCTCCGACACCGGAGCACTGCAGTGGGCATTATCGTGTGCGGCGCCGGGCTGGGCGGAGTCGTGTACCCCATCATGATCAAGCAGCTCACCGACCGGCTAGGTATGCTCTCCGTCCCGGAGTCAAAGCTTACACTCAGCATTCCGCGACGCGATCCTCATTATCGCGGGGATCACCGCCACCCTCATGCTCCCAGCATGCATTTGGCTCCGGACGAGACTACCGCCACACACTCCCCCGGCATGGCGCGACCTCGGGAAGCCGTGGCATGAGAAAGAGTATGCTTTTCTTGTGCTCGGCGCAGCAGTGTTCACGTTGAAGTAGGTCCAGCTCAGCTACTGTAGCAGCTGACACCAGCTTCTTCACACCCTACTTCGACGCGCCTGTGCTCGCAGCGAGCAACCTCACGCCAAATGTGGCAGCGTACGCGGTCGCGCTCCTCCAGACAGGGTCGTTCATCGGTCGTGCCCTTGCCGGAGTCTTGGCAGACAAGCTGGGTGTCTGGAACCTCTTTGGCAGTGTTGGCCTCGCCACGCCTGTATGGATCCTCGCCACCTGGATTCCCCACGTTGGCTCGGGCGGCGGTATCGTCGCGCTTCTGGGGTACGGGGTCCTCTCTGGGGCCTGGATCACTCTCGTATCGGCATCGGCCGCAGCCATCTCGCCCACACGCGAGATAGGGCTTCGGCTCGGCATGCTGTGGAGCGCGACCGGTCCACCTATTCTCATCGGGCCGAGCGTGAGCGGACAGCTGATCACATCGGCGGGTGGCAAGTTTACCTATGCTGGCGTGTTCTGCGGGTGCACGCTCCTTGCTGGTGCCCTGCTGATTATGGTTCCCCACATCGGAAACTGGCTGCGACGGAAGCGGGGCCAAGGTGAACACCTCGACGCTGATGATGCAGACACCGAAGACAAAAACCGGTCTTATGCGCCTGAGACGAGTGCCAGCAATACCGTGGTGGCCCTTGCGCTCCTCAACAAGCCCGATGGGCCATAGAACCTGCACCATATGTACAAACAATGCATACTGCCATTTGCCCTTTACGCGGCGTCGCTGATGGTGTCGACGAGCTTGCTGGACGCGCTGTCGACGTTGACTCCCCACCTCTCTGGCGTGGTCTGGAGGTACAGGACACCGTTATCGACAGCGGCCTCGGCGTAGCTGCCGCCGTGCTTGCCGCCGCTAGTGAGCGCCGGGACCACCCTGAGGGCCACCTCGTTGGCGGACACGACCTCCTCCCACGCCTCCTGCAGGAGGTCGTCCGAGTCGAACTTCTGGTACTTGAGGGCGGAGACAAAGTCGTAGAAGTAAGCCTTGGCGATGGTGCCGATGCGGCTGTCGGGGTCCTTGTCCTTCTTAACCTCCTCGAGAGCGACGTACACGGCGTCGAAGTTGGGGTTGAGCACCAGCTTGTCGTTCTTGAGGATTGTACGCGCCTCAGCCTGCAGGCCCTCCGCGTCCTGGGTGTAGTCACGGGCGATGGCTGCCTTGGCAGCGGGCGAGAGGCGGGCCTCGCCTCCGTTGGCGGCCGAGTCGGCCTTGCCCAGCTGCTCGAGCAGCTTGTCCTGGTTGAGGCCTTCGTCGACGTTGACCCACAGACGGTCCTCCTTGAACACGATGAACAGCTTGCCGTCCTTGATCAGGGGGCCGCAGTACGAGTACAGCCCGTCGTGGTCGACATCAAGCGAGAGCTGGTGCTCCGGGACAAGGCGGTTCAGCTCGGCGGCGCCCTCGGCGTAATCGCGGAGGAAGTACTCCAGAGACGAGGCGGCGCGGTCAAAGTAGCTGGGCGTAAGCAGGGGCAGGGCACGGCCGGCAACTTACCCGTTGATGACCTCGCCAGGGCGGCCCGCATAGCTGTCGCTCGCGGCCACGTAGGGCGCAATGATGAGTGGGTCGACGTTGATGGTCCAAGCGGTGCCGAGAACCTTGGAGATCTCGGCCTCGTACTCCGCACGCTTCGAGTCCCACTCGTCGCGGACTGGGCCGGTGTCAGCTCTGGCTCGGATCAGAAAGGCAGAGCTCACTGTTCTTCTTCTCAACGAGGCTGAGCTTGGCGGCGGGGGCAAGAGGCATGTTTGTGGTGTGTGCTGGGTAGTTTGTGCATCTCTCCCCACCCAGTCATCCGCCTTAAGTACCTACGGCAGTCGTTGACAGCAGCAGCTGCCCATCTCGAGCTCGACGCTGACCTTGAGCGCGCGGCGTCATCGTTACTGCGCTTCGATTGTGGCGCTACCCTCGCCCTGGGTTTCCCTTTGCTTCATGTGTCAAGCAGCGCCACTGGAAGGATGGTGAAGGGATGTCGGCGCTCCTAGGAATGCTGGTGCATGCGGTCCGCGGGTAGGACGGCCTTGGCAGCCCGCAACCAGTCAGCCGGCACGTCCTTGAATGGGCATCGGACCAGCTACCGCGGCTGCCGGGATGTCGTAAGGGTAAGCGGTACGCGTCGACGCGTGCTGGGGCACGAGCTCGCACTGTTCGGCTCGGCGCACTGCCCATCGCGCCTTTGGATCGGATCTGGTCTGCACCTGGGGCAATGCATCGGCCCGAAGAGGAGACTGCGGGCAGGGAGGCCCACCCCCTTTCGGCTGTTAGCGCTTTGTGCTCCGCCATGGCGGCGGCGGGGAGGAGGACTGTGCGGGATGCTCCGCGCATCGCCGGCGACGCCATGCACGGCACGGCATCGCATTGTCACCGCGTTCAGGCGGGCGTTACGATCGCGGCGTCGCCGACGAGGCTGCCGCTGCTCCGAGTCACAGCAACAAGAGGCAATGGCTTGACATCGTTGCATTGCATGACGTTGAGTTGCGATATTGCACACCAACCATTGCGATGTCTCTGTGAGCAGCTCCAGCCAGCACCGTACGCACCCACTAACCCCCCAGCCCCCTCAAGGTCCGCATCGGTATCCGCGACGAGTGGGACAGCCCAGCGTGCGAGCTGCAGAAGGCGCTCGCCGACCTGGCGGACACGCTGGGCACGGTGCCCACCATCAAGCCCGACTGGAGCGTGCTTGTGGCTGCGCTGGAGAGCGGCTACACGGACAGCGGGCGGGTTGTCCCCGGCGTTGCGGCACTCGTGGCCGCGTGGGTGCGCGCGCTGGCTGAGATCGTGGAGGACAAGGAGCACGAAAGCTGGACGGAGACGCTGCTCACGAAGATGGGGGGAAGCCACCTCCAGGTCCTTCTGAACGTGTCACCGGATGCCCAGTCAACGCAGGCGGTGACGAGGTGGACTCAGGACTCGTTCGAGATTGTACTTCCGCAGAGGGAGAACGACAACCCCCGCTCCACGCTCCCTCTGCATAAAGCTGCGTTGTTGGCTGTATGGGATGATGGCAAGCTCGTGGCAGAGGACGACTGGGCCGAAGCGGTGGCCGACCAGGCGGCTGCCGCCCCAGCAGTAGGGACAGCCACGGTGAAGGCGGCGGCCGAGCCAGGGTACATTCCCAGTGTCAAGACATACCCTCGGCCCGACCAGCTGCTCCAGCGCCCGCCGTACCACCTCATCGTGAGCTGGGCCAATGTGATCGAGATACAGGGCAGCCATTCGCCGAGCTTGGAGTTTATTGCGGAGTACTTGCAGAAGTGGTGCCGCAGGGATCAAAACAAGACCGACAAGGTGAGGCTTAAGGCGCGAGACGTGGATGGTGCTGAGCCCGCAGCCGCCCGTGTTCACGATCAAGCTGCATCAAAGCCAGTTTGCCCTCGGCGCTGTGTACGACCGGCTGACAATCGAGCCGGAGCGATACTACACCACGACCATCCCGCTCGTGCTCGCGCTGGTGGAGAACGCACTGGGGTACACTGCCATCACCTCGGATGCGCGGCTCTGGCACTACCGCCGCGACAGCGAGCTTAAGGCGTAGCTGTGGTGCCGGCCAAGCGACCCGCACCATTGTGCTTCTATGTCTATGCATCAACAACAACCCTCTAATCTTCAGCCCTGCTCTCATCTTCAGCCCTGGATGAACTTGCGCAGCTCGTTCGATTCCTGGGTAACGAAGTCGACGATGCCGTTCCAGTTGTAGTATGTTGCGGCCGAGACTGCTCCGACGACGGCGAGCTTGAGCACACGCCTGCGACGCTTGATGCCGTTCACGTCGACCTTGGTCAGACGTGTCTTGCCGTCCTTGTCCTTCACGGCGCGGACGGCGTCCCAGTCGCTCCATTTTGTCGAGAGCTTGCTCCACCACTCGGCCACTGGGAGGGTCAGTACATCGCCACATGTAGGCAATCCGCTACTCACAGCCAGCCTGGGGGTTGACAACGGTGATCAGGCCGTTGTCTGTCCTCCACCAGTTGTTGGTCTTCGTGGTCGCCGCAGCCGAGTGCTTGAGGTAGTTCTGCACAGCCTTGTTGTGCGCCTTGAAAGGCGCCTCACGCGGCTGGACCGACGAGATGCCGTAGTCTACCAGCTCGCGCACAATGCGCGCAATGGCCGCCGTGTTGATGTTGATCGTCCAGCCCCACGAGCCGGCAGTGCCGTTCGGCCCGATGATGATAAAGTAGTTGGGGAAGTTGGGCACGGCGACGCCAGCGTACGCCTGTGGGCCGCCAATCGACTTCCAGTACTGCTCGAGCTCGACACCGCGCTCGCCGTGCAGGTTTGTGTTAACGCCAACACCCTGGTTAGGGACGTCGGAGCCGGTCGCATAGATGATGACGTCGTGCTCGCGGAGCTTGCCGTCGGCGGTCTTGATTCCCGTGGGGTGGACCTCGGTGATGGTCGTGTTGACGAGGTCGACGTTGTCCCTGTGCAGCGACTCGAGCCAGCCGAGGTTGAGCGCCGTGCGCTTGCTTCCAAGCGCTATGAAGGTTAGTGGTGCTGTACTTGCAGGCTCATCAGTACTCACGGTAATGGGGTGTCAACGCGTCGAGGTACTCTGCAGGAGCAGTCTTCTTGAGGTAGTCGAGCAGGAAAATCTCCTCTGCGCTGCTGCCGCTGCTCTCCTGCACATGGCGGGTTGACCACGTCTGGTCGTGGATGTAGAGCAAGTACAGGCGGTACGCGTGCTGCACTCCCGGGATCCAGCGGAACGCAAACTGCTCAAATCCGCTGTAGTTGCGCTGTGGCTTGGGGACAAAGTAGCCACCAGAGCGGATGTAGTGAGTAAGCGTCACACCCGGAAGGGCGGCCACGCCGGGCACGAGCTGGATGCCGGACGAGCCGTTGCCGATGACAGCGACGCGCTTGCCCTCGAGCTGGACATTCGTGTCCCATCGGAGGTTGTGGAAGTATGGCCCGGTGAACGTCTGGACGCCAGGAATGTTGGGCAGCTCGGGCTTGGCGAGCGGACCAGCAGCAGACACGAGCACCTCGGCCTCGAGCTTGAGCTTGTTGCCCGTGACGGTGTTCTGGACGAACACGGTGTGCGTCTGCGCCTCGCTGTCCCACTCCGAGCCGGTGTACTCCGAGTTGAAGAGGAAGTCATCACGCAGCTGGTGCTTGTCGATAAGTCCCTCCCAGTACGCCAGCACCTCGGGCTGCGAGGCGTAAACGGTGGGCCAGTCGGGCTTGAGCTCGCCGCCGAGCTGGTAGAGGTGGATGGGGACGTCGACACCGGCGCCCGCCCACTTGGAGTCGCGCCACACACCACCGGGGGATGCACGCTTCTCGAGGATCTAAAGAGGAAGGATGTGTCAACGCACGCTCCGCCACCCGCTCATGTCCGTCACCATCAGGCAGCCTGTGCCCACTCACTGTGATGGCGACCTTGTCGCCCAGCTCCTGCCTGAGGCGGATTCCCTGGGCGATGCCGGCGATGCCGCCGCCGATGATGACCACGCGGATGGGGTGGTTCTTGTCAAAGCCCATGGTGAGTGAGTGCGATGGGAGCGGCAAGACCAGACAGCCAGTCGCTGGCTTGATATTATGGCGCGCTCGACAGCTTGGCTCGGCCAACGCGGTTCTGTCCGCGCGGACGAGCTACAGTATTGGACTTTTGCACCATGTTTCGTCAGGCGTTCGTCAGTGTGTCCGAGGCTCTCCCTGAGGCGAGGACCGCGAGGACCGCGAGTGCCGACCTCCACCGGTCGGGGCTGGTATTGTTGCGGTTGAACGACGAGAGATGTTGTCATCGAGCGCGACGAGTACGTGATTAAAGGTCAGATAAGCACTAAAGACGACTTCACGTGGGGAATAGCAAATAACGTCAAGGGTGGCTTCGGCAAAGTCGCCAATCAGCGTGGCGCCGAGTGCAACATCTTCAATGTCAATGTTGCCTTTCGGGAGACAGCGGGAGGTCGTGGGTGAAGCATGCATGCTGTTGACAAGACGGGACGCAAGGATAGGCATCCGGGTGACGGGGCACCTCGGGACACCTGCTGATGTTGATTGTTAGCGGGGTGTGTGAGATGTTGTTTGACGAAATCGACAATGGAGCCACTGGTGAATACCCAACCCGATGCTGCGGGCTTTGTTGCAGCGCTTCTGTGACCATACCATTTCCGTTCCCATACGCGTCTATGACCATGCATGCATATGTGGTGACTGAGACTCGCTCGCGCTTTTCTGCCCCGTCCCTCCCCCCCCCCTCCCCCCTCCTCTGTCAGGCTCAAAGGGAGAGGCATCGCCATGCAAACTCCCCTGCCCACTGAAGCAACTCTAGCTCAATTGTAACATCCACAAAGCATTGCGACGATCTATAACCCTCTCTAGTTCTTCGCAGCCTCCTCGGCAGCCTGCTCGCGTTCCAGCTTCTCCTCTCCGTCGTCGTCCGACTCGTCGTTCTGAGGTCCAAGCAGTGTGACACCAATGTTGCGCACGACAAGCCAGGCGGGGATGATGGCGAATCCCCACAGACCGAAGTTGAGCGCGGCAGAGGGCAGCTGGGCAAAGCTCGCGATCGAGCTGGTGCCATAAGCCACCGCCTGAGCTGCTGACTCGACGGCGCGCAGCAAACCAGCAGCACGAGTCGCGTCCTCGTGCCTTGAGACAATGTTCTTGATGATGAAGTACAGGAAGAGGTAGTGCGTCTGGAAGGACGCGCCGAGGAAGACGTAGAGCGCAAAAGTGCGGCCAAAGTATGGCGACGTCCAGTCAATCGCCTGGCCGCCACCTGGGAAGTTCTTGTCGATGACTGGGGTGTGAGGGGGGTGGCTTGGGGGAGAAGTGTCAAGAAGACTCACTGACGGCCCAGATCCACCATGCGCCGCGAGTGGTCATGATGAAGATGAAGGCAGCACGGGCGCGTGCCTTGAGTGACACGTTCTTCGCGTCGAGGAATTTCTGGACGAGTGAGCTTGACAGAGTGGGTTACCACTAGCACTCAACTCACACCAATGAGGTTACCGACAATGATACACGCCCATGCAGCCACAAAGGAACCGAGAGCACGCACGCGGACAGTGAAGTGTGTGGCCATATACGTGTTGGTGTACGACTCGGGGAAAACGGCTTGGGCAATCAGTGGGATGACGAGGATGTACTGTGCGCGTTAGCAATTATCTCGTCCTATCAGACCCACCTCCTTGGTGAAGAACACCTTGCCCGTCTTCTTCAGCTCCTCCCAGAGCGAGATGTGGGAGTAGATCTTGACCGCCTTGCCATCCAGGCGCTGGACCTTGTGCGGGCGGGGAAGAAGGAACGCGATCTGCCATGTGAGCTATTGGAACGGGGAGATGCTGTACGCACGAATGGTCCAACGACCTGCAGAGCGATGAAGACAATGTACACCTTGGAGTTGACGGCTCCGGCCTGGTCACGGGTTGCATTGAGACCCAGCTGTGAAAGTCAGGGGGGGCTGTCTTCCTCTGCCAACTCACGTTGATAGCACCACCAAGGATCTGGCCAGCGACGCGGAATGATAGCCAGATGCCAAGGAACTTGCCCATGCGGAAGGCCTCGGGGTATGCGATGGCGATACCAGCCTCAATGCCCCAGAATAAGCCGGCGGACAGACCGCAGGTCGCTGCTCCAAACAGCACGAACCAGCGCGTTCCGAACACAACGTTGCAGTACAGTGCGGCGGAGTACGGCACGAAGCCGATGCCGCCGAGGAACACTGCCCAGTTGACTCCGACCAGGTTGGCGATCGTCGACGACAGCGTCGCGCTCAGGATCATGAGACAGAAAGTGAGCGCGTTTGCCGAGTTGACCAGCCATGGCGTCTGCGCTCCGCCCGCACCAAGCGAGTTCATCGCGCCCCAGACTTGCACGTCAGCCACCGAATGCATGGGCACAAGCACGACTCACGACCCGGTGCGGCGAAGTTACAGGCGCCGAGGACGAAGGCCGCGGTCATGGGCGAGCGGTACCATACGCGCTTTTGGGCCACCCCGGATTCGAGCACGGCAGGGGTGGTGGTCGACATTGCGGCGGTTATCAGTGGACGGTTAGACTGTCTGCGATGGACGGTGTTATATCTCGACCGTGGATGGTCGCGACTCCCATCGCAGCTACAGCTGGCTTTTCCGTCGTCATGAGCCGCGGTGCCTGCAAGTACTCGGGCTGTCTAGCTTGAGCTCGTCATCAGAGACAGTGGTTGCGATCGCGGCCATCCAAGAATGTCTCCGTTCTCTTCCTCTCTCTCTCTCCACCTTACGACCGCCAACGCGACGGCGCGCATGGCGTGCTGTGGAGTAAGAAATTCACCAGAACGCGTTTGCAATGGTGAAACACTAGTGCTTGGCTACCTGATCCATGTTTACAGCGTGCGTGGGAGTCGACAGGAGCGGCGACTTGAGCCTGGCGCTCGCTCGGGACTCAGCTCCGCGCGTCCACTTCGGTCTATTTTCTGATGCTGTGTGCTTGTAATCCGAAAGCCGAGCGACTGGCGTCCGTGTCCTCCCTGACGAGCTGCGACAAGGCACAGCGGCAACTTGGATTTGATATCGAGCGAGATAAAAAGACAAGAGGGGAAAGAGAAATGAAAGGACGGTGAAGGTGGGGGAGGGGTCACCCTGACTGACGCCATAGGTGGCATCATGAGCGCCATTAGTCCCAGCTCCGGTCGGGACCAGTTCCTCCTGTTTGCCCCGCTTCATCTTGATAGGACAACGCGCCGCATCGAAACGCGCTGGCAGTCCTCGACACGAATGTCACATGGCTTGGGCACCTCTAGCGCGTTTGACGGACGTGATCGCACACCGCGTGCTTACCATCCGAGCGACCTCCACATCGCCCTCCACCACCAACCTATAGAACCAGAACGCCTCTGGCTGGCGTCATGGTTGTAATACAGCATTCGGAATAGCTTGTAGGCTGGGGGACCTTGTCAGCATGTGAGCCATTGCCCATTGGGACTTGCAAGACGTGCATTGGAAGGGGAGCTGCTGGTGAGTCTCCCCGGGCATCGATGGCTGTGTCAGCTAGTATCGCCATGGGAGTTAGAAGAGCTGTGAGGGTCTACAAGGGTGCACTTCTTGAACATCTGCTACCTCAACGCTCCCCTTTGCAATAGCATCTAGAACTACTCCAAATGCATGCGGGTCACTCTTGCTCTCTGCAACGAGCACCTTGAGGGTGCAAACACATCTGTACAGGTCTCATCCACACTTCCATGCGGCGGCTTTCACCGCACCCACTGTCTACTTCTTCTCCTCTGAAGCCGATGTGCTCGAGGCATTATCGGACTGAGGCAACTGTGCCACTTGTCCCTCGTCATCCTCATCGTCCTCAACCGCAGGACCGTTGAGGTCAATCCCGATGCGGCGGATGACCAGCCAGGACGGAATGATAGCCACTGCCCACAGGCCAAAGTTGAGGGCAGCAGAGCCCAGGAGCGCGAAGCTCTCGATCGAGCTCGTTCCGTATGCCACCGCCATAGCGGCAGACTGGACTGAGCGGAGGAGTCCAGCTAGGCGTGCTTCATCCTCATATGTCTTGGATACTGGCCGTCAGTCGCTACGTTGCATCTTCCCACTGCTTACCTGTCTTGCAGACAAAGTAGGTATACAGGAACAAGCCCTGGAAGTTCGCGCTGAGCAGGACGTAGACGGCGAACGTCTTGCCAAAGAGCGGGGATGTCCAGTCGATTGCTTCATGAGTGGGGAAGTTGGATTCGAGAACGACGGCCCAGATCCACCAAGCCCCGCGGGTAATGGTGAACCAGATGAATGTGTACCTCGCACGAGTCTTGAGTGGGACGTTGTTGAGGTCGAGGTATTTCTGTCGAGGTCAGCAGTTTCCTTCTGAGGTCCGACCCGACTCACGCCGACAATGTTTCCGATGATTACACAGGCCCAAGCGGCGACAAAGGACCCGAGTGCACGGACGCGGACGGTGAAGTGAGAAGCCATGTACGTGTTGATCCACGACTCTGGGAAGCAGCCCTGCACGATGAACGGCACGAGGAGGAGGATGTCTTTGGACACCAAGACTCCCCACGTCCCCTTGATCTCGTCCCACACCTTGCGGCCATTGTAGATCTTGACTGCCTTGCCATCACGGCGCTGAACCTTCTCCGGACGCGGGAGAAGGAACGACGTGAATGGGCCGGCGGCCTGTAGGGCGACGAACACGAGGTAGACCTTGGGGTTGATGGAGCCCGCCGAGCCGCGGGTGGCATTCATGCCCAGGTTGATGGCACCACCAACGATCTGCCCGGCAACACGGAAAGACATCCAGATGCCTAGGAACTTGCCGAGTCGGTCGGGCTCGGGGTACGCCAGTGCCACAGCCGCCTCGATGGCCCAGAACAGACCGGCGGAGATTCCGCAGGTCGTGGCGCCAAAGAGCACGAGCCACTCGGTGCCGAAGACGTTGTTTGTGTACAGCCCTGCAACGTACGGGGCGTACCCCACACCACCGTGAATAGTGCCCAGTTGACGCCGACGAGGTTGCTGAGAGTCCAGTCAGTGTGGGACGGGCAGTCACAACGTACAGTACGGTCGAGCCGAGGAAGGCGGTCCCCACCATCAAGGTAAAGGTGAGAGCGTTCGCCGCGTTGACAAGGAACGGTGTCGCCTGTCCACCGCCACCAATCGAGTTCATAGCAACCCACACTGCTGTTAGCGGTGACGCCGGGAACACTCACGTCCAGGGGCGCAGAAGTTGCAGATCCCGATGATGACAGCCGCGTAGATCGGCGAGCGATACCAAACATGCTTGGCTATGCCACCAGCTTCCAGTTGCGACGCAGACGACATGGCGAGTGGGAGGTTGGCGTTGTGATGCACTTTGCTTTGGCCCTCATATAGCATGTGAGGGAACCTGGTATCACCCCGAGTGTTCACCTCTCTCCCATTCTCGGCATTTTGGAAGTGACCAGCCCTCAGAGTCCGTCATTGCCTGGCACCGATATCCACTATCATGCAAGCTGTGGCGCATGATAGCACACTATTCCGAAGACATGTCGCGCTTGAGCACGTAGATGGCGACAGCGTGCCGGGGGGGGGAAGAGGTTGGCAACGTGGAGCCTCGGCGGAGGGTGTGGAGGCGGGGGAGGGCAGTAAGCATGATGATTGTCTTGGGTCGTAACCAACCTTGGGGACACCGCGAGACGATATGAATACCCCTGTCACAAGCGCGCTGACATGCATGGCCAGGTCGTAAATTGACGTGATTGTCGAAGGTGGCGAAGTTGCCGAGTTAGACCAGGGCCACTCTGTGCTGCGACCTGACTTGAGCGAGGGACGTTCTTTGTTTAGACTGTGCAGCTGTGCATCGGATGTCCCGTGTGGGCTGCACTGTGAGCCCTGTGAGCGCCCCCCTTCCTGTATGTGCCTATTGGCACTATCATCATTCGAACGGCAAAAACATCTGAACTCGACCGGCATAACATTGATCATGGCAACCGTCTCCTTGTTGTCTGTATCTCGAGCCACACGAAAACCAAGTGAAGCCATGAGAGCCTCCCCTCTCTTGCTCGATCCGCGAACCTGGCCAGATAGACCGTGGAGACTGTGTTAGAAGACATCATACTCGCCTGTCGTTATCATCGTGGATGTCCTTGATCTCGGTCACTGTTGGAGACGGAATCTGCTTCCCATCGCGTTCCTCTCGGAGATTCGTCTGCGCGTGGAGCGTGGCCTCCTCGCCATCGAAGATGACAGCTATCTCCTCGAGCATTCGGCCCTTGGTCTCTGGGAAGATGAAGTAGATGAGGGTGATGGCGACCAGCAAGACCCCCAGGAACACAAAGTAGTACCGCCACGCGATGGAGTGGAGGGCAATGGGGTTCACGTAGGTGTTGAAGGTTGCCGAGAGCATGATGCACAGGAAGAGGATGGCGACACCCTTGGACCGAAGGGCGAAAGGGAGGATCTCGAGAGGGTACGCCAGCGTGAGTCCAGTGTAGCCGATGTCGTAGAAGAAGAAGTAGATGAACAGCATGCCCATGACCGCCTTTCCGGCAGGTGCGTGGCCATTAGCGTAGGCAGCCGAGCAGGCAGTGATGACGACGTAGGAGAAGAACATGCCGATCGCTGAGGTGAGCCACATCTTGCGGCGACCGAACCGCTCGCAGACGAGCGCGCCGAAGATAGCAAACACCCAGTTGAACACTTGGAGGCCGGCGTTGTATCCCGTTTGCTGGACCGCGTTGGTGATCCCGATCGACCGGAGGATTGACACGAGGCTGGTGTGTCAGCTCAAACTCGGATGTGAAGCCGCTTACTAGAAGCTGATAACGCCATTGCCTGCCCACTGGCTGGTGAATGCGACGGTCTGACGGGCTGTCAGTCCGGCTCTCACATTCCCGCGCACGCTCACTCACCAGGATGATAGCCAAGCGCCGGCGATTGCCCTTCGTCTTGATAAAGGTGGCGAATGTGACAGCCTTGGCTGCCCGTTCCTGCTCAATCGCCTCCTGGATCTCCTGGAGCTCGTAGACAACCATCTCGTCGCTCTTGTCTCCGTTCGCGCGGTACTTGGCGAGCATATCGTGCGCCTCCTCGACGCGGTCCTTTGAGACCAGCCAGCGCGGCGATTCGGGAATGAAAGGAATCGCGACCAGGGCCATGAGTGGGACGACAACCTGGAAGAGCAGGCACATGCGCCAGCCCCAGTTGGTGCCACGCATGTAAACTGCGCCGAAGCAGACCCAAGCGGCGACGACACTGCCCATGTAGAAGCAGGTCTGGATCAGCGCTGTCGTCTGTGCCCTGTTACGCGGGTGGGCGATCTCTGTGGTGTAGGGGCCACCGGCGACGGCGACAAAGGTCCCGCCAAAGCCGAGGATCAGCCGGCCGCCAAACATCTTCCACCCGCCGGTGGTGAATGCCTGGATGAGGGCGCCGATGATGATGATGATGTACCCGGCCGCGAGGGCCGCACAGCGGCCAAACCTGTCTGTCACGTACGCCGCTGGGATGAAGCCGGGGATTGCGCCTAGGCCTTGAGCGGCTATGATTGTACCCAGCATGGTGGGGCTCGGGTGGTCGATAGCGGCCATGAAAAGTTTGTTGGCCTGCAGACCAGTCATAACCGCTCCGTCGTAACCTGTGAACTGGTCAGACCATGTTCAGTGGATGTGGCTCACCAGTGCTGACGCTGCTCGAGAAGCCCACAGCAATGCCGAGGGCGAGCGAGCGCAAGCCCTTGTCCTTCCACCACCAAGGAGAGGTGTTGTTGCGGAGGTGCGCGAGAGGATTCTGCTGGGTGGATGACATGTTGTGCGGGCGGGATGTCGTGTTGCTACAGTCCTCTACTGCACGGCACCACGCTCTTATAGATGCTCTGCCCTTGTTCATGAGGTGTTGATCAGTAACCCACCTGAGAGGTTGAGCCCCGCCCCCCCGCCCTCCCCTCCCCCCAAAGGCGTTGACAACCTGACCACTGTGAGCGGGGTGAGTGACACCGGAACATGAACCGGCCACACGGTAGATCTAGAGTCCCGAACAAGACGGAGAGTCGGTAGAACTGACTCAACAGGAATCAACAATCAAGGCAGGGAATGTTGTCTGCGCTGCACGGAGACGCGCCGAGTTCAAGCCAGGGTAGGCGGAGATACCGAGCGCCGGTGTGGCCAGCCTTGGCATCCTTTGCCCACCTGGTGGGTCTTGTCAACAACCACACTCGTACGGTAGAACATGTTGCAATCACACTGTCACCACTCCTCCTCGCTAGTTGTCTACCGACATGATCGGCGCCGTTGACCCTCCCGCTGATGGTGATTTAGCGCGATGCCAACGGACAGCGCGCCCCCGGAAAGCGTGAGTGCAGTTGGCGTGCGGCCGCCGTTGACCAGATCCAGATGCATCAATTGCCGAAAGCTGAAGGTGCGGAGCTGTGCGAGACTTGAGCTGACAGCCTGCAGACGCGGTGCCTCGCCTCGCCTGGGTCGAACGAAGTATCCGCCCCGTGCACACGTTGCACACGGCTGAACCTTACCTGCAAGTACAATCATCTGCGTCGAGGGTGCGTGAGCAAGCGCTGGTGGAACTGACCAAAGGCCCCCAAAGGGATTCAAGAGGAGCATTGGGTCCTCCCGGCGGGTACCGGTCCCACGAGAAGCACATGAAGCGGAGGAGGTCTACGCCACGGCGTCGCCACCCCTGGTGGCACATGACCTTACTGCGACACTGGACGGCCTGCTTCCATCGTTGCTGCCGACACCGTCGGCGAGCCAGATGCAGCGCGAGAGTCTTCCAGTCGCCCGGCCTTTCTACATGAACGAAGTGGTTCCCACCCGGGCCAAACAGACACTCGAGGCCTATCTTGAACCCCGCATCGGCTACGACGACAGCCGATTCCCCTCAGTCGACCCTGAGGACCGTGATGATGAGCCGAACGATGCGCCCCAGCATTTGCAGGAGAGCACTTCTGCGACAATCCTGGACCTACTGGTCTCAGAACACAACAAGGCCCCGACTTTGTCCATCCCCGATCCTGTCAGTGTCGCGATGCTCTCTGAACCTGAGGCACAGTGGCTCTTCAAGGTGTTTACCGAGCACGTCTCCCCATCATCTCACATTTTCGACCACCGCTACACCACGTACGAGCGAGTGCGCCGCTCCCCAGTTCTGTTCACTGCCATCATGTACGCTTCGTGCCGGTTTTTCCGACCCCACTTGGCTGACTGGTGCCTTGACATGGCGGAAACGGGTATCTCGCGCGCCATGAGGAACGCCGATATCGATCTCGCGTTGGTCCAGGCGTTGTTGACTCTTGTCTACTGGAAGCGACCAAAGGACCCGACAGCTTACTTCAAGCTTGGGCTCGCGACACGGTGCATATGCCAGCTCGGGGTCAAGTGGCAGATCGATGACTGGGATCCAACGACAGTTGGCGGGGATGAGGAGAAGGAAAGGGCCAAGGTCGATGCGGAAAGAGTGGCGCATAGTAAGTCTCGAGGATGTCCATGCTGACCGAAGCCGCATTTGCTATGGATAACTCCTATGGAGTCATGTTCCGACTTCCTTCCATGGGCTGTCCCATTCCGCCATCGTCCAAGCTGCGGGTGTGGGCACAGAACCACGCCCACCTCCAAGTTTCCGGAGATTTCTTCAAGGTTTTCTTAACAGAGTGGGTAGTCGAAACCGGCTACCAGTCACAGCCCATGCACTTGGCTGATGACCCCAGATACTGGGAATTGCACCAAGAGATTGGAGACTACTCAAATCCTCAGCCACCACACAATATGCCAGTGGATGATGTGTCGGTCTGCTCCATGGCAGTGGAGAGAGTCACTGCGCTTTCGGAACGCTGGCTCAGCGAGCCAGAGCCAACTGGTGTCGTGCGCTTCATGATGGTACTCATTCTCAAGATGATGATGATGAAGTGGCGCTTTGTGAGTCTCCTAAATGGTGTGTCAACCATCTCCACCATCCTCAGTCTTTTCAAGGAATGTGGAGAGGTTGTACTGGAACTTGTGGTGAGCGGAGAGGTCGTTTTTCTCTCCGATATGTCGACGGTATCACTATCTATGCCGGCCCTGCTTGCTTTTCACGTGAGTGTAGCGCCTGCTATCGTGCCAATGACGAAGGCTCGCAACCACATGACCCAGGAGGACGTCGCGCAAACGCTATCGATTCTGCGTGCCACTTCGGCGGCAGTAGAGCGCGTCGGTCCATTGACGGGGGACGATCACCCGCTGCGTTACGTCTTGCGCTGTCATCACCGTATCATCAATGCTCTTGACCGCTTCCAGCCGAACCAGCTACGTCACCCGAACCAGTACCAAGATGTGGTAAGCAAACACTGTTGACGGCGGACCGCTGATGCGGCTAGCTTTCCCAGCTACAGCAGCTCCTGGGTGACAACTGGGCTCGTCCAGATCGGGACAGCGACAGCACTCTCCTTGATGACCCTTTCTGGCTGTACCCCCCTCCTGTACTGTAGTCACCCGTTGTATGCAGCTTGTGTGGATGGCGTTCTGGTGATCCGAACTGCCCATTCTTCGGCGGCTTACGTAGAGCAGACAGACCCAGGCGGTCGCGTTCCACTCACCAAGCTCCATCGCTGCAGCTGGCTGAGCATCTCAGTGCTCTCCGGAGCGATGCATGGCCCCGCAATGCTCGGACAAAGACAGGAGAAATACCGGAGGTCACATGGCATGAGAGCACGGTATGGGCATCGGCGAAAGTTCGGAAGAAGTGAAGTTAGTCCGTACCAAGATCAACCGTACCCGAGGTATCGTCGACAGCACCGACGCCGCTTCCATGCCGCGCTGAAGTCTGCGGGGCCCGTTCTTGGACTATTGCCTCCCCCAAGAGGGGGGCGTGTCGGTGGGTCGCAAGTGATGGGTGTATAAATCCCACACTCGTGACTCTGGCGCTCCTCCCACCCACCCCGACAGCCAGCGCTCTCACCCTGACAATGACGGCCGACACCCTCCTCCCCTACCAAGACGCGTCCAGGTCGACTGATGAGCGCGTCGAGGACCTCGTCTCCCGGCTCACAGTGGAGGAGAAGGCCGCGCTTATGTTCCACATGATGATCATCCCGTCCGAGGACCTGGACGAAGTCAGCCCCGTGTGGGGGCTGCCCAGTGTCGCCAGCTTGCTCAAGCTCGGCCTGACCCACTTCAACGTCATGGGCTTCTTCGAGACAGCCAAGGAGTTCTCAGAGTACACCAACAAGATCCAACAGGCCGCCCGCAACACCCGCCTCGGGATCCCCGTCACTATCTCCACCGACCCTCGGCATGCGTTCACCGAGAACCCGCAGCTGTCGCTCAAGTCCGGTCCGTTCTCCCAGTTTCCCGAGAACATCGGCTTTGCGGCTCTCGGCGATCCCAAGCGAATGCAGGAGTTCGCCGACATCGTCAGGCAGGAGTACGTGGCTGTCGGCATCCGCATGGCCTTGCACCCGCAGGCCGACCTCGCGACCGAGCCCCGGTGGTCGCGCACCACGGGATCACTAGGTGAGGACAACAGCGTGGCCTCGGAGCTCGTCACGGCACACATCCGGGGACTCCAGCAGGCCGACTTTGGCCCAGGGTCTGTCGCTGCCTGCGTCAAGCACTTCCCCGGCGGCGGTCCGCTGCAGAACGGGCTCGACAGCCACTTTGCGTGGGGCCAGAACCAGATCTACCCTGGTGACCAGTTCGACTACCACCTCAAGCCGTTCCGGGCCTCGGTTGCCGAAGGCACGAGGTACATGATGCCGGCGTACGCCAAGCCAGTGGGTACGCGCTTCCCGGAAGTTGCAATGGGCTTCAACAAGCCCATCGTGACTGGCCTCCTCCGGGAGGAGCTGGGATACAAGGGCGTGGTGGTCTCGGACTGGGGCATCCTGATCGACTACGGCACTGAGGAGACGCATGGTGACCTATCTCCCGCACGCGCATATGGCGTCGAGCACCTCACTCCGTATGAGCGTGTCGTCGCCGCCCTCGATGCTGGGATTGACCAGTTCGGTGGGCACGGCGAGCCGCAACTTATCATCGAGGCCGTGCAACGCGGGATGGTCCCTGAGTCGCGTCTCGATGAAAGCGTGCGCCGTATCCTCCGCGACAAGTTTGAGCTGGGCCTCTTCGAGTCGCCGTTCGTCGACGTCGAGGCGGCCAGTGCCATTGTCGGCCGCAAGGACTTTGTGGCCGCCGGCCTCGCGGCGCAGAAGGATGCCGTCACGCTACTCAAGAACGATGAACGCAACGACAAGGCACTTCTACCACTCTCACGTACAGCCAAGGTCCACCTCGTTGGGTTCAATCAGAGCGCCGCTGATCTCGGAGTCAATGGTGTTGAGGCGGTGGACGAGGCGGATGTAGCCGTCGTTCGCCTTCAGACGCCCTGGGAGGAGAAGGGCAAGGGCGCCTTCTGTGCTCGGTTCCACCATGGCCGACTCGACTTTGACCAGGAGACACTGGACAAGGTTGCGGATCTAGCGAAGAAGGCTCCCGTTGTGCTGGAGATCTACGCCGAGCGGCCTCCGGTCCTGGGGTCGCTGCAGGACGACGCCACCGCCCTCTTGCTCTCGTTTGGTGTGTCGGAGCCCGCCCTCGTGGATGTGCTCTATGGCCACTCACCCAAGGGCAAGCTACCATTCGACCTTCCCCGCTCGATGCAGGCTGTCGAGGAGAGTAGGACGGATACGGCGTTCGACACGAAGGATCCGACGTACCGCTTCGGACACGGGTTGCAGTATGCTTGAGCTGGGCTGTAGGGGTTGTGAGGCGCTGACCGTTGGCTGCATGATACTCGGTCCACTCGAAACATATCTCATCGTACATCTAAGGAATACAATGTCTACTTGCCCCACTGTTGCTCCTTGCTGTCGGTCTGCGTCAGAGTCGGGGCGCTGGCGATGTGGTCCTCTTCATCATCGCCGCGGTCGGCCGGCGGGCCGTTGAGGGTGATGCCCACCTTGCGGATGAGAACGATGGTGAAGGGGATAGACAGGCCCCAAAGACCAAAGTTGAGGGCAGCCGATCCGAGCAGAGCAAAGCTCTCGATAGAGTTGGTGCCGTACGAGACGGCCTGGGCCGCACTCTGAACCATTCGAACGAGACCCGCAATGCGCACTGCGTCGGCGTGGGTCTTGGCCATCTGCCTCGAGACGAAGTACACGTAGAGGTAGAAGCACTGGTACGTCGACATGAGAAGAATGTAGAGCGCAAACGTGCGGCCAAAGTACTCTGACTTCCAGTCGATGGCCTCACCACCGTTGGGGAAGTTGTTTTCAAGGACAATGGTCCAGATCCACCATCCGCCCATCAGAGCCATGAGTGCGCCAAACGTGACGCGCGCCTTGGTCTTGTCGGTGATGCGCCTGATGTCGAGGAACGTTCCGACAATGTTGGCGACAATGACACATGCAATGGCGCCGAGGAACGAGCCCAGCGCGCGGACGCGGACAGTGAAATGCGAGGCCATGTAGGTGAAGATGAACGACTCGGGGAAGATGCCGGCGATGATGAGCGGGGTGAGGAGCAGGAAGTTCTTGGAGAAGAGCACGCGTGTCGTCTCGCGGAGCTCGTGCAGAATCGGAATGTTGGTGTACAGTCGGACCGGCTGGCCATCACGCCTCTGCACCCAGTGGGGCTTGGGCATGAGGAAGGACAGGAATGGACCGGCAGCCTGGAGACCAACAAAGACGAGGTACACCTTGGGGTTGATCGAGCCCTCGGTGTCCCTGTCGACGTTCATCCCGAGGTTGATGGCGCCGCCGACAATCTGGCCAAGCACACGGAAGCTCATCCAGATGCCGAGGAAGAGACCCATTCGCTCAGGCTCAGGATAGCTGAACGCGATGGAGGCCTCAATGGCCCAGAAAAGGCCAGCAGAGAGGCCGCAGGTGGTCGCTCCGAAGAGAATGACCCACTTGGTGCCGAAGACCGAGTTGCAGTACAGGCCAGCGAGGTAGGGCACGTAGCCAACTCCACCAAGGAAGAGGGCCCAGTTGACACCGACAAGGTCGCTGGGCGTCAGTTGGCGGGAGGGCTACGATACGTACGTGATGGCCGAACCGAGGAACGACGTGAGGACCATGAGGGCGAAGGTGAGCGCATTGGCCGAGTTAACAAGCCACGGAGTTTGCTGGCCTCCCGCGCCGAGCGAATTCATGGCGTCCCATACTGCGGTTGTGAGATGGGGCAGCTTGCATGGCACTCACGTCCAGGAGCGGCAAAGTTGCACAGGCCGATGATGACGGCCGCGGTGATGGGCGAACGGTACCATACCCGCTTTTCGAAGGGCTGCGCGAGCTCTGTCTTGCTTCCAGTGTCGGCCATTGCGAGGGGGTGCTGAGGCGAGTTCTGGCCTTGACCCGCTGCCTATAAACAAGCCAGCTGTGGAGACTACATGGTGGAGGTTGCCGCCTATGGCCTTGCAAGATTCGGAAGGGCGATGACAGTCGAGATCGGCGTCGATGGCGACATGTCACCACTTGCCAACTGGCGGGTGCAGCGTGCACGGCCTAAGGCTAGGAAACCGCGACGCGTGAGTGATGGGCGATATCCAGCAGCGGCGTGTAAACCCAACCCTCGAATGTGCATGCAGAGTGACAGGGGTCTGGCTGGTCGGCCTTAGAGGTATGGTGGATCATGTTGTGACCGGTCGCTGTAGGCGAGGTAGACGACTTTGGCTGGGGTGATTTGGTTTCAGTGCAGCGTTAGTGGGTATCGTTGGTCTAGTTGCCTGCGTCAGAACTGCGGAGTAGAAGCGAGGCAGGCCAGCTCCTTGACAACAACAATAGTGAGCGGTGCGAAGACGGAGGAGAAGAACAATAGCCCTCAAGCCCTAAGTATGTCAGTTGGCTGACGGT
Source organism: Vanrija humicola (assembly GCA_008065275.1). Lineage (NCBI taxonomy): Eukaryota > Fungi > Basidiomycota > Tremellomycetes > Trichosporonales > Trichosporonaceae > Vanrija > Vanrija humicola. The sequence continues at coordinate 1,562,861 of QKWK01000006.1, forward strand.
TGGCAGACGGTTGTTGGGAATGATAAGGATCAATGGCCGTCCAAAAGGGCAAAGGCCGCAACAAGATTCAAGACCACCATATCAGTGTTGTCACGTGCTCGAGCACTCCATGCCTGCTATGCACTCGCGTGGCCGCCGGCAGAGCCATCTCATGCATGTCATGACCATCATGGACTGACTATGCATTCCTCTGTGCCGGCAGCTTTTGCTTGGGGTCGTGCTGCGGCTGCGCTCGGCGGGTGAAAGAGCGGTTTGCAAACCAGGGCCGCCAGTTGCCACGATGACGCGAGATGTTGCGTCTCGAGCGTCATTGCTGCCACCGACCACTTCACGCCATGCCGCTGACTGACCTCCACTATGCTCACCATCACAGCACAGAGGCGAGCGAGGCGGCCGCGCGGACCAGGTGGAGGAGAGCGTACTTACACTCGTCATGGATGCTGCTTTCGCTGCTGCAGAAACGAAGAAAAGTTGACAGCCAAGTGAGCTGTCTAAGCTGGCAAGACAGGAGATACGACAGACCGCCAGTGCCACGCACAAACTCGCTCGCTCGACGTCCAGAGGCAGCCTGTAGACGTGCTATCGGACTTCACCGTGTCTCCAAGCCACAACAAAGTTCATCTCTGCCCTTGAGTAAGCACCGTCGGCCGAGCCCGTGACCGACATCACGACACCGACTCCCGACCGCGACAATAAGTGGGGACGGTCGGAGGAGCAGACGCAGATCTTCTTGACTCTCGACAACAGTGTCTCGCACACGCTAGCCACCACCATGACCCGGCACAACAGGCGCCAGCATGCGCTCCTCGCCGCCATCCCAAAACCCAAGTCCGACGCCTGGACATGGACCGAGGACCACCCGCAGCCCGAGGTCGGCAGCGACGAGGTCCTCATTGAAACGCACTACGTCGCGCTCAACCCCGTCGACTGGAAGGGCGTCAAGTACCGCTTCGGGCTCACTCCCGATCCCAAGGTCATGGGCCGCGACGGCAGTGGCATCGTCGTGGCCGTCGGCGACGGTGTGACGGATCTTGTTGCTGGTGACAGGGTGGGTGTTGGCCGCTGCGTCGTGGCCCTCGGACTTCGCCGATCTCACCACCCCCATCATACCGACAATGCTGACACACTCCTAGGTATGGTACTGCTCCAACACTGCGCTGCCGCACTCGGGTGCGTTCCAGCACTACTCGCTGCACAATGCTAGCCAGGTGGGCAAGGTGCCCCCAAGTGTGAGCCTGCAGTCGGCTGCGGCCATCGGAACAGGGTTCCTCACTGCGGCTGTGCTCCTGTTCAAGTGCTTCGGCTTCCCCGTCAGCAAGGCGAACGTGTGCCGGGGCCGCAAGACTGGGCCATGGATTTTGTAAGTATCACCGTCGAATAAATGTCTCAGCACTCACACTCTCAGCATCACCGCTGGTGCAAGCAGCACGGGTATCTACCTCATCCAGTTGGCGCACCGTCTCGGCCTGCGGGTGATCACGACGGCATCAAAACCCAACCACGCGTACCTCAAGTCGCTGGGTGCCGACGTCGTGCTCAAGCGCCACGACAAGGACCACGAGCTGGTACACAACATCAGGAAGTACACCGAGGATGGCGTGCTCCTCGCTGTCGACAACATCGGCCCCAAGCACTCGCTCGTCGCGCGCGAGATCCTTGCCGGCTCGAACGCGTGGCGCGCCGAGCACCACATTACCACCCCATCAGACGACACCACCGGCCGCCTTGTGTCCATCGCCGGCTCGCCAAAAGAGGTGCCCGCGTTCCCGGACGCCGTGCGCACCGTCGACGAGATCCGTATCTCGTTCAGCACAACTTTCTACGGGCAGCCCGAGTTTGCCCGTGAGATTGTCAACTTTGTCTACTCGCAGCTGGAGCGCGGCTTGCTCGTCCCGCAGAGGGTGCACCTCGACAACTCTGGCCTTTCTGGCGTGCGCGCGGCGCTCGACACGCTGGAAGCCGGCAACGTGCCCTCCGGGTACAAGCTTGTCGTTGGCGGCCTCAGGCCGCAGCCGTCCGAAGCTCAAATCTTCACAGAGCTCGCCGCTGCCAGGGCACGCGGCCGCCTTGAGAAGCGCAAGCTCTACCACCTGGACCAGGACCTCTTCGAAAATGACGACCTCGAGTTCGACCCGGACGCCGAGGATGCCTGGCCTCCGAGCCGCAAGCTTGCCAAGGTCGTCAAGGTCGTCAAGCCCACACTTCCCCACACTGTCCGCTCGACACTGGCATAGAGCACGCACATTCCCTCGCACGTTGTACATTGACCTTCTTGCATCAGTGTGATATAGAGTAATGCATTGAACCATGCGCATACCACGCGTAACGTTAGTGGCGTCATGGTGAGCACAAGTCACCGCAGCGCCATCAGACCCACGCATTCTGCGCTAGGTCCACCCGCCGTGGGTCGTCACAATCACTGTTGCCACCAAGTCTGAGAATCCATCTAGTAGTTGTACAAGCCGCGGCTGAAGCAGTGCACTGAGCACGAGCCTACACCTTGATGCGCTTGGCATCGCCGTGACCGTTCGCGTCACCGTTAGCGTCACCATTGGCGTCGCCGTTGGTGCGCTTCCTCGACTCTGCCAGCTTCTCCGCGACGGCAATGTGGTCAACCGTGCCGCTGACTTTCTTGTGCGCCCACTGGGCGGCCACATCTTCCGGCACAGGGTAGTTTTCGAACGTGGGCCACGACTTTGCCTCGCCGCTGTCGATAGCCTCCTGCTCGTACTGCCGCACCAGGGGGATGACTTTGTCGCCGAACTCGGCCAGCTCCTCCTGGAAGTGGAGGTAGGCAGTGAGGACGAGGTCCGCACCCAAAGCCTTGAGCTGGATGATACGCCGCGCCACATCGTCGTAGCTGCCGATCAGGCCCGTCCTGAAGCCCTCGTTGTACTGGACCAAGTCCTTGAAGTTGGCCTTGGCCCACATGCCCTCGCCCTCCGGAGCCGACTTGCCGGCCTCCTTGAACGCCTCATACAGTTGGCTGACTTGCTCGGGGTTGGCACCGTTGACTATGTGGTTGAGCTGGAGGTAGGCCTCCTCTGTTGTGGGCTTGGCGATGACAAACCCGCTGCACCAGTGTCAGTGGTGGCCACTGACGAAGAGGTGGACAACTTACTGGATGCCAACCTTGATCCGCCGGCCGGCAGCATGTGCGTTCGCGCGCACGTCCAAGATCCACTTGGAGAACGTCTCGTCGTCGTTGCCGTTCAAAAAGAACCAGTCGGCGTCAGTACCTGCCATACGACGGGCGGCAGCCGAGTTGCCGCCCATGAAGATGATCGGCCCGCGGGTTCCCTCTGTGGGCGGCTTGGATGAGTGAAGGTTGCCGTGCTTGGTGGATGGCGACGACGTCGAGGCCCGGATAGACGGCTTGGGCTCCATCGAGTACTTGTCAAACTTGTAGTACTGGCCGTCAAACGAGAACGATTTCTCGTTCCACAGTCCGCGGATTGAGCGGATGAACTCGGTCGAACGAACGTAGCGACCATCGTGCTGGGTTGTGAGCTCGACTCGAAGGAGCACGCCGGCTACTCACCTCCGGCCATTCGACACCCATGGCGGCTTGCTCCTGCTTGTACCAGCCCGAGACGACGTTGATCGAGATACGGCCACCAGTGTAGTGGTCGATCGAGGCGAACGTCTTGGCGGTCAGTGCGGGGTGCCATGGGCCGGGCAGGATGGCTGCGATGACATTGAGCCTCTTGGTCTGGGCGAGCAGCGCGTGGGAGTAGGAGACAGACTGATGGATCAGCTCGAATCGCGGGCTGCAAACCCACCTCGTACTGTTCGTCGCCGTCGTGGGCGCTCATGAAGCGGATCTGGGTGAGCGCGAACGTGAAGCCCTTGTCCTCGGCGATCTGGGCGAGCTTGATGTTGTAGTCGAGGTCATGGGACGTCCTCTGGGGCACCTTGGAGTTGACAAGGCCGCGCGACACGTTGGGGACCCAGAAGGCAAAGTTTAGAGGTGCCATGGCGAGATGTGGGTTGTTGGGCTAGACAGTTCGACTACAAGGCTACAAGTACAAGCTTGTGTGTATCAATCGCGCGAGACTGCCCGCACTGGATCTTGTCGAGATTGTGGCTCGGAAATCTTGGGTTCTGGTGACGTCTTGCTTCGGGCGGTTGGTTTCAGGCCGAGCGACCGGCACGCACGACATTGTCAATTGGCAGGGACCGCGACGGGTCTGTTGACACGCATATGCCAGCACACATGCTCGAGAGACAGTTTCGTTTCGGTGCGCAAAACGGAGGCTACACCGAGAGCCGAGCGAGCAAGTAGAGTGATGTGTGGAGGAAATGACGACTAGAGCACGTCAATGGCGTCAATGGCGGGCGACGCGACCTGAGGGCGCGTGTGCAGCGCGTGGTTAGTAAGAAGCCGAAAGCCAGCAGTAGACATGGAACGACTGGCTGGTGATAAGGCCGAGCCGAGGGTTAGGTGGGCAGATGTGATATCTCCAGAGTGGGGGAGGCACTATAGCCAAGGCAGTGTGGCATTGATCACGTCAGATGTTTCCATCACCCAGGACCATGATCGTACTCACCATGCCCGCCTTCGTCTCGACCTCTCGGCGCTGATGCAGCCAGCTCCGGGGCGTCTCGGGACTCGCTCAGCATTAGACAGTTCTCCTCCACTCAAGCCACCTCCACATCGGCCACCAAAGCGATAGGTTGCTGGCGTGTAAAAGGACTCGACGCTAGCACCAGGCAACTCTCCACCCTACTCCACCCAAAATGGCCCCCATCGCTACCCCTGTCACTGCCGACGCGCCCACTTCCACCCCGTGGAAGCCAACGGTCCAAGGCCTGACATCTGGGCAGCATGAGCCAGTGTTCTCCCTGCTCAAGCCGTATGAGAACTTTCCGAAGAAGATTGTCGGCCCGACCGTGTGGACGCGCGAGGAGCTGCTCGAGAACCCCTCGTACTGGAAGCACCAGTGGACCGATGAGCTGATCAGCGAGCTCGAGGACGCGTACGCCGCGTTCGAGGCCACCGGCCAGCCCATCACGGCCATCACCAAGGTGTGTGAGGTGTCAGGTGCCAGCTGACAGCCAGGACACATGGCACTTTGGTCCCAAGGTCCAGGCATTTCTGCTCGCCATCCGTGCGTCGTTGATCGACGGTCGTGGTGTCGCTCTGCTGCAGGGACTGCCTGTGGACAAGTGGGGTGTGCGCAAGAGCGCTGCGATCTACATCGGCATTGGCACTGTGTTTGGCTACACGCTGAGCCAGAACGGCAAGGGCCATGTGCTCGGCCACGTCAAGGACCTCGGCAACGACCCGACCCAGATCCACAAGGTCCGCATCTACTCGACCAACGCACGCCAGTTCTTCCACGCCGACGCAGGCGACATTGTCGGCCTCCTCTGCCTCCACCGCGCCAAGGAGGGCGGCGAGTCGGACATTGTGTCGGCCCACAACCTGTGGAACACTATCCAGGCCGAGCGCCCCGACGTCGCCAAGGTGCTCGCGACGCCCAACTGGTACTTTGACCGCAAGGGCGAGCACAACGAGGGCCAGAACGGCTGGCTCCGCAAGGCGGTAAGTGCATAACGCATCGGCTGCACGTCGCTGACCGACCAGGTCTTCTACTACTACGAGGGCCACGTCATCTCGCACTACGACCCGTACTTTGTCAAGTCGACTGGGCGCTACGTTGAGGCTGGCCTCATCCCTGCGCTGTCCGAGGAGCAGAAGGAGGCGATCCAGGTGCTCGAGGACACGGCGCAGCGCTTGGCACTGCACATGATCTTGCAGGTCGGCGACATCCAGCTGTTGGCCGACACGCACGTCTTCCACGCACGCACCGCGTTTGTCGACTACGCGCCGCCCGCGCCCCGCCGCCACCTGCTGCGCCTGTGGCTCTCGACGCCCGTCGCCGAGGGCGGCTGGAAGCGCCCGTTCCCCGACTCGGACTACATCAAGCGCGGCGGCATCCAGGTCAACTCGCAGGTTGAGACCTACCCCCTTGACGGCGAGTAGGCGAGTAGAATATGTATCATGTTGTAATGCAAGGGGAATGCAGCCATGCAGCCATGTTGCCACCACGAGGCACGCCGTTGTGCGACGCCTAAATGACAGGAAAAAGTATCGCGTCCTACATTCCGCGCCTGTGACGCGCCTGCGACGCGCCTGTCATGTCGGCCGCAGCGCCGTTCATAACCGACATTGCAGCGTGCTTACCGATTGCAACGCGGGGTGTCGGGCCCGGTTTGTTTTCCATTCCCAAGCTTGCAAAGCCCCAGCCGCGTCCCGCGCAGCCACAGTTGGAATTCTCGGGCATGCTGCTGTCTCTGAATACAAATGTGCCTTCATATCGATTGCATCGAGTCGGGCGTCACGACGTTGCGCTTTTGTGAGGCAATGCCCACTTGTCAGCCATAGTGGGTACGCTTCTCACAACCCACTGCGATCTTGTCGGTCGCCGTTGACGCAGTGGCTTCCAAGCGCTCCCCGCGGCCAAATTCACTGCCCAGCCGCCGGACAGTCCAGGCCCACGTTCTTTACAATTCGGACAGCCTGAACACGGGTATGGCGGGAGATCGTCGAGTGGACAGAGGGCTGCAGCATTCCTGGTGTGTCGGGTAAGCCCGATGCCGACATTCCACCTCGTGCCGTGCACGCCCTGCCGCGCTGGGTGTCGTTTGTCGCCAGTGCGCCTCGGCACGGGTTTGGGCTGAACAAAAGGTTCAAGGCACACGACACATGTTCGTTGTCCAAGCCTGGCGGTGCCGCGGGTGTGCAATACCTGTCCCTATGCGTCCCTATGCATTCCTGAGCAACGTGCCCATCCTTAGTAGGCAGACTTCAGTCCGTCTGCCTCGGAGACACGTCCACCTCGCTTGCAGAGCGGGCAGAGACAGGGATTAGGAAGAATAACCATACCGCCGACCCTTAGCTTCGGCTTGGGTACCGACCGGGTCTGGATCTTTGTTGACGCCACTGGCCCCGGGTTGCAGCCACAAATGGCGGCGGCAGCATGGTGGTTCAGGTGTACAAAGACAAATTCTGCCTTGTGCGTTTGGTATCATCGGTAAATGCATGCCTCGAGTCATATGTATAAGACGCGTGGGTGCGGAGCGCAGGGGGGGGGCTCTTCACCACGTCGCCATTCGTGTCGGGCTTGCCGCTGGGCAGGACCACAAGCCGAGCCATCGACAGCTGCGCCGCCTGCCTGCCCTCCACACTGCCACCCGACACGATGGACAGCCACGACGAGACCGACGCCACCGCCAGCGGCATTGAGCTGGGTAATCTTTCGCGCGCGCGGCGGCGGTCAAGCGCCGCCGGTGCTGCCGGAACGCGTCCCTTCACGTCGGCCTTCGCGCTCACGCCGCTCGACGCCGGCGACGACGATGACTCGGCCGCCGTGTCGAGCGCCATCGCGACTGCAGACACCGACGACGCCGCGACGGCCGGCATGACCATCGCCGAGCGCCGTGCGTCGCGCTCCGGCAGCCGCTCCGAGTCGTTTGCCTTTGCGAACCGCACCATCGCCATCCCGCAGCTCACACCGCCACCTGACTCGCCCTTCGATGACGAAGATGAGCGCGCCGAGTTCGAGGCCAAGCTTCCCGCGCCGTCGCCGGTCGCACTGCCCGACTCGCTTGGCGTCGCGACCGCCCCGAGCATCGGCGTCAGCGCGCCTCCCACACCGGCTGAAACGCCTACGGTGTGGCGCATCTCCGCGGAACTCGAGCGTGGCGGATACTTTGCGAGCCTGCAGGCCACTGAACCGGCCACCGAGTCGACCGAGCAGCTCGGCGCTGTTGAGACCGAGCGCGAGATCCCCGGCCTCCCGCCCGTCGACGGCGGCAAGGCTGCCCTCCTCTTCCTCCTTGGCGCCTGTCTCACCGAGGGCATTGTCTGGGGCCTGCCTTACTCCATTGGCGTGCTGCACGAGTACTGGCTCGGCACCATGTTCAAGGACGGCGGCGCGGAAGGGACGTTGACGATGGCGTCGACACTGCCTACGGCTATGCTCCAGTTCCTCGGCCTGCCTCTTGGACCGTACGTGTTGCCCTTGGAGGTATCCCTGCTAGATGCTCACACCTCAGACTCTTCGCCGCTATGCCGTGGCACGAGCGCAACATCCAGTTCGCAGGCGTCGCCATCGCCGCACTCTCCCTTGTCGCATCCGCCTTCGTCACGCAGCCATGGCACTTGGTCATCACCTTTGGCATCCTGTACCCGGCCTCGGGGGCAGTCTACCTCCCGTTCGCAGCCAACATCTTCCAATGGTACCACAAGTACATTGGTCTGGCTATGGGCGCCATGATCTGCGGCACAGGTATCGGTGGCACCGTGTACCCCTTCATCGTGACATCCCTCCTCGCCAAGATCGGATACAAGTGGACCATGATCTCCATGGGCGTGAGCTTTGCTCTCCTCCTCGCACCCCTGGTGCTGCTTAACAAGAGGCGTATCCCTGTCTCGCGTTTCCCCACGTCGCGGGACCACGCCACTCCGCGCATCAGCTGGGGATGGCTGAAGCACCTGAGCCCCTGGGTTGCCTTTGCGTGCATCTTCATCACATCCCTCGGCGGCTTCATCCCCCTCGTGTGGATCCCTTCGTTCGCTGTCGCTGTCAACGCAACCAAGCCAGGCGGTACGGCCCTCGTCGCGCTCATGAACGCGCTCACGATCCCCGGCAACCTCCTTGCGGGACACCTGTCCGACAGACTTCCGGTTCGCTTTGTCATGGGCGTGTATTGTGCCATCGCGACTGCCGCGTGTCTCATCTTTTGGGGTGTGCTGGGCACAACACCCGGCGCACTCCTCGCCTTCTCACTCGTCTGGGCCATGACGGCCGGATGCCAGCCCGCCATGTGGGCGACGATGATCAAGGTGTTTGCACGGGGTGACCAGAATGTCCCTCCTCTAGCCTTTGGCATCGTCATGAGCCTCCGGTCTGTGGGCAGTCTGACCTCGGGTCCTCTGTCCACCGCTCTTCTCAAGGCCCCGCCTATGCACGGGGCCATCGGCGCGTTCGGCAACACCAACTACGGCACCCTCATCAGCTTTGTCGCCGCCATGACGTTTGGGGGCACCCTGACCATGTTCGCCTTCCCATCAAAGTAGGGCTAGAGCACCTACTGCATTGTACACTGTACGGCTTAACAACGGACACTTCATAGTAGATGACGACTGTACGAGAGATGAAATGGACTTTGCATCGAACTAGAGCCCAGCCTGGTCTGGCCCTCACGTCAGCAGCTAGCTGCTGGGGCGAATGGGTACCCACAAACATGACTAGTTGATGGGTGGTGGCTTGATTGTGTTCGGGATGCAGTATAGGGGGCAGTTCTTGGGATTGTCGTTCCTTGGGCAGAAGCCATTGCAGCAGGGCTTAACGCCAGGGTTGCACGGCTGCAGCTTCGCGAAGAGGTCGCAGAGCTGGCTGTTTGGACACGGGTCGAGCGAGTTGGCGCAGTAGTAGCCGTCACAGCAAGGGCGCTGGAAATCGCCACACACCCTCTTGCCAGAGCGGATGTAGGACTCGACCTCGGCGCGCGAGATCAGCTTGTTGCTCTCGTCGACCGGAATGGCGACAGTGAGCGCGAGAAAGGGGAGGGTGGCCAGTAGCTTCATTGTGTTCTGGAGCGTGAGGGTGGGTTCGGGAGCGAGAGCAGGGTGGGGAGGCGAACGTGCGGTCTTATGAGACGAGAGTCGCGCGGGCATATCCCCGTGTCTTCATCCCGGTCAGCTGGCGTCAAAGTGGCCGTCTTGCGCATAACCTTCGACTAGCAGGCACTGCGGAACGACGCTCTTCGGGGCGTTGCCAAGCTACCACTTGTTCTCTGCTCTCATCTTCGGGTTACATAAGTACAACGGGCAGATGACGGCCACTATGAAACACGCGCACACCACGGACGGTCATTCGAACACCGCGTGCCTTTGTTGTGGTCGCTGCTATCAGCGCAGTCTGGCGCCATCAAACTCACGATTTCGCCTAGTTGTTAGGGGGCGGGTGAATGCCTGGGCACTTCTCTGGCAGCGGGCACAAGCTCTCATTGCCCTCCGGCGGGCAGTAGCCGTTGCAGCACTTCTTGACGCCGTTGGGGCAGCTGGACGACGGGTTGAGGTAGTTGCACCACTTGGCGGGCGGGCACCTTCCCCAGAACGGCGAGCAGAACTTGCCGTCGCAGCACGACAGCTGGGTAAAGCCGCAGGTGACGACGGGGTTGGGTCCAGGTCCGGGCGGGCCTGGCTTGGGGCCGGGCGGGCTGGCGCGCGCGAAGAACTCGCGGAGGGCGCGGTGCTCGTCGGCGGGTGCGGCGTTGACTGCGACGACAGAGAAGAGGGCGAAGGCTGCGAGGAGCTTCATGGCGGAGTGGGTGTTGGAGGCGCTGTAAGACCCGCGTCTACTTATGCGGACGCGCCAGCCCTTCCCCCAGCCCCTTGCTTGCACAAACATGCCCACTGCGTGTCAACAACAAGGTTGCTCCGCGTGCGTTTGAACTGGTCCGAAGCGCAAGGGGTCCCGCGGGGTTTAATCGGGATCTGTGTGTGTGGGTGCTTCCGATGCACCTTCGATGTGTAGCCTGCGTGACGACGGCTCCTGGCTGTACGGCATCCCGAAGTTGATCCAAAGCTGCTGGGGCCAGTATGCCAGTGGCGTCTGAGTCGCGTGGTGTGTTTACAGCAGAGTGAGTACGTGTACATCGCTGCAATTCTGTGAGCATGTGCGACGGCTCTCAGACTTTAACGTCATGATCCTTGGCCTGCAAAGTAGAACGACTTTCCATGCCGCTGGAACAGGCGCAATACCGTTCAGACACGTCGATACATTATGCACTACAACCGACCACATCCCCCCTCACAGCTTGGCCTTGGTGGTTATGTCGCCGTAACCCTTCGTGAGCTGGACCTTGGCCGTGTTGACCATGTCCTCGATGATCTTCTTGGCAGGCTGGACGTCGTTCACAAGCGCCGCAACGTCGCCCATAAGCTGATCCTGTTAGCTGCCTGCGCCTCGGGACCCAGCCACACCCACCCATTTCATGCCCTCGACACTGCGCTGAGGCTTGGACTCGAGCTCGTGGTCGTGGGGGATAATGCCCTTCGACGTAAGCTCTGCAATCTCCGCCTGGCGTGTCTCCTCCCATTCCTTGACGTAGGCTGAGTTGTAGACACGCATAGGACGGCCAGAGTAGATGAGCGTCTTGGCCGTGTCGCCCCACTTGGCACCGACAAGCAGCTTCTTCTGCGTAGGCGGCGCACCGGCCTCCTCGGATGCGACGAAGCGCGTGCCCACCCACACGGCCTCGGCGCCGTACATGAGCGACGCGGCCAATCCGCGCCCGTCAAAGATGCCGCCGGCGGCGACAACAATGATCGGCTTGCCGGTCAGCGGCGAGACCTTGCCCTTGCAAGCGTCAACGCAGGCGGGGATGAGGAGTGAGGTGGGGATCGCGCCGGTGTGGCCGCCGCCCTCGCCGCCCTGCGCGCAGATGATGTCCACGCCGACGGCCAAGGCCTTGGGGACGTGCTTGGGGTGGCCGACCATCTGAGAGGTGAGCTTCGGCACGTTACAGGACCGTACCGGATCCCCGGTTATCGGCCTGCCGTTCACTTACGTTCTGGACGATAATGCCATGCTTGTGGAGCTTGTCCACGACATGCTTGGGCGGGACACCAACAGCGGACACGAAGAGCTTGGTGCCCTCTTCGATGATAACGTCGATGAGCTCATCGAGCTGGCCGTTTGTGTAGTCCTTGTTTGTCTTGCGGGCGCTGCCGCCGATCTGGGGGAGGAGAAGGTCGACGCCAAAGGGGGCGTTGGGGTCGTTGAGCCCAGCCTTGACAGCGCGGATCTGGCTGCGAAGGTACTTTGGGGTCGCACGCACGCCGCCAATCACGCCCAGACCGCCGGCATTGGTGACTGCTGCGGCGAGCTTGGGCCCAGCGGCGACGTTCATGCCCGCCAGGATGACGGGGTGCTTGATGCCGACTGCGGGGTTCGTCAGTCAGGATCCCGGCGTTTGCGGTCAACCCCTACTCACACAGCTCGGTGACTTGGGTGTTGATGACGGACATGGTGCTGTGGATAGTCGTCAAGATGATCGTGAGTGAGATGAAGACAAAACACAGAGCGAGATGGGTGCGCCGGTTAGTGTTAGCCAGCGCCCAGCATTGAAAGCTAGACTGACGAGCATGTGGGGGGGAGGTCATCGCCGGATGGCAAGCCGAACACCGAGACGGCTTGGGCCGACGACGCGTCTGATTGACCGCGGGGCCGCGGACGAGACACCAACACACGTCTGCCGAGACCGCATGGACGCACGAGGCGAGCCCAATGGGCACCCAGCTATGCTGGAATAGCTATTCACGACCATTACCAGCATGCGGTCGCGCGGACGTCATGGTTGAGCATGAAGGACATCTTGTGCTGACGTATACATGCTGACACGAACAACCTCCCATCTCCCATCAACTGATCAACGATCAACCTCAACTCGGCCGAGACACGTGGCCCAGTATCTCGGCCCCGTGTCCCGTGTCCCGGTCTTCCAACCTAATGGCTGCAGCGTCACAGGTGCTCGACAGCACGCAGGCAGGAGGACGGTCCATAGCTGGCTGGGTATAGACGTAAGCCATTGCTAGTAGATGGGCATGAGTAGTTGCCTCAGCTACTACCATCTGGACGTCCACCATGGAAGCCAGCCCTTTCTCACTGACATGGAAGCTGTCGTCTGCACAATTCGGGGCAGCACCATTGCCAGCGACTTCCCGAGGCCTGGGTAGCAAGACGGATCCCTCCACAATCGCTCTTCGTAGTGGCGAGTTCCTCCGAAGCCAATTCGGGATGTCATCGGCGGATATCAGAAAGGCCTTCTCAACCAAGTTGACCGTCCGTCCCACCAAGTCGGTGGCGACTTGAAGTGCTTCCCCCAACCGCTAAACTGGATGTTGACGACCGCAGATGCATGTGACGAGTGACATACATTACATTGCCAGGTGGATGTGCCTTCTTGCCGCCTGCGCATTCACACGCTCCAGTGGCTCGCCTCCTAAACTGGACGCCAGTGGGGGGTGTGCCGCCCAAAGCAGCCGGGAAACCAAAGTAAAGGACACTAAGTCATGTTGAAGGATGGCCGAGTAGGAACTTTATCTGCTGACCGGCTACTGGGGGGGCGTCAAGACAGCGCTGCCGCTCTCGTGCCGCCTCCATGGTGAGGGCAAGGGTCCTTGTGGTGGCGTCAAGTACCCCGCAGAACCTGAACAGAGGGTGCGGCACCCCGCAATGCCTTCGCTGGAACGATGCTGCGAGGAGTGTGGGTGGTGTATGTGGATAAACTTTCCTCAACGCCGAGGTTGGTAGATCAGGGCAAGAGATGAGCAACACGTCAGAGACGACTAGCATCTTTACGGCATTTCAAGGTTTTTTCGTGAGCTGGGTACATTACCTGGAGGAGGTCACTGAGGCAAGCGAGAAAGCAGACAGCTACACAGCCAAGATAGCGAGAAGGGCAGGGCGCATCCAAGACGTGCAAAGGATAGGGTCGAGCAGTGGCGCTAGCTGGGTGACAACGACGTACTCTAAGGTGGTCACCAGGTGGGTACCGCGGCGACCAAGGTGGCACTGGTGACGTTCTAAACACCGACATTGTTCTGTTCGGGGTTCAGTAAGACGCTTGGTGCACCTGGCGACGCATCGGCTGCGAGCTGACTTCTCCAGGAAGACCGCAGCGCCAGCGATCTGAGCCTAACCACACCAAAGACAGAGGTGAGCCTGGACTTTCAGCTATTGTTCATCATGACGCATCGGAAGGATTTGCATGAATGTGTGGTACACTGTCACCGAGACCAAGGAACATGTTCATGCCCGTTTGTCCGATACACCCCACGTATGTATCGGCAGCACCGCGGTGATCCAAAGCCGCTACTCTGGGACCGCAATCATGCATGGATTACCTTCCTGCTAATGCGCCGCTGTGAATAGCAAAGGAGCACCTGCAAAAACATGTGGGACCCCTAACGCATCTGAATCCCGAACAAGTCGGCGACCAGAACAAAGCAAGTGTTTACCACTTGGCATAGTGTCCACCCTGCCACCCTGCCCACACTGTCCACTGGCCTCAGCGCCCTGCTTCTGCATTCCAAAGGCACCAGTCTAACTCGGCCTCCAGGGCCTTCCCAAATGCGGACGTACCCCCAGCTCGCTGACAGGGAGCAGAGGGCCGGCAGCCTCTTGGGTGCCATAGGCTCAAGCCCTGCGTCCCTGCCCTGCATCCTGGCTCGCTGCTTCCGCACCCGGCACGGCAACCAACCACACTAGGGCGTGTTCGGTTATGGGCCCCTCACCGTCGCTAGCGCCAAAACGCGCATGATGCTGATCGAAACGGCAACAACAACGCTGCGACTTGACCGCTCCTCGGCGCGCCGGTGCTCTTGCTGCTCAGTGTGACGACCGTCCCGAACGCTAGTGTGCAGGGTACGCATGCGGGGTGCATGGCAGGGACAGACTTGTTCGCTCCGGAAGCAGGCCCACACGGCCTCTTCATGATGCAGGGGCAAGGGAGATCATCAAGCGGGCTCGCAGGCCACCACCACCAAGCCGGCTGACAGACAGGCAACAGTTGGGCCTCCGCAAGAGCACAAGGGCTCCGGCACATACACGACGCTAACCAGAACACAGCCGAGACCTCCCCTCCAGGAATCAGTACATATAGAGACCCCGTGCGCGTTGGAAAGTCCCATCAACAACACTTCGCATTCAGAGCCACTACTACCACTCGGGTAACGCAACACCACTCGGCACGCCACTGCACAACAATGAAGCTCTTCGCTGTCCTCGCTGTCCTCTCGACCCTCACGGTCTCGGTCGTCGCTCAGGCGCCTCCTTTCGAGGGCCCCGTCGAGTGAGTGCTTGACCCCAGCGCCTCGGCCCCCATGCTGCAGGATGGCCACGGCGCGCTTGTACTCTTCCTACTCTTGCTAACGCATGATCAGCCCAACCAAGGTTGACCCGTGTATCGCCAACTGCTCCCTTCAGGCCGGCCAGGCTGTCGGCTGCTCCCCTGTCGACACTCAGTGCACCTGCATTGACAAGAAGGCCGCGTTCCAGAATGCCGCTATCCCCTGTCTCATCAGGTTCGTTCAAATCTCAATTATCTGGACAGGGCAGACACTGACAATCCCACAGCAGCGGGTGTGACCTTACGCTAGCTCAGAAGACTTCCGACCAGGTCTGCAAGTATGGCTTCATCACCGAGCCCCAGCCCTCTTCCAGCACGGCTGAGCCCACCACCGCAGAGCCCACGACCGGTGGTCCCCCCGCCAGCACGGCTGAGCCTACTACGGGTGCTCCCCCCACCACTGCCGCCCCCACCACCGGTGCTCCCCCCACCACCGGCGGCCCCTCTCCCACTTGCAAGCCGCCCAAGCGCCGCCGCGCTCACGTCCGCGCCCAGCTGTAAGCTACACACGCGTAGTGCCAAGAACAGCCTCGTCTCTGGGATGGGGAACGTTGACGTTGTATATGATGTGGATGGGGGAGTGTTGCGGCGTGTTCAACAATCTCGGGAGGCGAAACAGCAGCTGTTCAACCTAAGGCGATCCAGTCCAACACCTGTGAAAGGGCCTTTCACTCGTTTTCCGGCATCTAGCACCTTGATGGTGGAGATTGCCTGACCCGGTCCTTCAACACTCCCTCGTACAACTCGCAGGTTTAGGCTCTTTACAATTGTGGAGTGAGGATGAAAATGATACAGCGGATTGCTCGAAACGACTAAAATAACAAACACAACCCCTCAATCCCGTGGCCACGATGCCCCTTCTCAGTACGAACTCCATAAATGGACTTTGAGATATGCCACATCTTGACTACCACACAATACGGGTCATCTGGCCTCCGAGACTGACGTCTCATAACCGAATGCCCAGTGCTGCGGACCAGAGCTTGTGCAGACGGGGAAAGGCATGGGAGTCCACGCTTGTCCTCTGGGTTGATAGGCTTCCAGGGCCACTCTGGCTTGGCTTGCATGGCCCCGTTGCATCCCGACGTTAGTGTGGCCCAGTGCGAGGTGTTGTGCTCGGCAGGTGGAGCTGATGCTGGGGGGAGGGGGGGGGGGGGGTTACAAACATCCTCATAAGGTACCGGTCAAGAGAGACGTGGATTGAATGCCTGAATCCGTTGCGTCAAGCAGAGATAGACGGAGACATCCGCAGCAGCAGTCAACGAGTCACCATGCAAGGCGCCCATGCTTCGTCGGCGCTTTGCGCGACTTGGGCTAGATAATCGTTCAGTCGATGTGTGAGGGCTTGGTCGGCGCTTTGCGCGAGCTCGGAGCCCCAAACTCGCTCCGAGTTCCAAAGGCGGAGTATGTGGGGGGAGGAGGATGCAGCGTCACCATGTGGTGCTGTAGGACACATCTGGCGATAGTGAGCCGAATGAGCCGACCTCATCGGTCATACCCGTCAAGGTCGTCACGAAACGACAAATGGCGACGTCACACATCACGGCTTGTCACCCAGCCTCATCTAGCCCACAACGCTCGCCGTTCTTGCCGCCTCGCCAGCGTGTCTCGTTCACTAGTTCACTTGTGTTCCAAACTTGGTGTTCGCCAGCCAACATAAAGTCAGCCCAGCATGGGAAACTCGAGCTCAAAGCAGGCCGCGTCAGACATGACCGTAGCGATTTCTGAGAAGCAGGAGTATCTTGACAAGCGCGCTACCGCAAAGAGCAGCGTGCCAGCCCTCGATGGCGTCGAGGCACTTGAGGCCGTCGACACGGACATCCTATCCAAGTGGGACGCGGTTAATGAGCAGGTAAAGTGGAGAGATCGAGGATTGAGCTCACCCTCAGAACCCACGCTTCAACCTCGCCCGTCTGGTGCTCTCGAACGCCGACCCCCTCGAGTCGCTTAAGAACCGCCAGGCGGTGATCGACGACGAGAAGGTGTTCAACATCAACCTCAAGGGCGTCAACAAGGATGGTGCCTACCCCGGCCCGGTGGTCAACCAGGCTGCTTCGGGTCGTTGCTGGCTGTTTGCTACCAGTGAGTAGGGATGTCAAGAGCGTGGCGTGTGGAGGGGGTTCTGCCGTCGAAGCCGAAGCCTTCCGGAGCCAACGTGGGGTGGCTTGAAAGACAATGGCGCGTTGTGCGCTTCTTGCATCCCACCTTCCTCCTCTCTCAACCAACACCCCCCCCCCCCCCCCCCCCCCCCCCCCCCCCCCCCCCCCCCCCCCCCCCCCCCCCCCCCCCCCCCCCCCCCCCC
>QKWK01000006.1:1580099-1665139 GCA_008065275.1 Vanrija humicola
GCAGCCAAGCTGCAGCCGCTGCACACCACCCTCCGCCAACCAGTGCGTGCCTGCGACGGCAGCACCAGGTGATGCTGCAGTCGCTACCCTGCCTACCCCCCCCCCCCCCCCCCCCCCCCCCCACCCCTCCGGGGCTTCCAGCCCCGCCTGAGTCATGCTCACCCTGCAGCCAACGTCCTCCGCTACAACGTTGTTGAGCAGCTCAACCTCGGTGACTTCCAGCTCTCCCAGGCGTATCTCTTCTTCTACGACAAGATCGAGAAAGCCAACTACTACCTTGAGCTTGCGATCCAGCTTGCCGACGAGCCCATCGACGGCCGCCTGTGGTCGTTCCTTAACGGATCCCCGCTGAGTGACGGCGGACAGTGGGACATGGCCTACAACCTTGTTGGTGAGTGAGTAAGGACCACTGCAACATCCTAACCACATAGCCAAGTACGGCGTCATCCCGCACACGCTCTACCCCGACTCGTTTAACGCCTCGACGTCGCGCACCTTTGTCGGCATCCTCACGCACAAGCTACTAGAGTACGGCCTTGCCCTCCGCGCTGCCGCTCGCCCCACCACTCCTGGGGTTGAGCCTGCATCGATCGAGACGCTCCGCAAGCTCAAGACCCAGTACCTGGCTGAGGTGTACTCGACTCTGTCCATTACGCTCGGCACACCTCCTAAGGCCAATGAGTCCCTCACTTGGGAGTACTACGACAAGGACAAGAAGTTCCACAGCTGGACCGGCACGCCGCTCGAGTTCTACGCTCAGTACGGCATTCGCAAGGGCCTCGACCCCAAGAACAGCTTCTCGCTCATCAATGACCCGCGCAACGAGTACGGCAAGCACTACACTGTCAAGTACCTCGGTAACATCTGGGGTGCCCCACAAGTCAAGTACGTAAACGCGCCGGCCGAGGTGCTTGAGGACGCCGTCATCGCGGGCATCAAGGCCAACACGCCGCTGTTCTTCGGCTGTGACGTTGGTAAGTCGCTCGAGCGCACCAAGGGCATCATGGACACCGACCTGTTCGACGTCGAGGCCGGATTCGGCTTCAAGCTCGGCTTGAACAAGGCTGAGCGGCTCATCACCAAGAACAGCTCGGCCACGCACGCCATGGTGATCACAGCCGTTCACGTCGACGCCAACGGCCGCCCTGTTAGGTACAAGGTTGAGAACTCGTGGAGCAAGGCCTCAGGCGAAGACGGATGGTTCATGATGACCGCCGACTGGTTCCGCGAGTATGTCTATCAGATTGTCGCGCCAGCCTCGCTCGTCGACAAGAAGTGGGTCGACGTTCTTAAGCAGGAGCCCATCAAGCTTGAGCCCTGGGACCCTATGGGTGCCCTCGCGTAGATCAGCCAGTGGTTGTATTGAGTTGTAGAACCATGAACAATGCAAAGTTGAGAGGTGGCAAGATGTGCAGAGCCGTGGCGGCCAGACAATGAGCCGCTCATCCTCCCCACTCCACGCCGCATCCTCGCTCTCGCCCTCCCCCCTTGCTACAAGGTTGACCGGGGTGAAGTTCAGCAGTTGCATACTCGCCTGCACTTCTACTTCTCTTCAACCAGCACCAATGACAACGCGAGAGTCTGCTGACGTAATGCATATGCTACATATAGGCGCCCTCTCAAGACCCAAGATGCCCACAAGACATCAGGGGGTATCAGGGGGTACCGGGCGGGCGGGTCATCATACGACGATTCAAATTAGACGCTGGGGAGCTCACGGTCGACCATGTCCCACTCGCCGGCAAGGTCGCCGTCCTCAGCCGTCTCGTGAGGGACAGTGGAGCCGCTGCCAACCTCGGCCTGGATGGAGACTCCACCGAGGGCGTCAGTGAGGTCTGTAAGACGCTGAGCATTCTGGTCGGCGGTCGTCTGCTTAGAGTAAACGGAGATGTTCTCTTGCATCTTGTCCGTCTTGAGGTCAACCATTCCCGAGGGAGTCGTGGCTTGGTGAGAGGCACTGGCGTTCATGGCGTCAAAACCTGCAAAAGCGCTGTAGGTAGGGTCGTTGGGCATGCAAGGCGTGTCGATGGCAGCGTGAGAGTCAAGCTCCCCATCCCCATCTCCGAAGATGACATCGTCATCCTCTTTGTCGTCCTCGTACTCGAGGTCGTCCTCGGTCATCAAAAACGCGTCAAGGTCAGGCGTCTTGTCGCGGTAGAGGAACTGCGAGTAGTCGATCCCCTCGAAATAGACGACTCCGTCCTTCATCTCGACGTCAGGGGCCTTCTTGGGACCCGCGAGAAACTCGTTTCGGTCAAGCTTGGCGAGCTCGATGAGGAGTTCGGCCGGAGGCGCGCTGTCGGTGTCCTGGCTTGGCACGCTCTCATCAAGTGTGATAGTAGAAGGACCGGCGCCCGGGGTGGCCATGTCCTCAGGTGAGATGGCCTCAGTCTTAGGATCGACCGGAATGTCGGGCGCCGATGTGGTCTCTGTGTGCTTGGCCCCCAGTATCCCGAGAAGGACAGACTTGTCGGAGTGGGTGGCAGTGGCAGCGCCCGGGGTGTTGACGTGCGCGACCTTCACGGCAAGGGCGACGCTGTCATCTGCCTGGTTCCTGCCGTGTCAGGTTCGTCTTCTTTCTCGGCCACTCACTCGAAGGACTGAATGGCATTGTTGAACTTGGACTTCCACTCTGCATCATACTCCTCGACCGAGTCGATGCAGCAGAACAAGACACCCATAGTGGGGTAGTAGCAGTACCAAATGCGGCCCTCTGGGATTCGTTAACTCTAGTTCTAGGACGAGGTGACGGTTCCGCCACCCACTGAAGATGGCCCTCAAATTGTTCAGAATGTCGACCGTCTTGTTGTCAGACGCCTTGAAGTCGATGTCCACCATGCCGCGGTAGCTATTTATGCATTCATATTCGATGAAGAAGCGACCGGGATGAGTGTCGCAATGCGTCCAGGCGTAGCCCGCCAGTTGGAATTCGTCGACCATGCGCTTCCACTGGTCATCCTCGAGAGTGCCGTGGTAGTGGATCTCGAAATCCTTCAGCTCGAGGGCGGCGCTGGGGTTGGCGTCCCCGTCGGGAATGATATCGTGCGTGGCCCGAACAGAGGCACTGGGGTGTCAACAGCCCCGTTTTGGTGGCCTCACACATCAAGCATGAACACTCACCCGTTCTTGATGATAGTCTGGCGAACGTCATTCTCAAGGTCGGCCTCCTCCTTGGAGGTGAGGTAGCGAGCCTTGGAGAAGCTGAGAATGAAAGCTCCGTTGTCCACGTCGTTCCAGCAGACACCTGCAGCAAGTTAGCAATGGCTCAATTCCAACCGAGCTCGTCACTCACTCTCCTCGCCGAGATTATGGCGAGTCTTGAGCTCCTCCTGCTGCACCACCAGACCGAGAAGACCGGGAACGGTCAGAGTGTACACGATCTTGTGGGTACAGTGGTCGTACTGAGACTTGAGAGCCATGATGGCGGACGTCAAGTGTTGTCGGAGACGGAGAGTGGGGCGCGACTGTGTCGCTGGTAGGGGCAAGCGGCAGATAGGTGATCGCAAGGTTGGTGTTAGGGCGAAAGAATGGGAGACAGCAAGATTGCGAGTAGAGGGGAGACAGTGAGATTGCGAGTAAAGGGGATGTGGGTGTCGACTTGGGTGTGGTTGGTTTGTGTGCGGGCAGGACGCCTGGAAATGATGAGGCGGTGACGGAATTCGTATGGCGGACCGGCGGTGGCGGTGCGGGAAGTGGGCGGCGTCAAACCTCGCCGCTGCGTCCGTGCCCAACTGTCCACCTCCACAAGCAGAAGCACAGACGCAGCCGTGCACTGGTGTGTGCATCCTCTTTTGTTCCAGTGCGCCACGCATGGCCCCGGCCGGCGGTGTGAACCATGCCAGGTCCGATGCATGTGTATCACCGCCACAGGAAGTCTGCCGCGGGTGGGTGACTGTGAAGGGGTATGGGCCGGAAAACTGAGGTCAATCACTCTACATGCAAGTCGCTCACGACACAGAGAGGAGAGATGGTGTTGCGAGAACGAGCACGTCTTGGCTGATGCAGGTGAAGGCTGGTACAGGTCAGCCCACGGCTGTGCGCCGCCTGCCGACATACCGCCGACAGATAAGCCGCCTCTCCTTCCACCAACATGGATGGCTTCTAAACCATTCACTTTCTTCGAATGGCGCCTAATCTGATGCTTGGACATCTGTTGACGTACAGGAAGCAGGTGTGTCGCTGGTCTTTGGCTGCCCGACACGAGAAGCTGTCGCCCCCCGAGAAGCCTCTCACCGGTAGCCACGCGCCACCCAAGCCATGCATACCTGCTCATCTGAAACAATTTTCTGGCATTTTTTTGTGTCCTTTAATAGCCTCTATTGTGTAAAAGAAGGGAGGAGAAGCACATTGCAGGAGCAGGAAATCGTTATATTGGGTGGGTGCCACGCGTGGCGTCGACCGCACGGAGACCTGGGACGAGCAGAGTGCTGGGCATGATGGCTTCACTTAATCCATAAATCATTGTCCTTCTATGTATGGGATGGCCCCCATGTCCAAAGCCAAGAAGATATCGTCCTAGGTAGCGTGCGGGTAGGGGACCGCTGACGCACCGCGGCGCCGGTGCGAGCCGCGCTTAGGTTGGTTGTTTCCCCAGCCAGCGGAAGCGGCGGAGGGGTGAGGGTCGTAGAACGTCGGTGCACCGTCAACGGACCCAATGTTTCTACTGATTTTAGGAAGGACAAGGTCAGTAGCAGGGTCGTAGAAGTTGGGAGCAACCCCGCGCGGGAGGGTGGTGGCGGTCCGGCGGGCATTGGTGTCGTCGATCGTCTCTTCCTCCCCCTTCAACGTCTCATTGTCGCTCTCGGAATACACCTCCTCGACTGCACCATACACTGTCTCATTCTCGTCGTCCGAGGAGACCAACTGGTCGACTTCGGCGCCGGATTCCTGCTCGAAAAAGAAGTCGTCGTCGTCGTCGTCCGCCGCATCGGGGAGAATGATCTGTCCGCCGCCGGCAGCGCCGTACGCAGCATGAGTGTAGTGCTCATGAATATTGCGGCCTTCGCAGTTGCAGGTGTCGCTGATATCATGGCCTTCGTAACTAGCATTGCCGCTGTTGCAGTTAAAGCCGTTGTTGTCACTGTTGTCGTCGCTGTCGCCGGTGTCGCCGTCGTTTTCGTCGCTGTCGTCGTTATCGTCGTTATCGTCGTTGTCGCCGTTGTCGTCGTTGTCATCGCTGTCGTCGATGTCGTCGTCAACCTCAACGGGCCACCACCCCACACCCCAAGAGCTGCCCGGGTTCAGGCTCCAAAGACGGGGGCCCCAACCGCCCTCATCTGTCTCCTCTTCTCCCTGGGCTGGCATTGCGCTCCAAGAGTACCTGGTGAGTCAGCACTAGTGTGGTTGGAGCTGGAAGCAAATGCGCGAGCAAAACGACTCACGGCTCAGAGATATGCTTGATAAGGATGTTTTCCACACGACGGAACCACTGCGGCGTCGGCTGGCTCTCAACAGTGAGGGTGATAGAGTGATTGAGCTCTGAAACGTTGAACCACCAAAACACATCCGTGCCGTCTACCCGATTAGCTTGAAGGTTGCAGACAGCGTCACTCACGGGCTTGGAAGGAGTCCACGATCCGCACGCCGTGCTCGCACACGTTCTCCTGGGTGGCTGGGAAGCGTCGTGCCGTTGCCGAGAACTCGTAGATGAACCTGCCTGGAATAGCGCTGTGGACTTGCACAGTGACTCTGTGGACTTCCATGGCGAGAGAAGTGGAATGAGAGAGTGTGAAACCCCAAGAACTGACAGTTGATGACACAGACACGTCTTACTTGGCGGTAGGGGCGACGAGCGCGGGTGACGGCGATCGAATGGTGCGTCGTGGTGCGTGCGCACACAGAGCACACTCTCACTGTCAGTACCGATGCCAGCGCTGCGAGCGTGGGTAAGAGGGGCGCCTACTTCTTGAGGAATTTGGCCTCCAAACACGGTGCGAGAACCTGCAACGACCCAGCCGGCATTGTCCGGCGATAAGAGAGTTTGCCACGCCCGCCACAATCTCTCAACAACTGGTGACTGGACTGAAAAGAGAGCGGCGGTGAAGCTTTGGACACAGGTAGTGGGCATTTGCCAGCGGCCACATCTTCACGCCAGTCATGCATTCAAATCTAGCGCCCGACGACAGGTTGGCCCGGCTGACTCTGAGACAGTGTGCGCGCGATTGCGGAAACAGGCTAAAGTGACTGCATACACCTAATAGGAGTCGTTCTCGTTGGACTTTCGTCACTGTCGGGGAGGGGGAGTGGGTGCGCCGCCTAAGCATCGCCAACAAGGTCACGCCACCAGTCGTTGAGGTTCACAATCGGAAGGCCACCGAAGGCAAGGTTAACAGCGGGGTCGTCCTCGTACTCGGCGTCCTCGTCGTCCTCGCTGTCGTCGTCGTCGTCCTCGTCGTCGTGGTCCTCACCTTCGGCGTGGACGATGATGGAGCCCGACACAAATGTGCCGGGATAGTCACTGTGATGTCAGTACCTGCTGGACCTTTGCAGGTGAAAGGGCGGCCAGCTTACCCGAGGGCGGCGAGAGCGAGAGCGTGGCAGAGCTGAGTCGTGGTGAAGTAGATGCTCACGAGCATGCGAGGGTTGTCGGGGTCCGCGGAATGGTTAAAAAAACCGTCTAAGTGGTTAGCTAGCCATCCAAATGCTGAGAGAGTGACTTACCAAAGACCCCGGCGTTGATGAGAGTGGTCACCCAACGGTTGGTGTGGACGCGATTGGAGCGCGTGGCGAGGTACCAAACGGACATGGCACGATGTGTGGTTGGTTGGTAGTTGGGTGGAAGGTGAATGAGAAGAGCTGTGAAGAGAATGTTGCGTTGTTGTAGGCAGCTGCTCGCCCCGCTGCAGCTTCTGTGCGCCGCGACACACACTCACACTGGAGCGTGTTGACGGTGCTGGCAAAACGCGGCGTCGTGACATGTGTGCGCGCTCAACAGACGGCGTCCCAGGGGGGGGGGGGGGGCGCACGCGAGCCGGGTGCTAATCAAAACTAAAACACCTGCATAGCAAAGACTAGGAGTGAGTGAGCAGCATAAGCGATGCGCGGATGGTGATCGCTGTCGCGGACGAGAGCATTGACCGCCTCAGTCCGGCACCCAAATGCAGTCAATAAGTACTGTTACCCCCTTGTATTGCTTCTTTCGCCTCTCGCACATTACAGAACAAGCCCAGACGACATGGATGGTCCAGCGGTTCAGGAGAGGGCCTGCACCCACAGGTTCCATTGTGGCCTCGTTGTGTCGACAAGCAGGTCGCTCCAACCATGCCGATCTCCTCAGGTCGTCACGCACCGTCCATTGCGGGGCCCTCACATTGGGCGGCGATCGAGGCGCGTCGAGCTAGCCCAAAGGCGCTCGGCACCATTCGAGCTGATCTGCTTATGGTGGCAGTTGCTGTCGAGGTGGAGGGGTGTCGCTGGATGGGCGTGGGCAGCACGGCCGCTTGGCTGGCACCGATAAGGACGCATTGGATGGTGTGGTTGGTCAGAGTCGTGGACAGGCTCTAGCACAACGATTCTTTCATTTGAGGGGGGATACCACAAGTCTTATGACAATGCATGAAGGGCTCAGATCGACCCAACCCATACTTCCTTGAAGAGCTTGCATGTAATGCTTGCTGCCATGCACAGCACTTACCGTTTCAATCTTGATAATGCACGTCTCGGCGAACGGAAACTCCGAGTGAGGGCCAAGATCTAGGGTTTCGAGATTCCAGACGCCCTACGATTCGGCCAAGCCCCGCGCGTGTAACAATGTCGTCTTCACTAGCAAGCGCGCTTCGACTCACGCGGATCGATTCGACTCACTGAAGCCTTTGTCACAAAGCACAACCCGCCTCGCGCTTCCCACTACTTGCAAAGCCTAAAGAGCGCATCTTCATCCTCACACTCGCTCCCAGCAACCTCGGCACCCTTCCCCCGCGGTCCACCTCCTCCGCTCCTGCCCCCTCCACCCTCCACTATGTCTCCCGCCCTCTCCCTCCCAGCGTCAATCACAGGCAAGCTGCCCAAAGACCCAGCGTCAGTTGCAGCTCTCGAGCACGCACACACCGTCCTTCCGACAGCAATCTTCAATCACTCGCTCCGGGTCTATCTGCACGCTCTGCACTATGGTACGCACGCAAGCGTCAGCCTGAAGGAGTGGCCCAACTGGTGGGCGGAGAACACGGCGCGTGCCGAGGCCCTTCTCTTCATTGCCTCCATCTCGCACGATGTTGGCGCCACCTCGGAGCACAACGGGCCACAACGTTTCGAGGTCGAGGGCGCCGACGCCGCTAAGAAGATCTGTCTCGATCAAGGGATCGACGAGGCCGACGCGCATAATGTTTGGACGGCGATTGCGATCCACACCTCCGCCGGCATCGCCGAGCTCATCGATCCCCTTTCCCGCCTGGTGCGCCTCGGCGTCAAGGCCGACTTCACGTCGGGTGCCGAGCGTAAAGAGCTCGTACCCGGTGTGGATGCCGCGTCATATGCGGAGATCATCGAAGCCGACTTGCCAAGGCTTGAGATCGAGCGCGTCCTGGCAGACGCTGTCGTGTCCCAGGGCAACCCCTGCCTCAACGTCGAGATCGACAACCTCGTCTGGCCAAGCAACGAGAAGTTTCCCAAGGCGACCTGGCCTGGCATTCTGATGCGCGCGCACGTCGAGAACCCTGCCCATGACGGTTGGCAGGATGGTCGGAACCCTGCGTTCTGAGGGCGACGGTGAAGGCGAGGCTAATGGATGGCGGGAGCGGGCTGCTCTCCTTTCTACCTCTTCTAGTGATGCATACGGGCAAGTTCTACGGCTGAGTTGGAGCGCGCGCTTCGTGCATGCGGTGAACATCACTGACTCGCTCTCTCCGCAGTATCTACTTTTGATAGCGAGACCCTCTCGGAATCAGGCGGATATCGGCTATCGTCAACTTCGTTCAGCCTGATTGGCAAGGCAATAACATTCGGTCAACCACCGCGTTCTGCTCCACTTCCCCACTCTGTACGTTCTATGCTGGCGGCGCGCAAGCAATCTCTGAGCAATCAAGGGAGAATGCGAGCCGCCAAGCCTCGGCATAGCCTATCGCCAATGGCCGTACCCGGTGCACCTCCTGGCTGGTCCTGCTACTCGCTGGGCAGGTGATATAGCTGGGCTGCGGTACGTTGGTTCTCTCTCCATTGATTCTCCACCACCCCACACCGCTCATAGCCAGCATGACTGCCATCAGCGAGTACCCGCAGACTCATGGTAGGTACCTATGCGGCTTGAATGTCGGGTGCTGATAAGTCCCAGAGAACACGGTGGGACGTTACTCCGAGAACGCACAGTACGATGTCGCTACGATCAAGGCCAGTGAGTACCTCACACTGTAGCACAAGCTGATACAACTAGTCATTCAGGAGTCTCACTTCGTTAACGTCTCGTTCGTAGACCTAGATGGGATGCCGGTAGGTCGCCCCACCCTCCACCGCCTCCTCCCCCCTCCCCCTCCCCCACCAACCCCGCCCCACCGACGGCGTACGCCAGCGCTCACCCCCAGCAATGTATCCCCATGGTCAGCGCGATTACAGAGGAGCAAGATGGCGTCTATGTCTACATTCACGGGTATCACAAGGCCCGGCTGGTCAAGATGCTGCCGCCTGAGTCACGCGTCTGCATCACCGCCACACTGCTAGACGGACTGGCCCTGGCTTGGAGCGCGTACGCGAGCAACATGAACTACAGGTGGGCTCTTGCAAAGGTTCAGAGCTAAGTCCCAAGATGTGCTGTCCTCCACGGGGAAGTGATGGACTGGGACGAGACGACGCCGGACGCGCAGGCGGCGAAGACCGAGGCAGCGCGCCAGATTGTCGAGGGCGTCTGCACCGGCCGGTGGGACGAGTGCCGCCAACCCTCCAAGGCTGAGATGACCACCACCGGCTTCCTCAAGATCAAGGTGTTGTCAGCCAGTGCCAAGATCAGCAGCGGATGTGCCGGCGAGGAGAAGCGTGACCTCGACGATGCCGAAATCACATCCAAGTTGTGGGCTGGTGTCATCCCGAGTAAGTCAGGTGCTGCAGGTGGGCCATCAGAAGGCGGCTGACGTCCTCAGCCAAGCTCATGCTCCTCGACCCCATCAGTAGTGACGACAACAAGGTGCCCGTGCCGCAGCATGTCAAGGACTTCATTGCTTCGAATAACGCCAAGCCAGTCCCATGGCCCAAGGAGTAGAGAGTGATCAGCTGTGACTCTTAAAGTCTTCCGAATCCCAATGCATACCCTTTCCACGTCCAAACTTCTGACCTATCGTATCAATCTCAGTGCCCGATAAGCTCTGTCACTTTGCTCCTCAGAACCTGCACCGCCGCCTTCCCGGCATGAACGGCATTCTCGCCAGCCTTCACACCATCCTGGATAAGGCGTAAGCCCAGGCCGTTTCGCCCCAGTCCAAAGTAGCCGGCCACGATGAGGGCGAAGAGGAAGAGTAGGCGCTTGAGGCGCTGGCGGCGGACGATTGGCTCGGCGCCGTTGAAGTCCTTCCACACGGGCCAGCGGAAGTACCACCACAAGCTGAGGACCGAGCCGGGGTAGTGTGTCTAGGAGAAGTCAGCAAGCATCTGGTCAGGCTGATCGCAGGCCTATGACTCACGTAGATGCGCCCAGTGCGGCCAGCGCGCCAGTAGTTGCTGACTCGCTGCCAAGTCGTGCGCTCCAGGCGCTTCTCCATCCAGTTGTCCCACTTGAGGGCCGCCTCGAGCTTGGGCTCGATCTGCGGCAGCTGGTAGTCGCGCATGCCCTGAATGATCTTGCCGATGTACTCGGCCTGAATCTCGAGTACTGCTGTGATCGACATGTGGTTCAGGCCCATGTTGTTGCCAAGCAGGATGAAATAGTTGGGCAGGCCAGGCATAGTGGTCTGGAGTGTCAGCTTGCGGGGTGCCTTCGATGACTTACCCCGAGGTACTGCTTGAGCTGCGCCTTGGACGTGTAGTTGGTAGTCTTGTCGGTGGTGCCGGCGATGTCGAGGTCAATGCCCTCAGAGTCGTAGCCGATGGCCAGGGCCACAACATCGACGCTCAGCTCCTGCCCATCGTCGAGGACGACAGCGTTCTTCCGCAGGCTCTTGAGTCGACCCTCGATCAGCTTGACTTGGGGCTTGGTGAGCGCCGTGAGGTAGTTGTCGTGGTAGATGATACGCTTCGAACCCCATGGGTCGTCGGTGGCCACCTTGTCGTACAACTCAGGCGGGACGGTCTTCTTAAGCCATTCGCGGGTCTCGCCTTCGATCTGCGAGCGCCACGACGCACCCTCGTCCTCCATGAACCACTTCCAGCGCTTGTCGAGCATGGTGACGATGCGCCAGCGCAGAGCATACAGCAGCCATGGGTATCGGCGCCATGTCTCGCGGATCTCCGGGGTGAAAGGAATCGAGTTGCGGTCGCGACTTTCCTTGGCTGTGCCGCTGGAGGGGTCAGAGGTGCACTCGGGGTCGGCTCTGGGCGTGGAGACTCACTTGGGCGCGTACCACTGCTTGGTCCGTGCGATGTTGATAATGTTGATCTCGGGATCCTCGGAGAGTGCACCGACGATCTGGCTCCTGCGTTGTGTCAGCACAAGCAGAGCGTGGCTGACGGTGCTCACGCGCTGCAGCCATTGCCAACAACGGCGACGGTCTTGCCCTTCAAGGCCTTGTTGTCAAGTTCCTCGGGCCACTCGGCGGCGTGGATAAGCTTGCCCTCGTACTCGTCGAGTCCTGGGAGGTTCATGCGCTGCGGGCGTGCGAGTACGCCGCAGGCGGAGATGAGGAACTGGGCGGTGATAGTGAAGTCCTCCTCCTTGTCGCTGCTGTGGAGGTCGATCGTGTACTCGTGGTACTCGGGGTTCCATACAGCCTTCTTGAACTCGGTGTGCAGCTTGATCCTGTCGCTCAAGTTCTGGGTCTTGGCGAGGTTCTCCCAGTCTCCGAGTTAGCGACCGCGCTGACGACCGGATTCACTCACATCGCTGCAGTTCCTCTCGAGGAGGGTGCGACTGGGTCCAGTTTGGTGACTGGTGCTGGGAGTGACTGTACACGATTGCGGGGACGCTAGAGAGGTTAGTGGGCCGGCTAGAGATGACCGGCTGGTGGCGACTCACTCGCAGCGGCATCCACTGGGGCACAGTCAGCAGCGGACACGGCGCGTATAGGCAACATGGGACAAACTTACGGGTACCGGTTGACGTACCACGTCCCTCCGACACCACCGGCCTTCTCGTAGATCTTGTATGGTCAGCTGTGTGACGATGATGGCAAGGTGAAGGTGACACTCACTGTCCAGTTGGTGAGGCCGCGCTTGTCGAGCTCAAGGGCCATGGAGAGGCCTCCGACGCTGCAAGTAAGCTTTGAGCTCGTAGAAGCGCGATCCTCCTTTCCGCACTCACCCCGCGCCGATGATTGCGATGGATGGACCGTATCCCATTCTGAAAGGCGGGGTGAGTATGGTCGATGTTGGGGGGCAAAGGACGCTTCTCAGTCGTCGTCTCCGTGGTATTTAGTATGAACCGGTTCTGTATCACCTGCCGGCTATCTGCGGCAAGAGCCACCAGTGAATATCGGTGGTCGGCCCCGCAGCCAAGGGCCAACGCCGAGGCTGAAGGCGCCGAGGGTTGGCCAGCCCATGGGGCAGGGTCAACCTGAGGGGTACCAGGGCAGTACGATGCTTGGTGTGGGGTATGCGACCTCGCCTCAAGTCTAGTCGATGCTCTACGCCCCATGCACCTATTAATCACGGAGCTCACGTATGCGGCGCCCATAATCTGCGGAATACCGAAGGCTTGGCGCACTCCAGTTGTTGGTGCCCACGGTGCATCAACGCCGTCCTCAGGTGTCTGGCACCGACGGAGTCTCCTTCGAGATCTCCTCAACGGCTCGGCGAGCTCCGCCCCGCTCGAGCCGAGCTGCGGCTGTTTCACGGCCCAGCCGAGTGTGCAAGAAGACGTCCTGCAGTGGGGCCCACTTCGTTTATCACGGCTCGGCTGTGGCTGCCTACGGGTCCAGTCGCCGCTTGGAAGCTTCTGATCCTGTCGGCCAGAGCCGTACGATAAGGAGCACAGATTCATTCTCTTCCCTGGTTTCCCCTCCAGATTTACTACCACCCTACAGATTCGCAACCTCATCCGGGACACTACCATTGAAGTACTTGATCGTGACACCTCGTTTCTCCCAGTCGAGCGGGTGGACAGCTTTGGTCCGCGCACGCTCCATCCTGCTCTCAGTCAACGCGAAGCACCGAGGGGTCGCGTCGTCCCACTGCCCTGTCCGAAGCTGTTTGACCAGCCCACGCGTGATGTTGATCAAGTGGGCCATTCCATGGCCAGAGTAGCCTGCGGAAATGAATACGCCTGGACGCCCGGGTACGGCGCCGACGAACGGGCGCGCGTCGACCGAGTGACAGATGATGCCTGGGGTAGGTCAGCTCTGCCGCGCATCCCATCTACTCACCAGACCAGTGCTCTGCGAGTCCCTCGCCGGCGCTCTCTTGGCCCCAGTCGACAAAGTTGTCTCGGCACCAGCTCTGGAGCCAGGCACGAACGGACGGTGTGGTGATGCTGTCGTCCTCAATGTTGTACACCTGGTCCGGGGGATCCATGTTGGGATACGGGCCAAACACCAAGCCCGCGTATGGCGTCTGGATCAGATACGGGCCCTCGCGGACGGTGTATGTGTTTGACAGGGCCTGGGCACCAGAGAAGGATGCGGGTGGAACGACACGGCCCGCCTGAGCGAGCCGCGGGACGAGGAGATCCTGTGTCTCGGGGAGTAGGTGCCGGGTGTACGCGTTGGTGGCGACAATGACCTGGCGTGCGGTGATCACGCCGCGTGATTCACAGTCGACTGACACGCGGCCGTTCGCATTCGAGATACCGGCCACCGGAGCCCAGGAGAAGAACTGGACGTTGGCCGCAGTCGACTTAAGAGCGAGACGAAGGAGAGCAGTCACGGCACGGTGAGGATGCCAGCTGCCACTGGGAATGCGGTTGCACGCTACAGCGTCGTGGACGCGTGACACGCGCTTGGCTTCGGCGGGGTCGGTGATGACCATCCAGTCAACCTTGCGATGCCTGTACTTGGGGCTCCTTGCAATCAGCCTCTGCAGAAGCTCAAAGTTGCGCATGTTATCGGCTGCGCTCTGGGGCGTGTTGAATACTTCGTATCGGTGTCCGCGCCAAAAGTCAACATCCAGCCCCTCGCTCTTGACGATTCGCTCAATGAGATCGAGGTTGTCTTGCTCAAAGAAGATGATGTCAAGGACTTGCTCGGCGTTGAGACTACTGCCGCCCTTCTCCAGCGGTGACATGAAGGTTGGAAACATGGCCCAGGCTCGGGGAAGAACATGACCTCCGTTCCGCCCCGCTACTTGTCAGACACGTCTCATGAGCTTACACTCACAGGCGCAGGAAGCGACGTCCTTGGCGTCCAGGAGAACGATGGACTTTCCGTCCGCAGCACCAGGTTGCGACAGTTGGTACGCGAGCGATGCACCAGTCGCGCCGGCCCCGATGATCACGTAGTCGACAACTTCGGTGGGGAGGCTGGCGTCGCGTCCATGGCTCCAAAGGGACGTTGGGCCACGGTTCTATGGTTAGCCCAGATGGTACGTCGACTCACAGTCTTTTGCCAGTGTGACACTGTCGAAGTGAAGAGCTGGGGGAAGGCAGGCATGCTGGGGTGCTCTGGGAGGACTCCCAACCGTACAGAACGCCATTTATGTGTGGCTGAACTTGTGCTCGGTCAACTTCGAAGCATCGTCCCCGGTGCAGAGGTCTGGTGGCGAACCTTGGCACTCCGATCTGGCCTCCGAGTGGAGGTGGCACTGCGTTCGGCAGGCCGACGGACGCGAGACCGGCGACCAGTATCCAGGGTCAAGAGTCATGTAAGCATCAGTGCGCAGGTCACGAGCTTACGAGCAAGGATGGTCGGGAGTGTCCAATGGTGTACGCGCCGGGCACCAAGCCATTCTCCTCATCTCCGTTCATACACTCGCCTGAGTGACAATACGACACTACGTCCTATGACACCCACGCCCATATGGTAGGGATTGAGTCAGCCTCGGTGCTGTAGGGCAGACCGTCTAATAGTCCAAGTTCTGCGGGGTTAAGGAAGGAGAATATGTCATTGCCGAAGGCGGGAAGGGAGGCAAGAGGGTCCGGCAAGTTGGGCACTCCGACTTCACCGATGATATCGCTCGGAGCGAGTGTCGAGTCATCCAAGCTGATACCACTGCTTCCCAGCGGCATTGTTGCTGCGAGCCGCTTGACCACACTGAGTAATCTAACGCCGAGAACTTTTGTAATGCTGGCTATGTTTGCGTGAAGCTTGGCGCTGACCAACTTGTCGGCCAGCGCGGCAACAACGCTCATCAAGAATACGTCGTCATTGCCAGGCCGAGGAGCCATCTTGATGACACGAAGGGTGCAGATGGCAACGTATCCCAAGCGGTACAGTCTGTTGTATGAGCAGGAAAAGCGTCCTGGGACCTACCTGTAGCTGTAGAGGCTTGTGATGCTCACGCTCGGATTGGTACCTCCAAGGGCTGGCAACGCAATCTTCATGAGCTCGAGAGCACACGCATGGCACGCCTCTCGGCTCAACACAAGGTTGGCAGGCTCCCATCCGTGCGCAAGGCCGTGCTCAAATGGCGCCATGAGAAGAATGAACCGAAATGCCCACAGGTCGGCCTGCACCCGCTGGCGATCCGCCTCACCAGTGAGAAGGGGTTGCCATCGCTTCCACCAAGTATCGAGCTCATCGTCCACGGCTGCAAGGTAGTCCTTAAAGCAGAAGTCGGAGTTGGAGAAAGAACCACGAGTTGGTGAGAGCTGCAGCTTGCTCAGGGTAAACATGAGGTCGATGCAGGCCGCAAGGGCCGAATCCGTTGGCTGGACAATTGGGCTGGCGCACCACTCGACCAGACATGCTCGGTCACTCCACCTGTCTTCTCGGATGAGTGGGTTACGACCGCGAATAAAAGCAGATGAGCGGTCCCAATCCCTTAGGATGATCCAGGTGCGCTCCACATTGCGGACCAAACGTTCTGGGCTGGCATGATGGAATGGTGATGGCTCGAGGGCCCACGATGGAGGAGGCGACACATTCAAGCGGAGCTCGATGGCAATGGCGATCGCGCGGGCAGTGAGCGGCCATGCGCGGTTGAGGTTCCGTCCGCTCAGCCAGCCAACCAGCATGGACAGCGCCTGGGATATCTCGATCGACTGGAGGCACAGTCTGTCGATCTCGCCGAGGAGGTGTTCAAGGTGCGCCTCGAGCTTCGCCACAAGAGAGTTTGCATGGTCAGACACGGGGAGGCACTGCGCCCCAACAAGCATCATAACTGTCATCAAGGTCGCCGACTGAGAGCGCACGAAGGCGAAGTTGTGGATGTCCCGATCGAGGACCGAGATGACAACGTGGACCCTCGTCCAGTACACCTCTAGGAGGTCCTTGGCGTCGGCCTCAGTCAGTAGCCCGATGGTGATGGCGTCATACTCGGGCGCGTTGTCAAGTCGAGGCGAGTCAATGCGGCCATACACGACGTCGTCGCATGGCTGAGAATGATACGCTTCCATTGGCTTGAAGAGCTGCTCCAGTCCGTCTTGCAGCACACTCAGGCCGCGAAAGGGGTCCGGGTCAAGTGTGCGGGCGAGGGTTCTGAACTCGTCTAGGAATGCCCCTCGGTCAAATGCAGCATGGCGGGCACTCGGTGGTTCGAGCTGAGGAATGGAGGACGGGTGCTGCTCATTGGCCACGCGTGCGAGGACGCTGAGCATGTTGAACGATGCTGACTCGGCTGTCCCACAGCCGATGCCCGCCGCGGATAACTCATCGGAGTTGGCAGGCGACACTGTTGACATCGTTGTCCTCGGCGTCTCCGGTATCTGGTGAATCGGTATACCGACACGGGTCTCTTGCACGGGTGGGGATATTGACGAGACGGGTCGCTTGGAGCGGCTGGTGAGTGTCAGCAGAGCCGACGGCAACGACACACTTCTTTGAGCCTAGCCTGCGTCCAAACTGGCCTGTCAGTGTTCCTGCCGGCGGGCGTACTGCCTCACTCTCCGGGGCACCACTTCACATTCGATGCCGAGGGCGCCGCATCGCCTGCACGTCTCTTTCCCGGGGCCGTCATCCCGTTGGCATTTGGACTACCGCAGTGTTAGCCGCCGCCAGGACTACGAACATA
This sequence comes from Vanrija humicola, assembly GCA_008065275.1. NCBI lineage: Eukaryota > Fungi > Basidiomycota > Tremellomycetes > Trichosporonales > Trichosporonaceae > Vanrija > Vanrija humicola. Next base: position 1,597,272 of record QKWK01000006.1, read on the forward strand.
GTCAACTCACCTTGAGCAGCCGGCATGCCGTGCACGCCGCGAAAGGAGTCATAGGAGCTGTGATGAAGAGACGGAGTATAACGCGGTCAATCTGTGGGATCTGTGGTCCGGTGGTGCATATTAAGTACAGTAGCCCAGCATTGGGTAGCGGACCTGACCGGCGGACCCAAAGCACCTCCACTCCGGTTTTTAGTCCGATCTGAGCGCCGAAGCCCTCAATGCGCCATTGACCACCGATAACGTGCACCACCCTTGCTCGTCACTATCGCCAGCATCCTCGCTTCCCAGCTGCAGCTGGAAATGTGGGGTCCATCAAGTAGAATAAAAGGGTCTGGGTCACTCCCCCGGGCCAAGCAAATCTCCCTCGCGCGGCAACATGACAAAGGAGGACATCAAGATGGCCGATACATCTGTGCAGGTGGAAGCGGCCACCCCTTCACTCAAGGACGCTCCTATCCATCCTGGTCGCATGTTCCGTGATGAGAGTGACACCACCGGCACCATTAGGGCTCTAAAGGCTCGTCACATTCAACTTATTGCCATAGGGGCGGCAGTTGGCGTAGGCCTGTTCATCGGCTCCTCACGCAGCCTGATCTATGCTGGTCCCATCGGGGCCTTTACCGCCTATGCCATCTACTCACTCGTTATTTGGGGTGAGTATACAGGCATGCTGGCAGAGCTGACTCTCCCAGGTCTATGCCTTGGCGTTGGTGAGATGGCAGCGTTCCTTCCTATCCGCGGCGGTTACATCAGCTGGGCCAGCATGTATCTGGACCCTGCTGTCTCCTTCGCCATCGGCTGGAACCAGTTCTACGCATGTACCATGTGAGCGGTGTCTACACATTGTTCATCAGTGACTGACAGAGACCAGGTTTGGCTGCGCCGACATTGTTGCAGCTACCGGCCTTCTGGGGTACTGGTGGCCCCACATAAACCCGGCAGTGTGGATCTCCCTCTCCCTTGTCCTCATCATTTCTCTCAACAGTGAGTACATCAGTCTGCGCAGCCGATGCTCACGTCTAGTCTACCATGTCAAGTTCTTCGGCGAGGCCGAGTTCTACTTTGCGAGCTTCAAAGTGATCCTCATCCTCATGATGATCTTCATGTCGTTCGTTGTCATGCTCGGTGGTAATCCCAAGCACGACCGTATCGGCTTCCGGTACTACAAGAACGTACGTAAGAAGGGACCAGGCCGATGAATTCTGACAACGTGCAGCCAGGGGTGTGGGCAGAGTACCATTCGACCGGGGCGCTTGGTCGCTTCCTTGGATTCTGGCAAGTGTTCAAGCTTGCAGCATTCGCCATTGGAGGCCCCGACTCGGTGGCCATGTGCTCTGCAGAAGCCATTCAACCGCGGAAGTCGATCCCTCGTGCAACCAAGTCGGTTGTGCTCCGCCTCTCGGTCTTCTTTGGCCTCGGCATTCTGTCCATGGGCGTGCTCGTCCCCTACAACGACCCAGAGTTGCTCAAGGCCGTTTCGACAGGCGTCGGGGCGGACGCATCGGCCTTCGTGGTGGGCATGAAGCGCGTCGGGATCCGATACCTGCCCGACATCTTGTGAGCTACAGCCATTGAATGCGCTGACAACCAGCAACTTCATGGTCTTGACCTCTGCTCTCTCGTGCACAAACGGCTTCGCGTACCTCGCAACTCGCATCCTGCACTCACTCGCAAGCCGAGGTGAAGCCCCGGCAATCTTCTCCCGCACAACGAAACGCGGAGTACCGATATACGCCTTTGGCCTGGTCGCTGCCATCTTTCTGTTGAGCTACATGCAAGTCAGCACCAACACCGCCAAGGTCTTTGGGTGGTTTATCAACCTCAGCAGTGTTGCTGCCTGTACGTTCACGTGGCCGCCCATGGCTGACAACAGTGATCAGCAACTGCACGCTAAGCTTCATGGCCATTCGGTTCAGGACCGGCCTCAAGGTTCAAGGTTACCCCAACAACTTCCTCCCTTGGTCAACTATCTTCACCGTACCCTGGTGCTACTTCTCGTTCGCCATGTCGCTCCTCATCATGCTCACCCAGGGTTGGACTGTCTTTGTCAAGGTCAGTCGCTGACTCTGTTCGAACGCCGGATTTCGCACGTGCTGACAGCGAGGAGGGCGGTTGGGACGTTCAAGAGTTCCTCAGCGCCTACTTTGGCATCGCGCTCTTCGTTGTCCTGTTCACCGGATGGAAGATCAAGCACAAGACCAAGATGGTCAAACTCAGGGACATGGACTTTGACTCACGCGTCGCGGAGTTTGACGCCCTGGATGAGTACTACCGCGAGAAGTGAGTGGGGTGGGTGTTTGGACACTAACACTTCCCAGTCCTCCCAGGTCCACGACCTGGTGGGGCCGAGTACTGGACAAGCTGTTCTAAGAACGCTCTTCATCCCCGATTGGCTAGGCAAGTGAAAACGAAGAAAGCAAGAAGTTGTACGCGTCGCGTCGAGAATGCAAATGCACGAAGGGTCCAGACATCAAACACCGCGCGTTCGCGTTCCGTCTTTACGCAGTCGTTCCGCCGCGCCCGTTCCTCTGTCACAGCTGGACTCCGTGTTCACATATGACCCCCGATGACACGGCAATCCATGACCTGCGTGGAGGCGACCATGCCATAGCGTTCACACCCTCAACGCAGCCGGTCGGCCCCGACGACCGGCCTCCGATATCCATCCAACTACGCGCCCTAACTGGCACCCTGATATGCCGCAGCAGTCACACAAAACGTGCGTGCGCAAGCATCGGGACCCCTCTGTGATTAGATGCAGTCGGAACACTGACAGCCGGTGATAACACTCCTCCCGGCCCGCGGTCCCGGGGGCGCCCGTGGGATTGGCGTTCGTTCACTCACCTCTCGAACGCCACCGCACAACAGTCGATGCTCTGGTTCTATTCCAAGACACAAACCCCCAACGTGACATTGCTGTCGGCATCGATTCGACGACCTGGACGCGTCGCTGATGCCTTACTTCTGACGCGCGTCGAACTCGACGCACGTTCTCAATTATCGTTCGTGATACGAGCTAAATTTGCTCACGGCAGTGCCGCCGGCTACACGGGGTCACAGAGCACGCGCTTCAGATTCCTGCTGGCCTCTCAAGCTTCTAACAGGGATCTCGGAGATCACCGCGGCGCCCCATCGCCAGACACCGTCATGGATTGACAATGATTGGGCGCGACGCGTCGCGATTGTTTTGTTGCGACCACCGTCGCGGCCTCTTTCGCAGTCACGTCTGGAGCAACCAATGAAGGACTATCCGTTTGGACGCCGTCGACGCTGTGGTCGGCCAGACGTATTGCCAACTGACAGTGGCTGTTGCTGGGTGAAGAGCCCGACTTTAGAAGTACTTAAAGAAGGTCGTTGGGGACCGTCCCGTCCCCCACCGACCCTCACAGGCTTTAACCCAAAGCAATGGTGGCCCGCTTTGCGACGCTTGCCGCGCTCTTACCTCTCCTCGCCTCGGCGGCTCCCGTCGTCGAGCGCGATGTTGACACGATGTACCCGTACAAGGGCCCGGCCGTCCCCGTCGGTGATCCAGCCAACCCCACCGCCATCGACAATGGTAAGGGCTTCCCTCGTCTCTATGAGCACCCTGCCGTCGAGCCTCCCGCCGGCTCGGACCCCAGCAACAACATCAATGTCATCTCGTCGGCTTACTTCCCTGGCGGTATTAACATCCACTTCCAGACCCCCTTCGGTATTGGTGCGGCCCCCCAGGTCAACTGGGGAACCTCGCGTTGGCAGCTTGCCAACACCGCGTCGGGTTACACCCACACGTAAGTGGAGGTGAATGGCTGGGCTGACTCCACAGGTACGACCGCACTCCCCCGTGCTCAATGATGCCCGTCACCCAGTGCTCTCAGTTCTTCCACGAAGTACAGATCAAGGGCCTTCAGCCTGGCCAGACCTATTTCTACCAGATCCCTGGTGGTAACGGTACCAGCCCCTCCGAAGTCCTTTCGTTCACCACGGCTCTGGCTGCGGGTGACGACACTCAGTTCACCGTCGCTGTCATTGCCGACATGGGATACACCAACGCGAAAGGCACCCACCTTCAGATGCTCGATGCCATCTCGACTGACACATCATTTGTGTGGCATGGGGGGGACATCTGTGAGCAACTGCCCTAGACTCCACTGACATTCAGCCTATGCCGACCAGTGGTACCACGGCGTCAACCCGTGCAACGTCTACACCAATGTTTGCTACAATGGCAGTGCTTCGACCCTCAACACTCCCGACCTCAAGCCTGACAACCCCGACTACCTTGTTCCCCTCCCCGCTGGGGAGAGCCCGAACGACGGCGGCCCCCAGGGCGGTGACATCTCGGCTATCTACGAGGTCAACTGGGACCTCTGGCAGCAGTGGATGAACGACATCACCAAGAAGGTCCCCTACATGGTCATGCCTGGAAACCATGAAGCTGCCTGCGCCGAGGGCGATACTGTTGCTCACCAGCTCCAGGCGTACATGGTGGATGGCGAGCCGATTGGCACCACGGAGGACTCCGACCACCTCAACTACTACACCTGCCCCGAGACGCAGCGCAACTTCACGGCGTTCCAGAACCGTTTCTCGATGCCTGGCGATGTCTCCGGCGGTGTCGGCAACATGTGGTACTCGTTTGACTATGGTCTCGCCCACTTCATCTCCTTTGATGGCGAGACCGATTACTACCAGTCACCTTCGGCCCCCTTCATCTCCGAGCTTCACGGAAACGAGACTCACCCACTCGACACCGAAACGGGCATCACCAATGCTGGTCCGTTCGGCTTCATTGCGAACAACTCGTGGCAGGACAACACCGCCTATGAGCAGTACCAGTGGCTCAAGAAGGACCTTGCTTCCATCGACCGTACCAAGACACCTTGGGTCATCGCACAGTCCCACCGCCCGATGTGGTCGTCCACAAGTGGCGGATACCAGCCCCACATGCGCAACGCTTTCCAGGCTCTCTTCCTGGAGTACGGTGTCGATATCTACATCTCGGGCCACATTCACTACTACGAGCGCCTGTTCCCGCTCACCGCCCAGGGTACGGTTGATACACCCTCAGTCATCAACAACAACACTTACAAGACAAACCCTGGTGTCTCCATGACGCACCTTATCAACGGTGGAGCTGGTAACGTCGAGTCACACGCAACACTCCCTCAGAGCCAGTACCAGCCCATCACCAATGTCCTGGACCAGATCAACTACGGCTTCGGCAAGCTCACCGTCATGAACGCGACGTATGCCTCGTGGGAGTATGTCCACGGCACCGACGGCAAGGTTGGCGACTTTGTTAACTGGATCAAGGACCCCATTGCGGCGCCTCCTGGTAACTCTTCTACCCCAGGTAACTCGACCACCGGTGGCAACACCACCGCTCCTGGTAATACCACCGCCCCCGGAAACACCACCGCCCCGGGAAACAACACTGCCCCTCTCAATGGTACTTCTCCTGGCAACTCTACGGCGCCAGGAGGAGGCGGCAACACAAGCCCCATCGGCGGAGGTGGTGCCGGAGGAAACGGTGGCAACGGTGGTAATGGCGGCAGCGGCAGCAACGGAGGTGGTGGCGGCCAGGGTGGGAACGGCGGCCAAGGTGGCACCGGCGGCAACGGCGGCAGTGGTGGCCAGGGGGGCAATGGCGGCAATGGCGGAAACGGCAGCGGCAGCGGCACTGGCAGCGGTTCCGGCAACAACGGCTCTGGCAACGGAGGTAGCGGTGGCCAGGGCGGCACCGGTGGCAACGGCTCCAACGGCGGCTCGGGCATCCCTGGCGGTGGCGGCGGCGGCGACAACGGAGGCAGTGGAAGTGGTAGCAACGGTGGCTCCGGCGGTAGCGGCGGCAATGGAGGTTCCGGCGGCAACGGCACTGGCGCCGGCGCCGGCGGCTCAGGGGGCAATGGCGGCAACGGTGGTTCGGGCAGCTGCAACCTGAACAACTAGACACCTTGCGAGGTTAGAACCTCTCATTCGATAGCAACTACTTTTTCGATCTTCCATACCTCTCTTCGGTTCTCCCCCTCCGCTATGTTTATGCCACTTGGTCCTGGCTGCGAGCTCACTGCGAGATGCCCGAAGCCGAACTGTCCCTCGTGTCTGCTAAGGAGATGCGGTGTGCCTTGAGGGATTTGGCTCTGGATGCCGTTATCCAAGTCCAGCTGCGCACCTCGTGCCCCACACCTCTGCCGGCTGAGCCTAGGGGCCGGCTCTCTCCTACAGTTTCACCGGCTGCGGCTGCAGCTGGACCGACAGCGGCGGGTACCCTACGCTCGCTCAGCAAGGTGCCTTGCGTAGCGACCAGCAGCCCCACATGTGAGCAAGAGCAGCTCCAACACTTTCTTGTGCTTTGTCACTGCACTGTATCATCTGTCAGCTGGATCGCTCGTCGAAATGGTGTCCGCAGCAGCGACCCTTCAGCTGCCGCCAGCTTTACCCCCGATCAACCCTTTCGGCGGTGACAGCCAAGACGACATCGCAGCAGCCTTGGCGCTCATTCGAACTGGCTCTAACATGAGCCTACCGGATACAAAAGGGCACAGCATCGAGATCCACCCCAAAGATGTCAAGGACACCTCGATTCCCCTGCCTTCCTGGCCACCGAGGCCGACTATGACTTTCCTGCAGCCGCCAACACCCAAGCTCCCCCAGGGGCCCGAGTCCCCCGAACCAACCGACTATGTCAATGTCCTCCGCTTCGAATCGGCTTACCAAGACGACGCCGACGTCATCGTGAACAAGCTGGACACGAAGGGCAAAGGCAAGGCCAAGGATCCCATCGAGGATGATGCCCTCGACTATGAAACCATCGAGGATGAGCCCACCGGGTACGCAAGGCTCCCCGACGACGATGAGCCAGAGCATGAGATGGAACAGCTTCGACTCGGTGCCTTCAGCCCCACATCCCCAGTCCTCTTGACCCCAGCCTCGACTGTCAACGGATCGTCTCGAGCGGGCATGCCGTCCCAGCCGCAGTTGCACGTCGACACTGGTTTGTCGCCCACCGTATCCGAGCTCTCGGCCATGTTTCCCGAAACGCCAGCCACAACCATCGAGGAAGTTCTCCGCCGCGTCGGTGAGCAGCATCGCGAGGAGGCCGTCGACGCCCTGATCAAGTTGGAGCACGATCGCCAAGGAGCGAGTTCAAGTAGCAAGTCGCCGTTCAGTGACCCTGCGGACGCAGCCACTAGCTCTACCCCTCGACAGCCGGCATCGACATTCTCTACCACGCCGTCGAGTCCATCTTCTCCGACATCCCCTCGTGTCAGGTTTCACGAATCCACCCAGCCCTCATCTCCAAATGGAACTACAGCAGCCGGCTACAACAGTGCAGCCAAGGGTATTCGAGTCCTCGCAAGCAAGTTCCCTGACATGGACCGCGCTACCCTCGCTGCCGTCCTCGCCAGCTGCGGGGGCGAGGTGGGGGACGCTGAACGGGCAATCCGCCAGGAGAAGATGGTCGACACATCAGAGGATGGAGCGTCTCAAACGGCATCAATGTACCTAGCGATGAATCCTCCTGGACCCCAGGAGGACGGTCTCGCCGTGTTGTCAGGTCTCTTCCCAAACATCAAGGTGTCGTGGCTGGAAGGCGTCCTCGACTCGACGTATGGCAACGTCCCGGCTGCCGCCCAGCTGATCAGCGTGTACGAGGAGGAGCGAGTCCGAGGGAGCCTTCCAAGGCGCAAGGCGGGCGGGACCGCCGTCTCGTCCTACCTCGCAAATCGCGAGAAGAAGGAGAAAGAGCGGGAGAAGAAGGAGGGCTCAAAGTGGAAGCTGTTCGGAGGGAAGAAGGACAGCGCCAAAAGCAAGCGGATGTCAGTCCCGGCACCAGTGCCATTCACGGGCAGCAAGGACAGTGACAAGGGCGGCAAGCAAACTCCGCCAGCAACAACCTCAATCTCCTCACCGCCAGTCCCGCCCAACCCCGAGGTTCGGTCTGAGGCGATCGACAACCTGTCGGCCATGTTCCCAGACTTCGACCAACAGGCGATAGGCGGAATCTTGGACAGCGTCAACGGCCGGGTCGACCAGGCGCTGGAGATCCTGCTGCGCAACCAAGCCGAGGAGGAGCAGAGACAAGGCAATGCGTCCGCTGCGCCGACGCCCCCGCGCCAGCGCAAGGAACACGCCGAAGTATGAGGAGGGCGGGCGGCGACTGAGTCATGGCCCTTTACGATAGCTTATCTATACATTCCATAACGATCCCGACGAGGCCGGAACTTGTCCAGATGCACATGCATGCCGGTGTGTCTAAAGTCAGGCAGATTCTACAGCCAGGTAGATTCCCATGTATCGGACTCCCAAACACCATGTCCATTCCCGTCATCTCGCTGCACGACTTCGATGCTCGGCGCCAAGTGATCTTGGCTGAACTCATGTCGGCCGCGACCGAGGTCGGGTTTTTCACACTGTCCAACCACGGCATACCATCTCAAGACATTGCCGCAGCCTTTGAGCTGTCGCGTGATTTCTTCGCCCTCGATGACGAGGTCAAGGCCAAGACGGCGTTGAACGGCAAGAATGCTGGATGGGAGAAGAACACCCAAGTTCGGCCCAGCACCGGGACCGCAGACCAGAAGGAGAGCATGCAGCTCCAGTTTGCGCGTATGGAAGGCTTGTGGCCAAGCGACGACGACCTGGAGGGATTCCAGGTGCGCGCGAGCAGGTTCATGCACCAGGTCCAAGAGTTAGTCTGCCTCGGCAGTCAGCGCTGATGTCTAGATTGTCCCTCCGAGTCATGGAGTGCTTCGCTGAGGGGCTTGACCTTCCAATAGACACGTTCACCGTCGGCACGGTGGACATTGAAGGTGTGGGCGACCCTCAGAACGTCCTCCGCCTGCTTCACTACCACAGCGTCGAGGGCAAGACCTTCGGCCCAAACTTCTGGCGAGCAGGCGCCCATGCCGACTTTGACATCCTCACGATGGTGTGTACAGGCAATGATCCCTACCCTGACGGACAGCTGTTCCAGCGGGACGGAGAGGGTGGTCTCGAGGTGTGCCCCGGGCGTGAAGTGGTCGACGACTTCGGCATGGGCGCAGCCTGGCTCCCTGTCGAGGCGCGGAGCGACCGCATTGTCTGCAACATTGGTGATCAGCTCATGCGCTGGTCTGACGACAGACTGAAGAGCACGTATCATCGGGTGCGGTTACCCGAAGGAGACGACCCGCGAGGGCCGCGATACAGCATCGCGTTCTTCAACCAGGCCCGAGGGAGCGTGGTCATCCAAGGACCGCAAAAGAAGTACCCTCCGATTGTGCGTGCAGGAGTCGGGCATGCTGACCACCTAGACTGGTGCCCAGTTCATCGCCGACGCTCTGGCCCGCAATCGCATGCAGTCTGCGGCCATCGCAGCCAAGGCTCGGCTTATCGACGCTGACCAGGTAGCAACCGAGGTTCACTTCGTCCCTGATCACATGAAGGCGTGAGTCGTGGACCATCAACTTGCATCTGAATCCTACCAACAGTGTGTGACACCAAGGCCTGCTGCCAACTCCTTTCCACCGGCTCCTCGTATCAACAGTCCGAGTAGATGACTATGCAGTGAAGCCACCGTCCTGGACCACGATCTTCTTGCGGCCAGCGGCGACGTCCTTGGAAGCACGCACAGGGTTGGGCTGCTCATAGATCCAATCCAGCTCCTCGAGCGTACGGCCGCATGACTCGACCGCGAAGAAGTACCACATGATGGCTTCAAAGACGTCCCAGCCGACGAAGACGTAGATGTACTTGTAGCCGAGGTTGTGGAGGCCAATGGGGCCAGCGAACAGGTTGACGAAGCCGATGCCGGACACAATGAACCCAGACAGCGCCAGGCCTTTGGCGCGCATCGTTGTCGTGAGTGATTCAACGGGCACGACGCCCTGTAGCGGCGTGTATGTGAAGGAGAAGATGCAGTTGAAGAGGAAGTACGCGGCGAGAGCGCCTTGACCAACCGACTTGGAGATGTTCGCACTATCCTTCCTCGTCTGGTTGTCGAGAACGGCCGACAAACCCGAGTTGATGCCGAGGAACACAGCGCACAGCAGCGTCCCGAGCGGGAGAATGAACCTGCGTGGCATGCGGTCGGTCAGAGTGGCGGCAGTCAGCGCACACGTCGCTGAAATGGCCTGATTAAGGACGTTGTAGCCCAGTTGCTGGGGGACAGACTTGACGCCGATGTTGGAGAAGATGACTGTGTTGAAGTAGCCGAGGCCATTGCCGGAGAACTGGCCAAAGATGGAGATCATGAGGACTGGGCAGTCAGGAAGGACCAGTAGCGCAGGACATACCCTGTGACATGCGCCAGCGGCCACCTCTGGTCATGAACAGCGGCCGGTAGTCCCACCAACGTTTGTCGATGCCGTCGAGGTCAATGGATGCCTTCATCTCCTTGAGTTCAAAGTTGACAAGCGGCGAGTCGGGGTTGCCGTTACCATGGTACTTGATCAAGAAGTCTCTGGCCTCCCCCTCGCGGCCCTGCGCCATGAGAAAGCGAGGCGACTCGGGAATGAACGGGGCGAGACCAATGACCATGAGGGCTAGGGCGGCTTGCAGGATGACCGGGATGCGCCAGGACATGTTCGAGTCGATGTAGTTGGTCCCAAAGCAGATGAGAGAGGCGGGGATGCTGCCACCGAACCAGCCGCAGTTGTACTAGAGGAGGTGATGAGCAAATACTGGCAACGGGGGGCGAAGCGGGGTAGGTGACTCACTATTCCAGTAGCACGGCCACGCCACTGAGGAGGTGCGATTTCTATCGTTAGACAAGCAACATACGCCGCGCTCACCCATGCTGTAGGCTGGAGCAGCAACCACACACATGGCAATGCCTGCACCTAGGACGAAGCGACCGACAATGAACTTTAAGATGGTCAGATGTGACGTCCGTATGCCGGTCCGATGAACTCACCTGGGCAATGTGCTTAGACGGAGCCATCACCACCATGCCGAGGATGACTGTGGCAGCTCCAGACGCCATGCAGAAACGACGCCCATAGCGGTCAGACAGGACGGCACCGACCGGTGCGAAGAGCATGGAGCCGACGGTGTACATGGAGAAGATGACGCTGACAATCGGACCGGTAGTCGCAACGCCGAAGGTCTTCTGGAAGTGCGGCATGGCTTCGATGGCAGTCATCAGGGAACCATCATAGCCGTTCGCAAAGGCGCAGCAGCATGCACAGAAGATGGCGGCTGGGAGTTCAGCAGGCAGGTGGCAGATGGCAACTCACCGTACAGCTGGATGCTCGACTTGCTCCAGCGCGGAATGTCCGACGCCGCCATGATGGCGCGGAGGTCATGCTGGCCTCGTTCAGTGACGTAGTTCAGCCATGCTCACCTCGTCGCCATCAGGTGTCACCTCAACTTTGAGGTCTGCGATCTTCTCATCGGTAGGGGTGTAAGGAGTGGGAGGGGTGCCCATGGTTGCTGTTGTGGGTCGCCTGTTGGCCTGGTGGACCTCACCCTCCAAATCGCAGCAGGTATTTATGCCAACCTCTGCACACTGCCGGGTGGTTCTCCATGCTGCGCATCGGCACGGATGATGTCCTGCATGCTGGGGTATCGGGGGCTCATCGGGGTCCCATCTTGCCGGTGGATATGCCGTCGAGCCGAACAATAACAATGAAGCGGAGGGAGGATCTGGAGGAGGCCTGTGGATGGATCTGTGTATCTGTGCAAGTCGGACACCGGCAGACCAATGGGGTTGTTTCGAAGCTAGCCGCAACCGGCAGTGACTCGGCAACAACCCTTGTCTTGTCGGCCCACCACCAGTCCCCGGTCCATTTCACAAGGCCATGTTTGGTTTCCTTTGCTATCGTCGATGATCAACTTCACATCTGCTCCATTCGCCATTGGAATCCCTACTGGTGCCCCAGGTCCAGCTAACCATGCCACCGGCGCCCAGGACATCGTCGGCAGCTGTTGAGGCTAGCACCAGCAGCGATGGCAATCCCGGCAGAGCCAAACTTGCGTCAGTCCCGACCGGCGAGTATGAGCATTACTGATCAAGCCTCCAGCTGCAAAGAGTGCCGGGCTATCAAGGTAGGCTCAAGGAGATGTAGAGGGCCGACACACACCGGTACTTCGGCTTCGGATCTTGTGACTGACCCCACAGGTGCGCTGTGTCCGACCGCCGGGGAACGAGGCGTTGCCGTGCACGCGATGCAGTGAGCTCCGGAAATGCGCTCACACTGTCTGTGTCTGACCGCGCAGGCCGCTGTGGGCTTGATTGTCATGATCCGCCGGTCATCAAACGCAAGGGCCGTCCGCCGAACGCGCTGTGAGTGGGGTGTGCGTGTGAATGAGCCGGTGCTGACCCGGCATAGGCGACAGGTCGCCATGCGCGCAGAGGTCAACCCCGTTCGCCAGCCAGTGCCCCAACCAAGGCAGTCTGACGCTCGAAACGAGCCACTCCCTCCTACCCCGCTGCCTGTCATCCCCAAGGACTCCCTTCCGCTCACAGTCGCCCCAGAGCGGGGAGTCCCAAACCTGCAGCCGCTCGCTGGGCCGTCGAGCACAGGCTCTGTGGGCGGCCTCCCGTCGTCGGTCTCACCGGCTACAACCGTGTCCCCAGCTGTACCCGGGGCCTCGCCCTCGCAATCTCGCAGTCGTACACGGATCCTGCGCATGTCAGAGTACTTGGACCCCAACGACCGTGAGCAGGCGCCTGTAGTCGCTTCGCTGTGGGCCAATGCCCCTGGCAGGCCGCTGCGGGAGACCCCGAGACGAATGGCAGAGGAGGAACTGCAGGAGGCTAGCGACAGGGACGATCCTGGTTTGTGCCCAAACCCCTAACGAACTGACAGACAGTGTCTCTACGGGCCCTCAGCGAGGTCGAGGCCAACTACCTTGTTCAACAGTGTGTGGCGAAGATGTGCTTCAGCTGACATCAGGTTCCATGATCGCCTGAACCCGTTGATCGGCCTTCTGGATCCACAGTGTAGGTCTTTGCCGCATACCGCCGCTTACCCACAGTGCACACTCTCAGCTTTCTGCGCACAACGTCTACTGTTTTGCTGTCGGCCGTCGTGGCCAGCGCCTCAAAGTTCTTCCGCAGTGACCTTCACCCGACACTGATATCTCATGCCCGCACGCTGCTCGACCGGGCTGTTCAAACGGGGGCCTTTGACGCGGGTGTCATTCAGGCGTTGCTGATTCACACATACTTCAAGGAGCCTGAAGACACCAGTGGCTGGTTCAAGGTCGGGATGGCCCTCCGCATTGCGTACAGCATGTTTTGGCATATCCCCAGGACGGAGCCGCTCCCCGAGAACGACGACGAGGCGAGGGACATCCTGGTGAGTCTGTGTCGGGTGCAGTCTCGCTAACCGACCAGAACACCGAACGGACGTGGCTGGCCATGTTCTCATTCGACAGAGGGCAGTCCCACCTGCATGGACTTCCAACGACGATCAAACTGAACCAGTTCCGAGATGTGAGCTTCGCGAGGCGCAGCTTGCGCTGACAGCCTCAGCCGGAGATCTGGGCACGGGAGCACCTGCACCTCGGGCACACTGTGGACATGCACATTGCGTGCAGCATACAGTGGGTTGATGACCATTGGACGACTGCTAACCCGTGCCAGGTTCTGCCAGCTCGATGACCACTGGGTGGAACTATGCGAGATGAAGAACGCAAACCCGGAGTACCTCGAGCATGCGACGGAGACACTGGCAAGACAGCTGGATGCGTTCGAAAACAAGTGGTTCAATAGGAATGGTAAGTGCGGTAGCAGTCCAATGACTGACACACCAGCACTTCCTCCCGGCTTCAATTACGAGCACGAGCTGGCCGTTCTCTGGTCTGTGCTAGATTTCAAGTTCATGCTCAAGCGGTACCGGTACGATCGGTCGCCCCATGATCTCCTCCGGCTCGATGACTGCCTGCACGTCACGTCAAGCATCATTGACGTGATCGACCAGCTGGCGAACAACGGCATGCTGGAGATCATGCAGGATTCGGCTATTGTCAAGTCTTCGGCCCTGGTCGTCTTCTGCCGCAAGGTGAGCACATGCAGTCCGGACATGGCTGACCACGCAGGTATTCGGCGTTGCCACGCACTCGCAGCAGTCATATATTCTTACCATCCTCCATCGCATGCTGGTATCACACGCTAAAGTCACAAGCGCAGACGGCAAATCGGCGCTGGACTACGTTTCTCGTTTCATCCGACGCGTCCTCAGTGTTCTCGGCACGGAGGGGCAGGCGACAGATCAGATCCCCGAGTTGCCAGTGACCCAGGCGATCGCCGATGCTTCACTCGGTGCCGACATCCAGTTCTTTGAGTCACTGGGTCTGGTGGGTGCAGATCCATCGCTGAGCTGACATTTGCAAGAGTGAGCTCATTGGCATGTGGGATCAAGTGGGGGACGGCATTGGGTATCAGAGGTGCGTAAGCGCCTGGGGACTCGGCTGATGGCAGATCCCCCATCCCGATTGAGGAGGTGTTTCCATCTCGAGACATGTTTGGGTAGGACGCGCTGCGGCCTACGGTCTTCCGTCTGTACATGTTGTAGACCTGTAATGCTATAGAGCCGATGCCGGTTTGTCGGCGGTTATGAGGGGGTCAGGTTCTGCGTTGCTGGTGCTGCGGTGCTGGGAGGGAACGGTGTCAGCGCCAGTCGCACTACGCCGACGCCGGCAGTCTTCGTCCCGATGCTGCGTGCCGGGCCGCAAGCACAGATGAACACCTATGACGGCCGAGCCCGGCCCGAGCTCCCCCGCACCCCGCGTGGTGCCAGTACGTCGGCCCATTTCCCCACTCGCCGGCCCATTTATCCCCCACGCTAGACCTACCGGCGCATTTCATCAACCACCTATCCTTGACGACAGCATCATCAGCTCTGGCTCTTAAGACTGGCCAGCATGGTGATGTCCACGAACTACCACTTGCCGACGCCGACATGACTATCCAGCGCAAGGTGAACACTAGGACGACGCTCAAGGACGGATGGTCGTTCTCACAGGTCAAGTCGCCGGCATTCCCTCACGTCGCCGAGGATTGGGTTCCCTGCACAGTCCCGACCAGCGTGCACGTGGAGCTCGAGCGTGCGGGCAAGATCCCCGACGTGTTCAAGGGCCTCAATGAGTGGGATGTGCAGTGTGAGCGAGAATCCTTGTGCAGGGCTCACGCGCAGGGATCCAAGAGGCCGATTGGACTTTCGCCACGGCGTTCGACGCTGGCGTGCTGCAGCAAGCCGCATCCTGCGCCGAGCTCGTGTTCGATGGGCTCGACACGTACTGCACGATTGTCCTCAACGGCGAGGTACTCGGCTCGACGTCCAACATGTTCCATGGCCACCGGTTTTGCGTTGCCGGGAAGCTCAAGGACCGCAACAAGCTCGAGCTCCGGTTCAAGTCGCCCTGGTACGCTGCCAAGGCGGCCGAGGCTGCCCATGGCGGCCCACGGCCCGTGTCCAACGGAGATTCGTGCAGGCTGTACTCGCGAAAGGCTCAGTACGGTTGGGGCTGGGACTGGGGACCGATCATCATGACTGTCGGGCCGTGGCAGCCTGTCCACCTGGAGACGTACGAGTACGCCATTCGCGAGCTGCGCGTCGACGCGGGCCTCAGCGGCGACGCGTACGACCGCCCGTCGCTTGCCGTGGCAGAGCTCATAGTCGAACCCCAGCCAACAAACGATGCCAAGGTGGTGTACACCCTCACTGGGTCGGACAGCGAGGTCGTCATGCAGGAGGTCTTGTCTCACGGCGAGCCCGCCTCCTGGGATCTCTCTGGCGCTGTGGAGGCTTGGTACCCTATTCACTACGGCAAGCAACCTCTTTACTCTCTTCACGTTGCGGTCGTCAACGCCAACGGTGACGAGCTGGCGAGCACATCTCAGCGCGTTGCATTCCGCGACGTCCAGATCATCCAGGAGCCCCTCGAGGACGCCGAGGGCACGTCATTCGTCTTCCAGGTCAACGGCGTCCGGGTGTTCTGCGGCGGCTCGAACTGGATCCCAGCCGACTCATATCTCACCAACATCAAGCCGGAGAGGTATCGCGCGTGGGTTGACCTCCTGGTCGCCGGCAACCAGAACATGCTCCGTGTGTGGGGCGGCGGCGTGTACGAGCCCGACGTGCTGTACGACGCGTGCGACGAGCGCGGTGTGCTGGTCTGGCAAGACTTCATGTTCGGGTGTGGCGTCTACCCGGCCTACAAGGACATCATCAAGAGTGTACAGGTCGAGGCCGAGACGGTTGCCAAGCGCCTCCGCCAACACCCATCCGTCGTCATCTTTGCTGGCAACAATGAGGACTACCAGGTCGCCGAGGAGGCGGGCTTGGTCGACTACAACGACAAGAGCGGCCAGTATCTTAACACCGGATTCCCAGCGTAGGTGACGCTCATGTGCATCGGCTGACTCTCCAGACGTCACTTCTACGAGGTACTCCTCCCGGACGTCGTCCACCGGCTCAGCAGCATCTTCTACTGGCCTGGATCGCCCTACGGCGGCAAGGTGTGCGGCGACCTGACCGTCGGTGACCAGCACCAGTGGAATGTGTGGCACGGCACTCAGGAGCCCTGGGCCAACTGGGACAAGCTCGCCGGACGCTTCGTGTCCGAGTTTGGCATGCAGGGCTACCCGGATGTGAGGACCGTCCGAGAGTGGTTCGCCCCGGCACAGGAGGACGAGTGGTTTCCCCAGTCGACTGTCAGCACGCAGCACAACAAGGCGACCGGGTTCGAGCGCCGCCTCGAGCTCTACCTCATGGAGAACTTCCGCCATGCGTTCGACATGGAGAGCTACATCTACTACACCCAGATCATGCAGGCCGAGTGTCTGGCCGCTGCCTACCGGCTCTGGCGGCGCAACTGGAAGGGCAAGGGCAGGGAGTACACGGCAGGCGCGCTCGTGTGGCAGATCAACGACTGCTGGCCGTGCGTGTCGTGGGCTATCTGCGACTACTACCTCCGCCCCAAGCCGTCGTACTTTGCCATTGCGAGGGAGCTGCGTCCGTACACCGTGGGCGTGAGTGGGCAACAGCCAAACCGCTTCTGGTGTCCTTCTGGCTGACATTTCAGATGACCCGCAAGGAGATCAAAACGCCGCGCGACGCGAGCACCGCCGCGTTTTACACCATCCAGCACGAAATCGAGCTGTGGGGCTGCAACTCGACGCTCGAGGCCAAGAAGGCCACGATCAAGCTGGTCTCATTCGACCTGAAGGACGGCGTGGTTGACAGGCGTGACTTCTCCGTCGTGCTCCAGCCGAACTCGTCAACCGAGATCTGGAAGGGAGATGTCCCGGGCCAGCCAGTGCGCACCAGCGTGTCCCAGACGCCGCGCCCGATCGTGGTGCAGGCGATCCTGCGTGACGGTGACGGCGGACCCGTGCTAGCGCGGTATTCCAACTGGCCGGAGCCGTGGAAGTCGCTCAAGTTCCCCGAGGCCGGGCTCGCGCTCGGGGTGGACGGCGACACGGTCACTGTCACAGCCGAGAAGCCAATCAAGGGCCTCGTACTCGACGTGGAGGGGGGTGACGAGGTCCAGTGGTCCGACCAGGCGCTCGACATCATGCCTGGTGACGTCCAGGTGGTGACGGCCAAGGGGCTGAACGGGCGCAAGGTGGTCGCGCGGTATCTCGGTGATGGTAGCGCGTGATAGCTAGAGCACAAGACAGCATGCAACAAGTTAGCAGGCGTGTAAGACCGCAAGTGTCGGTGTACTTTGTCGCGAGTGTGTAGAGCCAGTGCATCCTCTATTGTCGCCCTTCCCTCCGGCCCTCATGGCCTTGGGCGTCGTCCTCCAACGCCATACCTAATCAGGCTCTGCCCATCTCCAGTGCATAAACCTCCGCCCCGACGATCTCAGCGTACACTGTGCTGCTGTGGGCAACGATGCACTGGTCAACCCTGCCAAGATAGGCGTGCCGGAGCTTAGCCTCGTGCTCGTCCCCGGGTGCGTCAGAGGGTAAGTAAGGAACCTGCCCTGTCGCTTTCATCTGGGGGGCGCCGCCGAAGAGCTCCTGACGCTGCGCGGTTAGAAACCTGTGCCGTAGCTACACTCACCTCTGTGGCCAGCCGTTCGTGGAGGGCCGATACGAGTCCCGCCGATTGGGAGCCAACAATGCGGAGGGTGAGGCCTTCATGCAGGAGCTGGCCACAGCTCTGATAGATGTTATCGGCCATGGCTTTAACGGAATCTACCTTGTCTGCCGGTATGCCATCACCGATGGCGAGCACGACCTCGACTGCGTTTTGGGGGAGGTTGAACCGGAGTAGGCCCATCATAGACCCTAAGTCATCAGCCGTAGCTATGTTGATGACGACCTTCTCGGTCTCTGGCGGCAGGAGGTAGTCGTGTGGTCCTTCACTGGGGCGGAGGACCTGGGCTTGCGGCACCCCGCGAGCGATTGGGACGTAGCGCACGTCGCTCCCGTTGCCTGTCAGCCAAGTGATGCCTCTGCCGGTGGCCTCGGGCTCCGGGTAGTGGACGATGCTGAGGAGGACTGCGGTGAGTAAGAGCCGATGAAAGGTGCTCACTGGGCGTAGTGGTCACATGCCACACATTGCCCGTGTCTGCGCTGATGTCGACGCGCGCCCACACGACTTGCTCATACCGGATACCGGCATCCTCAGCGACGTCGGCCAGCGTCTCGAGCACACGCGGCGCAGGGCCTGTCGGGGCCACCGCCGAGGCCTTGCGCTCGCATACTCCAAACTTGAACTTCGGAAAGGTTGACGACGTTGACGACCCACTCAGTGTAGATGACAGAGTGGTCGTGCTCTGCAGAAAGATACTCCGCGGCTTGAAGGACGCGCGGATGGTGTCGGGGATGGTAGGGACATCAAAGTGCCGACGCATGATGGTGCTGAGCTGGCCACATCAAACAGGGAGCGCTGATGAGCGCTGATGTGAGTCTTATGCTCGGCCCCCGCATCGTGTTGGTGATGCGCAGCAGTAGAACGCGTGTCGTGAAGGCGATGAAGGGCCGTTCTGGCGCGGTCATGGTCCAGGGACGTTGTCGGGGAATCGCTGAGCTGTGCGATGCGGTGCCATGCCGCGCTCGGTTCCACGGTCGGCATCTGTACGATGCACAGTGAGGGACACGAATCTGAGTGAGATGGCATCTCGATGTGGCCGTGTCATTGTAGCGACGCGGTGAGTGTTGCCCGCGGCCATGCATTCACTCATTCCAGGTAGACGGGCAGGCACCGTCCGCGTCGCGGTGCGGAATGTTGGCGGCCGTGTACTGATGATGACAAGCTACCAGCCTGGTCACGACCAGACAGTGCCGAATGTCCCACACGCAGCCTGCGTAGGTAGCAGCCATCGGCAGTTTGCCACGTCGTCATAGAGTGCTTTCAGACAATGCAGCGAATCCTCAGAGAGGTCACCGTCGAGCGAGGTGTGGGCGGCTATGTGCGGCGCGGCATCTCCAGTCTCGGCACTCGTTACGCGTACACCGAGCCAAGGCCCTGCGGCATAGGCTACTTGGTCCGCTGGCATGTCCGTCGAGGGCGGGGTGTAGGCTGAGTCTTGCGCTTGACCGGGACGGGCTTGGGGGCCTGGGGCAGGTCTGGGCTCGGAGCGGCCGCCTGCGCCTCGGCTTCATCCCACCACACCCACTCGCGCATGGGGGAGGCGTCCAGTCCAAATGCTTTGTCCAGTGGCCCCCGCTCCTCCTCCTTAAGAAGGGCGAACAACTCGACGTTGCTGATTGCTGCGTCGTCCAGTGTGAAGGAGAACCGACACGGCGCGTTAGCCTCAGCACACCAGAGGCACCGGAGCGCGAGGCCTGGCCCGCTCGGCGTGGTGGCCTCACGCCCGAAGTTGGTGAACGAGCACGTCCTGTCGTCCGCTCGGCCGGCTGCAACGCACGCGTCGCACGAGATCCTGCCTCTGGGCTTCAGCTTGGCAAGCGCACCTTATCTCACCTATAGTACAGGGGTGCGAGGTCGCCGTCAAAGGACTCGACGTACGCACGGACATCGGGGTTCGCGAGGTCCAACCGCTCATTGATGGTCGAGGACATCAGCGTGCCGAGCAGTGCCAGCTCCGCCTTGGGTGCGAGATCGGAAAGGCCCGACGAGTTGATAAGGAAGGGCATGTGTATACCCACGGAAGGGTGGAGGGCCGGATGTCCCAGCATACCGGGGATGAGAGACCGAGTTCGTTGGTCGCTCTCTGCCATGGCGGCTGTGGATTTGGGCTTGGAGACGACAATGCGCCTCGAGGACACATCGTACAACCGCGTTTTGTGAAGCTTGCGCGTGAGGGTGCAGCAGAGCGGGAAGCGGTAGACGTTGTGCGAGCCGAACCATGGTACCGCGACTGCTGGCAGGCCGGCCGAGACGGGGTACTCGCCTGCGGAGTAGAGACTATCGATGGGCGGCTTTGTCGCTGTTGACCTTGTGCCGGGGGCCAAGAGCGCGACCATCGCTGGTTGGGGGAGGTGTTGTATTGTTGATGACAAAGTTACAACGTGTTGTCAGTCGCGCCGCGTCGGAAATGACAGCGTGTGGTCACAAAGGCGGCGCCAATGGCGAGCTCGGATCACCGTTCTCCGACACGAACTCCCTTTTGCTCCACCTCACTCTGTTCATGCAGATACTATTACTTGGTCTTCTAAACTATCGAATGTGTGAGTGGTGTTCATGGAGCAGCCAGTGAGGGTCAGACCGCTCCAGATCTAGGACTTGTCTATGCAACAACCACCGCCGCTTCTGGGTCAGAGGCCGGGCCCTTGCTGGGGCGGTAGGTCGCGAGGAAGCCAATGAGGGTGAGCAGAAGCCAGCCAATCTGGAAGTAGAAGCTAGCGTGGATGTTGTCGACGTTGGAGACACCGCCCGGGTGAAGAGTGAGAAGGCCGGCCTGTACAGCAAACGCGACCGCGGCGCCGACCTGGAGCGACACCTGGAGGACGGCGCCAGTAACTCCGGCCATCTCTGGCGGGGACGAAACCATGACCGCAACGTTGGCAGCCGAGAAGCAAGCGGCGTTGCCACCACTACCAATGATGAATGCCGGGAAGAGCCAGCGCCAGTAGTCCTTGCCTACATAGTTGTGGGGCTGAGCCATGAGCACATATCCAGTGGCCCCGAGGAGGAGGCCAGCTGCGATAGTCCATCGCGGGCGAGAGACAAGGACGGGTACGGCACCAAGCAGGATGGTGACAAAGAGGGCAATGATACCCTGGGGCAGTGTGCGTGCCGCGGCAAGGATGGCGCTCTCGTCGGCGACGGTAATGAAGTACTCGGTGAGAGGGAGGAAGTTGATGCCCCACCACGCGTAGATGCCCAGGGCAAAGGCGATGAGAGGCTTGAAATTGGGAATGCGCCAAGTCTTGGATGGCAGGAGTGCCTGGTCACCGAGATAGTGCTCCCAGACGAAGAACCCGATGAAGAGGGGCCAGCTAAGGAGGAATGGGACCAGGAATCCGGGCTTACGCCAGCCATACGACGCGCCGAGGGTCAAGCCGAGGATGATGAGGACAATGGCCGCGCACATGGTGAGGGCACCGACGAGGTCGAGCCTGCGCCACTTGGCTACGCGCTGGTCGCCTGCCTCAGAGCCTGGGTATCGTGGGATGAGCCAGTAGGAGGTCACTGAACATGGGAGAATCATGACAGTGAGGAGGCGGAAGAACCAGCGCCAGGCAGCGAGCTGGCCATGGCCGTGGTTGATCATAAGCACTCCGGCGACTGGGTGTGAGTGCGGGTGAGGCTGACAGTCACTCACTGATGGTGCCGAGCATGTTGCTAACCGCCCCGCTGAGACCGTAGACTGTAAAGGCTAGTGTGAGCTCTTGTGGCTCAAATACGCAAGTGATCAGTCGGTAGCTGGAGGGAATGAGTGCTGATCCAGCGATTCCAGCGAGGGCACGGAGCACTGAGGGGTCAGTCTGTGTTTGGCGACAGCTAGCTGGGCACTGATACCCACCGAAGAAGCTGTACTTGTCCTTGAGGAAGCTGATGATGAGGCTGAGGAGTCCAAGTCCTGTGAAGCCGCCGATAAAGACGGTGGTCGCGCTGTAGAGATCCGACACACGTCCCCAGAACAGAAGGAATGCGGCGAATGTGACACTGTAGGACGTGATGACCCAGGAAGACTGCTCGTACAGCACATGGAGGTCACGGGAGATAGACTCGGTGAGGACAAAGAAGGCCGAGTAGCCGCTGTCGAGTGTGAGCCGATCTGATGCAAGGCATGGAAGATCGCACTTACAGGATGTCGATGAACATAGCCAGGGAGAGGATTGTCAGCAGCACCCACTTGCGTCCTTGGGAAAGCCGTGGAATGTCCTGCCCGGGGGAAGATGAAGCAGACTGGGTTGCGTCGTCAAACCTCCCCCTGATGGAATCCTCCTTGCTCTTGAGCTCCTTGTCCGCCGCATCAAGGTCGAGGTCGAGCGGGGCTGAGGGCGTTGTGGGTGTTGGGGCGGTGATTGTCTTGTCGTCGGCCTCGAGGGCGGCCTTGTCCGCGTCGCTGAGGGCTTGTGTCGGCGCGAGTGCCATCGTGCTGGAAGGAGTGGGTTTGAGGGATTGGAGGAAGGATGAGAGGCTGTCAGATGTCAGTTATGTACTTGGAGGTCCCAGTCTTGTATGCACCACTGCGAGCGATGTGTGACGACAGGTCCGCACGCCGCCCCAGACTCCACGCAATCGCCACACCCAATGTGCACTCATCAGATGCACACTCGGCCCCGCAGGCAGGTGCGCCCTGCCTCGGGCTTATCAGTCATGTTTGTCAGCTGTATCTATCACGCCGAGGTGGCGATCCCACGCCCAAGTGTCCTTTGATCCTTCACATGGACACGGCTTGCACACCGCGGCTCAACGCCGCGCCCCAACCAGCGACGACCGAGCTCCGATCCTCCGAGTCATCCAGCCACGTGTGCGGAGCCGCCCAAGGAGCATCGGGCTCCGTCAGCATACCGTCAAGGCTCATTGGCTTCAGCGGCTAGTGGAGAGTGGTACAATCAGCCTTTCGGCCTCGGCGACGATGGTCTCGGGGATTGATAACATGAGTCGCATGGCGGACCCGAAATTGAAATGCGATGCGGATGTAGCTGGTCTGTCGCTCTGCCTGCCACTCGGTCTATGAATCAGCAGCGCAAGCCGCAGCAGCGGACTGAGGGTACATGCCGCTGCAGGGGCAAGAGTCGGCACGCATGCCTCCAGATGCGCAGATGCGCCGCGTCAGTGGATCCAGTACACACATACGCCGGATCCCTGGTCTCGCTCCCTCGGTTGACACATCGGTCACACGGTCGGTGATCATTAACAGCAGCAATCGCAATCTGAATTTAGAACCCGTTCGGCCAGGCAAAGCAGTTGCTGATATCATTATAGGAGGTAGTCATGCAGACTGACTCGCAAAGCCGTTGCCACCGCCCTACGCCTTTGGTCTGCGGCGGACAATGTCCACTGCGAGCAGAGTGTCCTTTCCGTCGGAGTCTGCTGTGGCAGCGGCTTTGACATGTGATGGTTCATGATCACCACACCTGTCACCCAAGGATGGCAGCACACTGCCCTTAGCATCACTTTGCATCTGCCGTCTTCGAACACTGCCCCGCCCCATGTCAAGCCCCACACCACGCCCCATCCGCCGGTTCCTCACTTCTCGTCCCGCTCGTCCACCACCGTCGAGCTAAACTTGCGAGCTGGGACGTGGCGCTCAAAGAGCACGTCCAGCTCACGGTACGACCTCCCCTTGGTTTCGGGGAGGCGGAAGTACGTCCACACGATGGCGATGAGGCCGGTGCCAAACTGGGGTCGTCAGGTGGCAGTTCCACGGCAGCTTTGCTCGACTCACCCAGAAGAACCCGGCCCTGCTGCGCCAGTTCCACGCGGTCGGGTTAATCATGTACGTGTTCAGGATACCGGCAACAATGCCCACGACGTTGTAGAAGTTGCGCGCGAGGCCGACAGTCTTGGCACGCATGCGTGTGCTCGGCGTCTCGCCGACGATCGGGTACGCCGTGACGGTGACGGAGAGGTCCCACACAAAGACCCAGAGCATGACGAGCGCAGCTTGGGCGTAGCTTGCGAGTCAGCTCACGATGTGATGATGCTGGCGATCGTCGCCAGACTTACCGAGCTCCTGGGTGGCTAGCGGCCGGGAAACTGAGGATGCCGACGAGGAGCACGATCAACGCATTGATGCACAGGCCGATCAAGAACATGGAACGGCGGCCAAAGTACGTGATCATGATCCACGAGCCAGCCACACCCAGGACAGACATGGCGCGTACGCCAAGGTTGAGCTGGAACGACTGCTGCGTGTTGAGGCCGACCTGCTGGAAGAAGTACGTCGGCTGGCTGCACAGTGCCGAGCCACACAGCACGGTGCACGCCCACGCGACGCAGCTGACCTCGGTGCGGCGCAGGTTTGTGCCCTTGAAGCAGTCGAGGTGCGACGTCTTGACACCGGCCTCCTTCTCAATCTTGTTTGTCCGGATCATCATGGCCACCACCTCGGCCGGGACGACCTTGGCGTCACGCGACGCGAGGCACGCCACAGTGCGCTCGGCCTCTTCGTGTCGGCCTGCACGGACGAGGAACCACGGAGACTCTGGGGCCAGGGTTACGAGGATGAGCAGCGGAATGGGCCAGGCCCATTGTACAGCGAACGGAATCTGGGGGTCAGCGTCGAGCTCCCCACCACCCACTCACCCTGTATGCCCATTCGTCCTTGCGCCCCTGGACTGAGTAGACGACGCCAGCACTAACGTACTTGCCGAACGTCCAGCACATGGTCACGTACTGTGGGAGCGTCAGAGGTCATCCGCGGATGAGGTACACACCGTCGTGAGGTAGCCACGGAGCCCCACGGGTGTAATGTCGCTGGCGTACGCAACTGCGGACGACGAGAAGGCGCCCCACGGCAGCCCGCATAGCAGTTCGCCCACGAACAGCACCTCGACAGTCGGGGCAAAAAGACGATGAAGATGAAGCCGGTGATGAGGACGAGCGAGACCTGGAGGGTGCGACGATACCCGAATCGATCCTGCGCCCATGATGCGATGAAGATACCGCTGATTGTGAGCGGCGAACAGCAACAAGGACGACCCACATGATACAGCCCACTGTCGGGGCCTGTCCAAGCGCAGTCTGCCACGACGCCTTGAGCTGGTATCCCTTCTTGGGGCCGGCGTAGAACCCATACTTCTGGCGGAACTGCGGCAGCGCGAACGCGTTGCCCAGGACTGTATGTCAGCGGGCTCGGGGGTGAGCCTTACGAGAGGTGTCATAGCCTAGGTGTCAGCTCGCACATAAAAGCGCACGCACCTTCCATGATGATAGTGCCAGATATGGCGAGGGACCAGAGCGCCGCCTTCCAGTATGCCCGGAGCCCCTCGCGGAGGCTCATGTTCTTCTCGACGCGTTCGGCGGCAATGGCGTCCTCGACTGAGCCCCACTGAGCGGTGGCACCCTCCGGGCCGTCGCCGATGTTGACCTTCTCGTCGCTGTGAATGCTGGCGGTGGTCATGTCGTCGAGGTCGTGGTGCCCCCCAGCTCGACCTTGCTTTCGAGACTTATAACCCGTCATCGTGCCGGATGTCGAGCCGATGGAGAGCACCCCGCTCCCCCCGCACGTTCCAGTAGTGGGAGAAACCTCGGCACTCAGAGCAGAGCGGGTGAATGGACTGGCGACGACCTCATGGCAGATAGCACGGTTGCACAAGGAGACCGCAAAAACCTTGGCTCGAGATTGTTCCTACCCCGCGTCTGCACGTTTCTTCATAACCTTGTCCCTGACGGATACCGAAGATTCTGCTAAACGGCTGAACGGCGACAGTACCTCCCAAAGATAATCCGCGCGAGGTCAATCAAACTGATGTTGTTATCCTCTCGTCTGCCTCAACTGCTTCACGCTTCCTGCACTCCTTAAAGCGCCATGGTGGTCCCAACGATGTGTGATCACGTTTCACGCAGCAATGCCCGCCCCCAAACGACTCAGCGTCCATGATATCCTGGGCCTCTTCAGACACCCGCCGCCGGACAGGGTGCTCGTCTCCGCCCATCGAGGCCTGCGTTGGGACGGGACACCAGAGAACGTGCGTATCGGCGATGAGTCAAACCAGGCTAATGCCTCAGAGCAAAGAGGCTGTACTCAACGCTGTGAAGTTCGGTCTCATCTGTGTGGAGGTGGACATCAGTCTTTCATCGGATGGGGAGCCTGGTGAGTTGGCGTTTCGGGCACGCCTGACAAGCAGTCCTGTTTCACGACGACCACCTCGGACGGGTCACCAACATTGCTGAGGTGGAGGGTATCGATGGTGAGGGTGTATCGATGGCTTGGCTCTAACTTAGATACCTACAGCCCATTTACTGGGCATGGGTACAGCCCCCGGTTTGACAGTGTTCCCTGGGCCGGTGGCCTCGATAATCTTCGGTTAAAGAACGAGATGGGGCACATATGGTGGGTTGACTCGCGCACTCACCTGCTCACAGGCTAGTGAAGAGGGCATCCTGCGTCTGGACGACCTGCTCAAGTTCATTTGCGGTGAGAAGCTTGAGATTGTTGTGTTCATGGACATCAAGGAGATCGCCGCCGTACCAGCGGCGTATCGCGTCCTCAAGCAGCACAGTAACTCTCGCGGCGTATCGGCCATTGGTGAGTCGGGTCGTGACGAGACTTTCACTGACTTCCCAGAGTGGTGTGTTTGGAAGATGGACGCGTTGTTCTATCGCTCGCCCGCCGAGCTCGAGCAAACTGAATGGTTCCAAGACGCGCTGGCGACAGCCAAGCCAGCATACATCCCAGTCTTCCGCCCAAACGCCCCCGCAGTGATTGACGGTGTGTACCAGATCCTGCGGCCACTAACAACAGTCATCGCCATGCCAAGGCTTGGGCAACCCGCCCATATGTCCTGACGTTTGAGGTCGGGCTCCGCCGGCCCGGCGGCAACCTCCAGTCGCTTGTCGACTGGCTCGTCAGCAACGATATCTCTCTGGGTTACTTTGGCACATATGGCGATATCCATCCGCCACTGTCCTCTGGGTCCGACCATTGTCAATTCCGCCCTGGTGAGGTTGATCTGTCTGCCAGCCGCGAGCCGGACGCCCCCCTGCTGTGCTTTGAGGTCGGTAAGACGCCCATGACGTACCATTCCCTCGTCGCCCCCGGCGAGTCGCTGGACGGCAAGGACTCTCGCGCAGATCTCGACCTCTACAGAACGATGGGGTACTCATGGATCATTGTTGACCTCACGCTACGGACTGCAGAGCTGTTCCGCGACCAAGCGAAGATCCAGCCGCCCCTCAACAAGTCATGGTGGGAGCAGCGCATAGGCACCGTGGCGTAGGTACTCGGACCATGCATAGTGATGATGGTGAAGGTAGTGCTAGTGATGATGATGATGGGGATAGTGATGATGACGGTGAGGACAATGACCATGCTGGTGGTGTTCTTAATGGAGCGGCCTTCTTGTTGCTATGCGAGTGGGCGTGGTATTGACACGCGATGCCCCAGCTCGGGCAAGTCGTACCGAACCCAGGGTGCATCCGCGAGACGTTCGGCTAGTTCATTCAGTCGGTCACGCAGGGCCATGCCGGCCTCGATTGAGTCAACCCCGTCATACGATGGCGGCGGCTCGGGCAGACTCAGAACCCAGTCAGCCGTCGAGGCAATGGCTCGTAGTTTGTTGGACTGACAGTCAGCTAAAACGGCCCATGTCTTGCACCCACCATTGCTTGCCCGTTCCCAAGAATGGCCTCGAACGCGATCCTATCGGCAGTCTCACAAGCCTGGGACATGATCTCCACCGGATACCGAACCAGCAGATGCGGAAGGCTCTCATCGTTCTCGGCTTGGAGCAGTGAATGAGTCATACAGGCTCGCCATACCTCACTGTGCATCCACAGGCGGGTGAACAGGACATCAGCCACCTGGACGGGCGACTGGTGAACCGACAGGGGCACGGCGTCGAGGGACGTGTGGGCGAGCAGTGCAACCGAAACCGTCATGCGACAGTTCGATGGGGTACACGTGCCCGTGATACAGTCGATCAGCGACGGATCCATCGCCTCGAACAGGCGGGCTGTGGGCTCTAGACGCCAGACGACGGGCTTGTCGACCGTGGCCTTCCGAAGAGAAGATAGGTGTGTGATCTGCCCACGTATTGACACCGAAGGCCTGAATGCGTGGGCGCCGCAGTGCTGGGCAAGCAGGGCATTTGATCTGGGCATGTAAGCTGCACCGCCTACAATGATACCCACCGTTCCGCAACAGCCAGCTTCCAGAACATGCCGATGGCGATCTCCTTCTCCGCCTCAGTGAACTGATCGTAGGCCGCTGGCTCACCCAGCTGTAGCAGCTCTGACAGGGTGATAGCTTCTCTCGTCTTCACATACGCCCAGTTGAAGCCAGTGGTGACTCGGAGAACATTGGCCATGAGCATCGACGCCGACACTCGATCTAGTGTGGGTCGCAGATCGGAGTCGGTACGCACGCTACCCATGGCCATCGCCTCTCAGAGGAGAACGACGGCGTTGCTCGTGGGGCTATGCGGTGCCGCGTCGGGAAGACAGAACCTCATGGCTACCATGCAGAGCACCATGGCGGCAAACACTTCGTTGTGGAGATGCTCCTGGTGCCGAAGCCTCTGCATAACCGCCTCTGCGTCCACGATCGGGTTGATGGCGTGCAGCTTGACAAAGTATAGGTCGATAGCAGCGGCCAAAGACGGCTCGAGTAGGTTGAGGACATCGGCCCTCGCATGGAAGGGTTGGCCAAAGGGCAGAGGCACGGTTCACGGGACGGGTGAGCCGGGCGATAAGGTTGCCAGTGCTGCGAAGGCCGCGTCGACAGCCGAGCTCGGCGAGAGTGACATGGAAGAGCTGGATGTTGCACCTGAGGTCCCGATGATACTCTGAAGAAGCCGGACTGTGCTGTCGGTCAGTTGAATGAGCGTGAAGCTGACCCACCGTCCTTGAGGCCCTCTCTTCTGCCGCTGAGTGTTGTAAGTGCACGCTATGTCGCTTGTCGAGCAGCGCTGACAGGGGCACGCTCCGTTGCACTGGGTCAGTCCCGTTCGGCGACAGCATTTACACACCTTCGTCCTGCGTAACCGGCACGCATCGCAAGCTTTTGAAACTTTGGTAACGCGAGGAGTGAGTGGCATCGAGAGAGATGCGCCAGTGAGGAAGAGGTCCAAAGTGGTGTTTAGGTTGCTCGTGAGGTAATGCGGTGATTGCCGCGACGAGCCGACGAACGTGGGTCACCACCCCGGGGTTGTTCTTCGCCTTACCACTCTCTGCGCCATACCAGTCTGCTCCGCTCCCCAAACCCCTGCGCAGCGCAAGGATGCCTCGGTCCGACTCCGGTTCGAGCGCGAGCCAAGGTCCACCCGTAGTGCGTGGGTGCAGTCAGTGAGCACCGTGGCCGTTTAGGAGAAACCTCGGCACTATGGTGGAGGTGGTCCACAGGTCGGGCCGGTTTCTGCAAGCGCTGAAGAATACAAATGGCGAGCAGAGCAGAGGGCGAGCCATGCCATCCACCCCATCAGTATGATCGAGACAATCTACATCTGCCGGCACGGCTATCGGGCCAACTGGGAAGACGCGTCAATAATGTGGGCAGTTTCTGGGAGGTCTGTGCTAACGAACAGCACCTCCATCACTGGAACCTTCCAGGACCCACCGGTGAGCAGGTCAACTCTACTACGTGCAGTTGTTGACTCCGTGTAGCTAGCGAGGCGTGGTCTCGAGCAGGCCAAGCATCTCGCCCATCACCTAACCTCGACGAGGCCCACCCCCGACCTCTTGTTCTCGTCGCCCTTCTACCGATGCCTTCAGACGGTCGAGCCCCTCGCTAACTTGACCGGCCTCCCTGTCCATTGCGAGGCTGCAATTGGAGAGTGGTACACCCCAGTGCGTGAGGGGACCGGACTCTTGCCCCGCCCCCGTTCTGCCCAGGCGCTGCAGCAGTACTTTTCCGACATCACGCTTCACCCCACGTGGAGCTCACTGTGGTTTCCTGATCGCAGGGGGGAAACCGTGGAGGAGCTCCAGGAGCGTTGCGATGCTTTCGTTGAAAGCTTCATTCCGCTAGTGGAGGAGAAGTACCCACAGGCCAAGGTCGTGCTGCTAATGTGCCATGCCGCGACGGTGATCGGCATTGGTCGGGCGGTGAGTGGGGAGAAAGGACCAGAGTGCTGACAGCCAGTTGGTCGGCGACTACTCTCTAGACGTCCGTGCTCCCACCGTCTCCCTTTCGGAGTACCGCCGCCTCAACGGGAGGGCTATTGGGGTTCCTGGTGCGCAGCGCACAGATCCGTACTCTCGAGGCCAGGGCCCAACCGTTGGGTCGGTCATCGGACGGTGGGGGCAGGTGGTAAACAGCGACACCTCGTTTCTCCCCAACGGCGCCGAGGTGGACTGGAACGTGAGTAAGCCTTCCCAGAGCAGAGTCCTGACCAAGTGCAGTTCGGGCATGTGCTGTATGAATCCGATGGCAGCCTGGTCAAGGTGTGTATACGCTCCTTTGCTCAAAGCCCGAGACGTTCACGGCTCACATAACAGCAAACCGGAGACAACAAGCCGTGGACACAGTCGGATCTGTATCCGGTCGGCAGCGCCCAGCGCAAGCCTATGAATTGACCCACGCGTGTCCATGCATACAAGTAACATCAGCAGCAATGCATATGCTGAAGCTGTGGCGCATGCTGCTGCGGCAAGTCCTCGGTTGCACGCTCTCCTGACCGCCAAGGGGGCTGCATCAGATATCCCTGGCCAGCCTACCTGCTGAGCGAGGAGTCCCAGCTCGTTCGCTTGGCTGGATGGGAGGCGTGCTGGGCCTTGCCTACTCATCCTTAGGGGAAAGCGCCGGAACAGAGCCTACAGGCATAGTAAACCCACCGAGAGTGTGGCCGAGGTATCCCTCTTTGAGCAGGTCCGAGTGGCCACCGGTTCCCACAACCTGTGGTGGCTCAAGCGTCCGACTTGCCCTGCGGAGTGGCGCCGGAAGAGCCACCGCTCCACCCTCAACTCGAGTGATGCCCTTGCTGAGTCAACAGTGGTGTGAAGTCACTGGGTACCGAGGATCGCGGATGCTGAGCATGTGTGCATGTACAATGCTCTCTCCTAGCATGCTGCCGAAGGGACGTGAGGAAAGGACGGCTGCAACAGAACGCGCCGCGCAGGTTCTTTCTGAACGGCAACTGCATTTGTGCCGGCACTCTTTGCCTACACCCACAAGGCACCTGCAGTGAGGGCAGCATCCTTGAAAATCGGTAAAGCTCAGTTGCATACAAAGCCACACAGGGGCATTCCCCACGGGCGTCACCACGCAGACGCGACGCGTATCGTACAAGCTAAGTACGTCAGGTCGACGGTTGGGGTAGTCTGCCGGTCGGCTTGTAGTGCGGCTAGGTTTGCGGAGAGCGGCCGACCACGACCAAGCCAAGCGGGCCAGGCACCACATGGCCCACGCCACGAACGCCTTGGAATCGGCTCGAGCATCCACTGGTCTCGGCTGCAACATTACAGTGCTCAGGGGCTGCTGATCAGTGGTGATGATAACTGATAGACCCGCCAGGGCCCAATTGCCTCCTCGATGGCTGAGGCACACATTGAGCCCCGGCTGCGCGAGCCGCCACGGGCCTTCAATGTTGGTGGCAGCAACCATTCATCTTGGCAACAAGAGGCGCACCCAGGAGAGGAAGGTTGGGAGTGTTTGTACGAAGCACGAGGTGGCTGTGGACGCTGTTGAAAGACATAAGAAGGTCCCACAGACAATGTATTGCCCCCAACTTTGACTGGTCTGGCAATGCGCACCGCTACTCTACTCTCTGCTATCGCCTTCCTGAGCTCGGTTGCCGCTCAGCAGAACACATACCTCTATGATGACTGGGTCGGCTGCTATTCCCCCTCAGCTATTCCAGCCGGAACTGTGATTCCACCGTCTGATCTTACAATCAGCCCGGGTGCGCCAGATCTTGATTGCGGAGTGAGTAGCATGAGGTCGTGCTGGCTAACCTCTCCAGAATGCCTGCAGGGCTCTCAATGGACTCTGGTCATACTTCATGTACATCAAGAACTCGCAGAGCTGCACATGTCTCTCGGCACCTCCTCCCGCATGGGCGGATCAGATTCCCGCGAACTGGCAGGGCTACTGCGACAACTACAACAACGCTGATGTGCGTGGCGCCTTTGTCCTGTCTATAGATGACCTAACCAGTACAGCTTCTCATTATCGCTCCCAAGCGTACTCCACAGGACCGGTGGCAGATGTCCATGTGCTGGACGACCCTTCAGCCAGCCATCCAGCCGAACAGCTACGTCGACTTGAGCGGAGCTGGAGCCACGTCAGCCATCGAATGTCTCAAGGCAGGAGCCGCAGAGCTCACCTACCTCTTCGGCTACAACATTGTGTGGGACCCGCTCAGAACTCCAAACTGTTGGATGTTCCAGGGTGACTTCACCGGCACCCCGGTCGTCCCCTGCCGAGCGGACGGCAATGCTATGACCTTCCAATACCTCCCAGCCCCCTTGCCAGAGGTATCAGGCAATGTCCGCCGCCGCGCCCGAGAGAGGAGGCTCCAGCAGACGCTTAACAGCAACAGGCTTTGCCCTCGAGGCCAGAGCGCTTGCAACGTTGGTCCTGACCCCAAGGCTGGCTACGAATGCGTCGATACTAGCGTCGAGCTCGGTGAGTATCAGACGCAAAGCCCGTGTCTAACGATCATAGAGTCATGCGGTGGTTGTCTTTATGGCGAAGCTGATGGTGGAGCTGCCGCCGGCGTTGAGTGAGTTGTCTGCGCCAAGGCAATTCTCACCGGACCAGCTGTACCTCTCTGAAAGGCGTCACCCTCGGCAGTGTCACCTGCCAAACAGGCACCTGCGTCTTTTATGCGTGAGCCTGACTCGGTAACTTAGTGGTGTCAAAAAGGCAATTCGATAGAGCCAAAGATGCAAGCTAGACTCGATGCATAGCAGGGCTGCTGAAAAGGGTCAGCGCCTGTGTCTCTGATGGTACTGTAACTTTTGTGGACAAGGTGACTCACTTGTATGTACAGCGGCGGTCACGAGTGGAAGACTGCGCAAGGGCCATCGTATGGGTCTGCCCGAGTTTCCAGTGCGAATTGCTCCGGCCCGACCTCCGTCTCATACTCCTCGGGCGTAAGGAAGCGCACGTTCACATGTTCACTGGTTGCAGCTTTGAGATCCTCGGGTGTTGCGTCGGGTGGAAGACCGAGTGCGGAGAGGATGAGCTTGTGTCCTCCAACAATGGTTTGCTGTCGGCGGTCTGCAGGGTTCGGGATCCAGCGAGAGTAAAAGTCGAGGGCGGCTCGAATCAGGTTTGCAGGAGGAGGAATAGGCTTCGACTCTCTCACGTTGACAGCCGGCTGGCCTTTCAACAGCAGGTAGACCCATTCGATTAAGTCCATCTCAGAAGAAGAATAAGTAGCCTCCCAGTCGGGTAGGCCCGCCGATTTGACCTGCTCTTCAGTTCCGGAGTAGTGATAGACCAGCTTCCGCGTGTTGGGGTTGAGGTATGAGCCTGGTCGCTCAAAGAACACAATGGTGTGGGGCGGGCGGACGTAGAGGAAGAGGTAGGAGGTGTCAAAGACACGCAGTGTCTGAACCTTCTCGAGGACGCCCTCCAAGGCTGTTTCGAACTCCTCATATCGATTTCCGCGGTACCCATGGATGTCGAGAATGCGCGCACGGGGAAGAAACCGCCGACCAGCGGCTAAGTCGGCTTTGAGCTGGGCCTTCGAGTCTTTCGGGGCAGTGGCGGCTTTCCGAGACTTCTTGCGAGGCGGTTCATCATCGCTGTCCTGGAAGTCCGAATCAGAGTTGAAGTCCGAGTCCAAATCATTGTCGGCATGGGGCTGCCAGGCAAGACGGGGAGTGTCGCTTCCAAACGGGGTCACAAAGGTAGGGATCTCATCGGCTTCGGGGTCCGTGACAATGGAGACGACGTGTCTACCTTGTACTTTCTGGGGCATGTTTGTGTCTAGGAATGAAGGCTGTTAGGAAGAAAGGCTGTTAGATGTTACACGATGTATCGGTGAAGCAGCCCTTTATACATCGTTGGATGACGTGTGGGGAAGATCCAACACCAAACACGTCAACCACGGGCAAAATGGCCGTCTTGGCGAGTTCCAGGCACCTCCGTCGCTGCGTCGTCATCCGTCTTTGCACCACATCCGATCAGATGCCGAGCAGAAACCGTACAAAGTGCATACATAGCGCGACAGTACAAAGCGCATAGCTGGAAATCGTCTAGACAGTCCGATACGAGATGCGAGAAGATGTATGAATGTTTCGCTCCGCGGTTTAAAGAGCCCGCGAGTCGGTGCATCCAATGGGGGCCAGAGACTGTAGTTGAGCCATAATTTGAGGGTACTCAGATGTTGTAGAGAACATGGTGGACCTGTGTACGTTGGAAATGGGCTTTGGTGTGTTTGGTTGAAGCTCACCAGTACTCATTCTCAATGTCAAGATTTTCGGGGATGAGGGCATTGGCACCGCCGAGGAACTCTGTCTGTGGGATACGAGTTAGAGGAGTGGCGGCCGATGCCAAACACAGTCCTCTCACTCACAAGATCGAACTCGGGTAGTTCTGGAACTCGGTCTTCATTGGCTTGGGGTGAGGGCAGTCGTGACGAGGGCCGTGAAACACTTGTCATTGCGCGGAGGAGCCGTTGAACAAAGCGCCCAACATAGGAAGGCGCCTCTTCAAAGTGTCCTTGACTCAAAGTAACGCAGATATTGTGGAGTCGCCGCAACAAAGACTGGAGGGTGGTTCCAAATGGGCTGGAAGGCTGGCGCTCAAACACCTACTCTAGTTAACTGAGTGCCGGCCTGTAGGCTCACCTTGAATATGTTGAGAGCGAGGGACGACATGGCCAATGAGGATGTGTCCTGCAGATAGAGGAATCCCCGGTCCTCAGTAGTCCGCTCAAGCTGTTGGACCAATTGGTCTGCAAGCGTCATCCATTCTGCCAGGTCGGTCTGGTTTCCCCAGTTGGACAAGTCTAGTTCTGCCTCCTTTACCATAAGTAACTGATTTAAGGGATCCACTCGCAGTATTCTCTGCTCGCGGGGAGTCAAAACAGAGGCGACGTCTAAGACAGTCAGTATCCATGAGCCTATCGTGAACATACAGTCTGGTGAGTCAAACCATCGCCATAGGTGTTTACGGTATCCGCTGGCAATTTGAGCCAGCATTTGCCGGGCCCATGCCTCCGTCATCCCAGTTGACTTCCTGTACACTGCAAGCATATCATCGTAGGCACCATGGCTAGCTTGTCAGAAACCACATCCGAGGTTGCCAAGTACTCACTCGTGACTGCAGGCTAGGTGCCAGTCGGTGCCTATACGAAGTTCTGCATGGTCCTGGGCCCAGGTTTCCGCCTATCCCTCAGCCCCAGCCGCTCACACTCGTGTCATAGACTTACATCGAAGATCTCATGGACCTTTACTGTCAATGGGAGGTCGAAATGATAAGAGTATCTAACGAGGATGTTAACTCGGCATCAATGATAGCCACTTACGTGCGGTCAAAGCCTGGGAGTCATCGTCAGGCGATCGAAGCTAGAATAATATTCCGCACAAACTCACAGACCAACACTGTCGGTTGTCAGAGAT
Source organism: Vanrija humicola (assembly GCA_008065275.1). NCBI lineage: Eukaryota > Fungi > Basidiomycota > Tremellomycetes > Trichosporonales > Trichosporonaceae > Vanrija > Vanrija humicola. The sequence continues at coordinate 1,632,794 of QKWK01000006.1, forward strand.
CTTTCACAGTCGGCCACTTACACATCCATGTTCGCTCTCGGTCCTGAACGGATGAGCTTTGAAAATGTGACAAGGACACGCACTAGCTGACGCCGTTTCTCAACATCGGTGGAAGGCAACGGGCGGACGTAGCTCTCGTTGAGCCGAAGTTGCTGTGCAATACGGAGTGCCATACCGATGCGGATCCATACTGTGCGATCTGACGGGTGCTTGTAGTAGACTTGAATGAGGATGGCTTGTATGTCGCAGACATCGTACGTGCCATCACCGCTAACTCCTTTGTGGTTTAACAGGGTTTGGGCATGGTTGAGCATTCGGGGATAAAGGTCGAACGAAAAGAATTTGGCGACTGCTGCCAGCACTGACGACAGGAGGATCGGTGACGTACGCCGGATGTGGTCTAATGTATGGTCTTCACGTCAGTGTTGCCATCTGCAGACGCATACATTCTGGGTCCAACACGGCGATTTGGGGATTCAACTGATCGTAGAAGCTGACGATTGTCAGAGAGATACGTCAAGTCAGCAAGTAGCGGCCTTACATGGCTAGCATTTGAGCAGCTTGCGCCTCGCTGAGCAGGCCAAGCGTGACTGGTGGGTGTCAGTGGCTTCCCAAGCCGTTACCGCACTTGGGTCCTCAAACGGGCGGGGTACCGTTGCCCCACCCCCGTCTCCCCCGACTGATGTAGCAGCTCGCCTTGGCAGATGCCGATCGTCGACTGCGGAATCACTATAGTGATTCCATTGGGTGCGAGGGAAGTCGCGCGGATTGAGCCTGTCAGAAACGTCGACCGAGGATGACGTTGTAGTAGGGCGACATCTGTCCTCCACAGCACCGGCTGTATGGCGATTGCGTTGAATAGGAGAGTCCACAGACAGTGATCGAGTAGTATGGCTCCTATCCAAGTTAATTGGCAGAGAGTGGTTTGTGATCGAAAACGAACTGGGCTCCACAGCCAGTGTCACGGCGACACGTTCCCTAACCGCAGGAGGCCTTGACTGTTGTGACCCGTCGTGGACTTCGTCCGCAGGTGAACCCAATTGGATAACAGTGGACGGAGAGGAGGCTTGATCCGAAGGGCCGTTCCCCAGTGATGTTTGTGCTAGTCTCCCATCGTCAGCAATACATGTATCAAGTGTCACGGACGAACTCTGCCTTTGATTTGCGACCTCGCTTGCGCCTGGAGTAATCGCAAGTTAGGTCTTGCTCCTCTGGGAAGCAAATGAGAAGACGCCCCGTACGATCACTGCACAACTCACTGCACCGGTTACATGGCCTGAGCATTGAGCCATCGTTGAAACAGCGAGTCTTTGACGTCAGCCAATGGGGCCGGACCGCTCCAATGCCTCCTCACCTTGAGGACTCTGCATGAAAAACAGCTGACAGCGTAAGACTGCACGTCGCCGTGATGTCCACTCACGCATGGCCCAGCTTCGACCGTTGCTCTACTCTTGTCCTCAATTCGCGGGGCATCGAGGAGGTCGGTGAGACGTTGTAGGAGAATGCAGAGAGGTCAGGAAGCCGTGGAGCGCTTTAACCGGAAGAGAAATTGACCGGCCGGGGTTTTACGCATCACGTGCGCCGAGACATGACACGGCAGCCAAAAGGACCGGTTGGGGTGCTTAAATGCATGTGCCTACATTGTATGGCCTTAAGGGCAGCAATCTCGGGGCGGAGCGATGGTCATCCGATTCTGCATTTGCGGGATCACCGTCAGTCTTGAAGTGATCCATTCGACTTCTCCCATCCTGTGCAGCGACCACCAACCGACGTGGATTAACTTCAATGACGACCATTCATTTCAAACAACCTCGAAACTGTATCAAAAATCTCGTTCCCCGTACTTTCTTTCTGACCGACGTCCAGTCTCTCCATTCTTTCAGACCATAGCATACCTATGACGGCCGCAGCAGTGTGTCATAGGACCACATGCCAGAGCCCTGCGCGAGGTTTCTTGGCGGCCTTGGTGTGAGCGAGCTGTCACTTCGCTGGGTTTTCCTTGGCATCGTCCCAGTCGGCGTCGTCGATGTGCTTAACGTCCGACTTCTCCTGGGAATGCATGAGCTCTCCCATTTGGGGCCCGTCGAACTTGACGGCGACTTCTTCGAGAGTAAGACTGCGTTTTGTGAGAAACATGGCGGCAATAACACAACCGAATGCTTACCCCTTGGTCTCCGGGAAGAAGAGGTAGATAATGATGGTGAGGTAGATGAGAATGCCGACATAGACAAGGTAGTACCAATAGTGAATCTTGGACAGCGCAATAGGGTTGACGTAGCTGTTGTAGATGATGAACACAGCTTGGGTTACCTGCCAGATGCCCATGCCCTTGGAACGGATCGCAAACGGCTGTCAAGTGTTAGAATGCGTGGCCGTGAGGGGTAAACGCACGAAGATCTCGACGTTGTACGCAACGTTCATTGGGGTCATAGCGATGTCATACGATCCGTTGAAGAGGAACAAGAACGCGACAACCGCAATGCCTGCAGAGCTGTTCCCGGTCTTTGAGAAGGCAGCAGAGCACCCGGTGATGACGATCATTGAGATAAGCATGCCAGTGGTGGACGCCAGGAAGAGGGGGCGGCGACCAAAACGCTCAATGGTAAGGGCAGCGCCTCCAGCCAAGAACAGGTTCCAAATCTGGAAAATGGTCAGTGCAGCAAGTGAAATTGTGCTCACGTTCATGCCACTGTTGAGAAGGAGCTGCTGGGATGCCGAGGTAATACCAACGCTCTTGAGAACCGGCACAAAGTAGTATCTGCAGGTTGGTACAGGTTTTGGCACTCGCACTTACCCAATAACACCGTTGCCACACCACTGAGCACCGATGACAACGTGAAGCATAATGAAGAGCCTCTTGCGGTTCCCGGGGGTCTTGAAGAGGGAGAACCAAGAGCCTGCACTGCTGTTGATGGCCTTCTCCTCCACGAGAGCCTGCTGAATCTCGTCCATCTCGAAGTTGACTAGAGGATCATTCTCGTCGCCATTGGCGTGCTCACGGGCAAGCACCTTGCGAGCCTCTTCAAGGCGGCCCTTTGAGATGAGCCAGCGGGGGCTCTCAGGAATGAGGATGAAGCCAACGAGTACGAAGGTGGGGATAACAAACTGGATCAGACATGGAAGGCGCCATGACCACTCGCTTTCGCGATAGTTCATGTATGCTCCGTAGCCTGCCCAACCGCCAATAATGGACCCCACGTACCAACCCGACATGTTCCTTTTAGTCAGCATTAGACCGATCTGAGGTGTACCCACAGGGCGGAGGCTGTGGAACGGTAGCGAGGGCTGCTTGTCAGCAACTCAGGTGTTTCTCCAATGGTTAACTACTCACTGAGCCAACTCGACAAGGAGAGCTGGGCCCGTTGGAGCACTAAGGGCGCTAAAAGTCGTGATCAAGACGCGAGCTGCAGCCCACATCCCTAGAGTGTTGGAGAATGCCTGCATGATTGCAAACGCAATGACACCGATGACAGCGATAATGTTGGGAAGGCGGCGGCCGAACTTGTCTCCCATCTAAGTCCAGTTAGCATTATGAGGTGCGCCAGACAACGCCGTACCCAAGAGCCAACGAGTGGCATGATAAGGTTGGGAAAGGCCCCACAGGCGTTGATGAGGCCAAGAGTGTCCGGGTTGTTAAGCGCCGGGAATTTCTCGAACCACTGGATTGTCAGCAGATTAAGGCGACCATGGCACTGTCTATACCTTTGGTACTGCCTGAAGACCGCCGAACAGTGAGCCGTCAAAACCTCCGTATACGGTGCAGAGTGCACAGAGTGCGACCCAGACCACATTACGGCGAAGACTGGGGTCGCGCCACCACCTGTTTTTGTTAGCCAACCATTCCAAAGGCACCGGGGGGCAGTCTTGCTTACTGGGGTGCGGTGTTGTTGTGGAGGCCCTTGTACTCGGACGGCATGTGAGGTCTAGCAGTCTGTTGTGTGTGCTTGCTACAGGTCTGTTGGGGCGACCGTCAATCGCGCTTTGGACGTTCCTTATGTACCTCACCGAGCTACGGTCCAAACTACCTGTACGTGCTTCTCAACTTGCGGAATCATGTGAAGACCCTACAGTACAGTGACAGGCCGATCTACATGCCTAGGCTCCAGCGCCGGCTCTGTCTCTCCGGCTAAACGTGGTCCTCCGCAGGGGCTTGTCCGCTGTGGGGCACACATCTGTATAGTTCGTGTATCTTGCACGCCCGCACTCTCTGTTGCAGAGTCGCAAGACAGGATAGAGTCAAGTCAGGCACCCGCAATGAGCTGCCGGACCTGGTCTGTATCTAATGAGATTGGAGCTCTCGGCGAAACACCGGATTGCGGGGCAGCCACAGCGGAATCTGGGGCTGCGGCTGTGGAGGGCATGTGCCGCATCTGCGAGGTGTGCTGACACGCGAGGAGGCCCATTTGACGCCACCGGCCCGATCCCCGCATTGAGAGGAGTTCGTGTGGACACTCTCTGGCTAACGGTTGTGGTATAGTCACTATTAATCGACTGGCGGATGAGACTTGCATATCGTGGGGCGCCGGCAACAGCGACAGGAGCGGTACTGTGCTCTACTTGTAACCTTGACCGACAGACTTCGCTACTTATACCTTGACGGAAGTCGCTGTGTAGGCCGCTCAACTGATGCTCTCTCTCTTTTCGCTGCAGGGAAAGTGATAGACAAGGCCCCGCTGCCAAGAGCATTGTCGAGGGTGATCCGCGATCCGTTGATGACACCATATGGGCATCCCTGCTCTCCTGAGCCAGGCTCGGAGCTCGGCGCTGCTTCACCGATGGTGATAGTACAGGGAACCGGCTTGTAGCGGTTTGAGCCGGCCGAACGGTGCCTGCGGACATTCTAGCCGGGGGGGGGTATTGGTGAGTGGAGGTCAATTCAGCGCGCTATTTCTCCTTCCGCTCCTTTGGAGCGCGGTGTTATGACACCTGTGAAGTTGCCGGTGGTGAAATACAGCGGGCTGTTGCTCCTCATCTGCGCAATGCACATGCACCTTATAGACACGGGTTGGAAGTGAAGTTCCGGAGCACAACTGAACATGTCCCCCACCGCCATTCACGACAGTGTGCACAAGCGCAGCATGGATCGGTCCTTCCTCACGGCTTCTATCCCCCATATCATCGCCCAGCTCACCAACGACGAGAAGGCAGAGCTGCTGTCAGGCAAGGACTCATGGCAAACGCGAGATATCCCACGTCTCAACATTCCGTCGTGGGTCGAAGACGTGCAAGATCTGGGAGCAGCACTGACGTGAACAGTGTTAAAGTCACCGATGGACCTTGCGGAGCTCGCGGGGACTCGTTCGTCAAACGCACCCCAGCGGTCATCTTACCCTGTGAGACCGCTGTCGCCTCCACATTCTCAAGACAGGCAGCGTCTTCTGTGGGGTCGCTTCTTGCCCAGGAGGCCAAAGCTCGGCAGGCGACTTGTCTTCTCGCCCCAGGAATCAACACCCCGCGCAGCCCGTTAGGTGGCCGCACATTCGAGTACTACTCCGAGGACACCACTCTTGCCGGGCACCTGGCCGCCGCCGTGGTTAACGGCCTCCAGCAAAACGGCGTCAGCGCGACCATCAAGCACTTTGTTGCCAACGATCAGGAAGACGGCCGGCAGGGTTACGATGCCGTTATCGACCCCCGAACTCTTCGAGAAGTGTATCTCCGTCCATTCCAGATTGTTCAGCGGTTGGCATCGCCATGGGCCTACATGCCCTCGTACAACAAGCTTAATGGCCTACACTGTTCGGAGAACCCTTGGCTACTTCAGGACCTTCTTCGCCAGGAGTGGAGGTTCGAAGGCCTTGTCATGTCCGATTGGGGTGGCACGTACTCGACGGTTGAGGCCATGAATGCCGGGCTTGACATTGAGATGCCCGGACCGGGAGCTTGGCGTACCAGGCAGCTCATCGGTCTGAGCGTCGCGTGCTTCAAACTCGACCCGCGAACGATCGACAACCGAGTGGAGGAAGTCCTGCGGTGGGTGCAGAAGCTAGCCCGTCTCAACCCCGACATTGCGTACAATCCTGCGCCGGTGGAGCGGACGCGGTTCGAGACCCAGGATAAGGATGCCGCCCTTGCCCGCTCAATGGCTGCCGAGTCCATCGTCCTACTGAAGAACAACGACGTGTTGCCCCTGTCGCCACGTGCCCAGAAGTTGGCGGTCATTGGACCTGCCGGGAAGAGAGGGTACCTCACGGGTGGTGGCAGCGCCCAACTCGAGCCTTCCTGGTCGTCTGCGCCGCTTTCCGGACTCGTGTCCAACTGTCCGTCTCCTGACATTGAGATCAACTACGCCCCTGGTTGCATCAATCATTGCTTCCTTCCGGTTCTGGACGACAACTTCACATGCACGGACGGTGCGCCAGGCTTTGATTTGCTTTACTATCCCCTCGTCGACGGAGAGCCAGCTGTCAAGCCTCTTTACCATGACCGCCACAACTACTCTGACATGCTTTATGGTGACTGGACACCAGGACCCGGCTTGCTCCCCGACTACGTTACGGAGTTACGCGCGGTGTTCACCGCCCCTGCAACTGGCGAGTACGAATTTGGCGTGTGTTGCGTCGGTACGGCGATTCTTTACGTGGAGGACGTTAAACTTCTGGACATGACCATGCCGCTACCCAGGGGCAAGATCTTCTTCGGCAACGGCACAGAAGAACATCGAAAGTCATTGTGGGTCGAGGCCGGACGGGTGAGTATGGGTTGGAGCGCTACATATCCGGGTCGTCGATACGTTGTCTGACTTTTCAGACTTACTCGATCCGACTGGTCAATGACACTCGTCGACCAACATCTGGGGTAAACTCGCAGACCCAGATCTTCAACGCATTCCGACTTGGTGCTTCTCCAAAGGTCTCGGAAGATGATCTTCTGCTCGAAGCCGAGTCTTTGGCGGCGCAAACCGACGTTGCGGTTGTTTGTGTGGGACTTGGACCCGAATGGGAATCGGAGAGCAATGACCGGCAGACCCTCAGCCTCACAAGCCGACAGGACGAGCTCGTCGCGCGAGTGGCCAAGGTCGCCAAGAAAACAGTTGTGGTCGTCCAAGCCGGATCGGCCATTTCTATGCCATGGCTCCAGGAGGTCGACGCCGTGGTCTACGCTTGGTACGGTGGCAACGAGGGCGGCAATGCTATCGCCGACGTCATCTATGGGAAGTACAACCCCTCAGGCCGCCTCCCCATCACATTCCCTAAGCGCGAGATCGATATTCCGGCGGCCTTCAACTTCCGCAACGCCAGAACGCAAGTGATGTACGGTGAAGGAATTTGGGTGGGATACAAGCATTACAACGCGCGGGGCATCGAGCCACTCTTCCCCTTCGGACACGGCCTGTCTTACACTACGTTTGACTACTCCGAACTCCAGGTCTCTGCAGCCGACGCTAGTCCAGACGACTGGAAGCTCGAGGTGTCACTAGTGTTAACTAATACTGGAGATGTGCTCGGAGATCACAGTGTTCATGTGTATCTTTCGCCACCGCCACTGGTCCCCATGGGACTAGTACACGCGGAGCACTCGCTACAGGGCTTTACTAAAGAATACCACGTCGCCCCGGGCGAGTCGCGCAAGGTTCGCCTGACATTGGACAAGTGTATGTTGGCGAGCATGTGTGGTATCAAACTGACCGTTCCAGATGCAGTGTCACACTGGGACGAGCTGTGGAAGACGTGGAGAGCGGAGCCTGGAGAATGGCGAGTCATGGTCGGCCGAACGGCTCAGTCGATGTGGGGTAACGCCACGTTTAACATTGAGCAGCGGTTTGAGTGGAGGGGCTTGTAGATTTGGGCGGTGATGCAGTGTAAGGATGGGTGGCTTGGGGAGTAGCGGAAGTCCAGGGTTTGACTGAGGGTGTCGCCAACGCGACTGTCTGCGAGGCCGTGTTGCATGTTCGCTGATGGCCCCTGCACCCAGCCGAGTAAGCCGAGTTTATCAGCCCCACCCGTCGGCTATGAGCTACGTGTCAACGAAAAGTTTCCTTTGACCACGCGTGCATGTGGCTGGCATCGTCGCCATCCCCTCAAACGGTTGGTGAAGGTGACGCATGACACCGAGGTCGCCTCGCACCCCCTCCCTCTTCTCCCTCCTGCCGCGAAACGCCCATCCTTTCGCCACCACCGCTACGGCCAATGGTGACTGGCCCTGACTGAAACAGCTTCCCCGCCGTGTCTCGGTGACCGATAGGGAGCCACACGGAGACCCTCCGATGTCTGCTCCTCAGGCCGCCGCCGCTTGAGGCGGGGATCACCCGCCGCGTACGTGGGTGCTCGTGAGCCCCCCCACCCCACTTCCCCCTCACCTCCGTCCTCTCGATCGCCCGTCCTCTCGATCGCCAGGCATACTCGTTTTCGGTAACAGCGACCGAAATGCTGATCAGCCTTCCGAGGAATGTAATAAGCCTGTCCGACACGGGCAGAGTTGGCCGCACAAAGTTATGGTTCATGTTGTGCCGGTGTTAGAGGCGTGCCTTGGTGGCGGCTGGGCGAGCGGACGGCTGCGTCCGTTCAGTCCTCCGTTACGGGGGCGCCTGACTGCCTGATACTTGCTACACCAGCCTGTATCTCTCGATGTACACGGGCATTTGGGTCACACTCGCAAATCGCTCAGCGGGCAGCAGGTGCCTTGCTCAGGACAGGCCGCCTGGCGAGAGCCGGTGATGTTTCACCTCATAACTTGCCCTCTCCCAGTAGAGGAGCGGACGCCAAGCTGGGCTGTGGAGAAACCCATGGATGACCCTTCAGGGCGGCATACACAGAGGAAACACGTGAGGGAAATTTGGCGCGCTCATTACAGCTATTGGGTGACATACCCGCACCATGCTGCGACAGAACACAGGCTTGGGGGTATCGGATGTATCCAGAACAGTTCTGGGACGCAGTGCGTCACACTGTTGGGCATGTGAGACGTCGAGTCATCCTATACAATGCTGCCTGTTGACAGGACAGGCAGCAGCTATTGCCAGTGCTGCCCGGCGTCCGGGGGCCGACCCCCGCCCTCTGTCACCCGGTGACTGACTGACCGAATCCCAGGCGCTCGCTTACTTCCAGGCACCCACACGTGCCCTGCAGCTCTCGGAACGCCGGAATGGTACCTTGCTCCGCGTAGTGAATTGAAGGATAAGACACCATGGACGTGGCGAGACTGCTGTGAAGACTGCGAGGCAGGTAGCAGTGCGCTTAACATTTGGGGCAACGTTTCTGGCGTAATCTTGTTTTTTTTTTTGTGGCAATGCCCTAGGTCGTGGTGGACGCCAGCACCGGAATCTGGCATCTGCGGCTCTGCGGTGTACATAGCCCATCTAACTCGGTGCAGCATCGGTGCAGAAGATCACAGCAATGCGATGCCGGAGCTCTGCATCTCTCATGACGGTTGCATCGGCACTCCCCACGGAGATTAAGTGCAATCGAAGGCAAACGTGCGCATGGTAGTGCCGCGGTTCCCTTCTCTTCCCTCGCCACGTTGTTCTGCGCGTGTGCGCAGGTTTGCTCGCTCTGCACATACTGTAAGCATCCAGGAAGCCCAAACATAGAACAGTCGTTGGGGATAGCGCAGGGATGATGTCGAGGGTTCTGCGCATATTCTCACGCTGCAAGGCCGGTGAGTCGGGTAGGGTGTCTATTTTCTGCCATTTTACCAGGGATGCGGTTGTCCGTCATCCTGAGTTGGTTATCTACCTCTTGCAACAGTTAGTAGTGACAATCACGGAGGACCTTCGTGGTCAAAACAAAGGTCAAAAGCGTTTCACAACCTTCATGTTGTCCGGAACCCCCCTCCCCAATCGACAACGCCAAGGTGACCGCTGCTCGATTGGGCCTGCTCACACACCATGCCCAACGCATGCTACGCTTGCCGCCTCCGCAAGGTCAAGTGCGTGCCACAAGGAGACCGCTGCGCCTTCTGCACCTCTATCGACATTCCCTGCACAACCTCTCCTCGACAGCGCCAGAGAGCGAAAGGCAGTCGGAAGTCAGCGAGCGGCGCAGCATCTGCCTCTGTAACACCTCCATATGTGGTGGGGACGTCGACTACCCACCCGCCCGGTATTCACAGCAGCGGCGACACTTCATCTTCCACTGGTTCGGCCACAGCTCGACCGCGAGGTTCCTCAGGATCAAACGCCGACGTCGAAGCCCTCAATTTCTCAACCACATTCACCCAGCCATCACGCAGCTCACGTCTCTTGGGAGTACCTGGTCTCTCGCGGTCCGCACTCGACAGCTGTATCCAGACGTTTTTCGCCACACTGGGAGAAGTGTTCCGCCTATCCCAGCCCGAGAGCCAGTTCCTTCGCCGCGTCCGCGTGCATCTCTACTACGACTCTGGCTTGGAGATACCCCCGGAGCTGGCTGACGTCGCCGGTGACCCAGCAAGTCAACTCCTCATTCTCGCTGTCGCCTGCCGAGGTGCTCCCTTCAGCCCATATTCGTTCTTGTCCGACGCCCTCAACGCTCAATGCAACTCGGTTCTCAACGAACCTGACAGCCTGACCAACAGTCCACTCGACGCCATAGAAGCTATACTGCTCTTGTCCGAGCAGTTTGTCCGGCCACGTCATGCGGACGAAGGCCCAACTTCTTCCCCCACCCTCCTCGATCCGCTGGGGAAGGGAACGGTTGTCGACCTCATGTTCTACCACCAACTTCACATTCCCCCGCCACCGGGAGCGCCCGACGCTGAGCGACGCCTTGTCTTGTTCTGGACAGTGTTTGTCCATGACGCCATTCGGTCTGCAAGCGCACATACGTGCCACCGGATCTCCGACGAGGACATTGGATGGCCAATGGGACCTGCCTCAGACAACATGCCATACATGGCATTGGCTCTCATAACCCGCCAGATCTGCTCCACACTTCTCAGTCCGCAGTCAAGAGCCAACCCTCTCACCGATAAGCCCATCCGAGAGGCCATCAGCACTCTTAACGAATTCGGAGCCAGTATCAAGATCAGCCTCGCGACTCTGTCAGCAGCATGCCAAGCCCCCGCTTCTGCGTCAGCCGAGGCCAACGTCCCGGTACATGCCAGCCGCCCACTGCGCCCGGTCGAGCAGCTATTCCTCCTCAGCATGCGGAATTGGCTTTACCTGGTCATTTGGGTTGCCGTGCAGAAGCAAATCGAAGTGCATCCAGGGCAGCTCTCACCCTCCGTTGTCACCAGCGTAGAGTCGGCAACGATGGCGGCGTGCGAGGACATGTCCCAGCTGGCCCAGTTGTCAACGGCGCACCAGTTGCATATCCATGCACCCAAGAGCATCCGCAATCACATGGCCGCGTTTATTCTTTTCCTTATCCGGACATTCACGGCCATCGAGACCCCCACCGTCCACCAGTCTTCTCATTACTTTGCACTTGCAGAGACCCTCAACCGCGGAGTGCGAAGTGCGTCTCTATTTGAAGACTCTGCCCCGCTCGCCGACACGCTCCGAATGGCATTGTATCATGCCAACAGTATCGACATACAGGATGCTGCAAGGGTTGGCGAGCGGGGCCTCGACGGCCTTCACACGATTCCGACCGCCTCATGGGCCTCGACACAACCACAACCGCAGCCTCACCAATCAATGTCAGGTCGGACGTCAAAAGCGTCCTCTCCAGCACATTTCTCTACTTCACACGATCACCAGCGACCATCGACGGCCCCGTCATTTGCTCCACCGAACTACTCTACCGAACCGACGACCATGACTCCAGTGGTTCGGCCCAAAGCAGCCAGTGTTCCTCCAGTGGAAGAAATGCCACAAATACTCTCCACCACCCAGGCTCATCACACAAGGACCATCTCACCTACCGCCTTTTCCCCACCCCTTCCGTCATCCTCTTCGTCGGCGGGCTCGACTCCCTCTCTCCCCAGCCCTCAATACTGGCCCACAACAGTGGTTGGAGCCTATCCTTCTGCTCCACCCGATCCCAGACTACACGGCAAGGTGCCACTCGACTGGCCGTCACTTATGAGCACCTTGGAAGAGTGTGGGTTTGAACTCGCCATCGGGCCTGTGTTTTAAAGGGCATGTGTACAGCACACCACTGTTTACTTTCGTTGTGGCCACTTTGTTTGTCTCGTGCCTTGCACCGGCACCCGCGATGTATGTGTGTATACCTGCAGGTTCAAAGATAAACTCTCGGAGTGGGGTCAGAGACATTGCCGAAAATGCTAATGTCATTCATTGAATGTTGCAAAGCGACGTCAGGTGGCGCAGGCGGACGTTCCATCCGTCATCCCTGCCCTCACTCAAACCCAACGACTCCGTATCTATCGTTAGCACGTCTTCGAGTGATGGGTACCCAGTATGTAGTGCTATGTACGCAGTTCAATCCAGGAACCCGTATACGGCCCAATGCGCCGAACTTCGGCGCCGGTATTCGATAGAAAAGGCCGGTCGCCTCGCGTGGTCTCCACTCCCAGTCGTCAGTAATTAGTGTGCCTAATAGGAAGATCCATTTGCCGGTCTCCCTTGACACTGGTTCCGTTCTCGCTGTTATCGTTAATGACCGCTGGAACCATCAGGGATGTCAGGGATGTGATTCTCAAACGAGGCCCTCCCTTGGCCTCGTGGTGTATGCATCTTGCACATGTGTCTTGCCGGCTCCTGCCCTTTGTGGAGCGAGTGCTCATCGACCCCCGGTGTTCGGAGCTGTTCTTTTCGAAGTGAGTAATTAATATCATTTCATTGGCATCTCGCTGTTTGGGCGGCTTTGGATGGGGGCCGGGGCGTTTTTCCTCCCTCTACTTGAACAACGTGTCAAGCCTCACGCGCTGCGAGAACAGGACGGGTTGTTGGAGCCAGTAGGGACCCTCGCCGTAATATGGCAAGGCCTGCACCAAAATAGCCTCAGATACTGCACACATGATATGATTGACACCTCGGCTGGGCAGGCATCATCACCGCATGGGTGCTGGGCGTGCACAGTGCAACGCGGCTACCAACAGTCGGCACCCCCTCCGAGGTGGGTACGTCATGGTTCGGCATTTGACTTCATGAACGCTATTGACGCCAACGATTTAGCGCACGCAGCAGACGGTGCCTTTCGGGACCTTGGACAGTGCAGTGCTGCAATGCCGTGACGCGTAAGCCGTTAGGTTCGACACGATGTCAGTAGAAGTGTTTGGACGCAATGGTTGGTCAACGTCGCTGGACGAGTCGAACACAGCATGCTCATCAGTGCTATACTCGTCGAGAGACTCTCACTAGCAGCATTGTTACCCTTCAGCACAGTCAATACCTCGACCCACTCGCCAGCCACCTTTCAGCCTCGCCCCGGACTCACATGAAGCCAGTCCGAGAAAGCTCCAGGACAGGCCCCGACGACAACGTCGACATCATCACCATCACCAATGAGTCAAGCCGCCATGACAGTGCCTCCCGCTCGGCCGCCGTCCAAGAAGCGCAAGACTGGCTCGTCGCGCTCTTCAAGTGAGAATGATTTGATACCTCGGCCGCCGGGAATGCACAAGCGTGGAAAGCGCATCCTCACTCTACTTCAGCAACACCAACAATCACAGCTGTCGCAATCGGAGTCCTCCTCGGCAACGGCAATGTCGGCAGGAAATGGAGAACCCGGTCATGATTCACAGGAGCATGGACAGCAGCTGCGCAGCGTGTCCGAAGTTCGTCATGCTTCCTTACTCGACCCCAAGGCCGCTACTTCCACGTCTGGCGCTCCCACCCATTCGATCCCAAGCCGCGCGTGGCTGCTGGGAGTTCCTGGCCTCACCAGGCAAGCCCTCGACGACTGCATCAATACCTTCTTCACCTCGATCGGGCAGACATACCACCTGTCTCAACCGCGTGATTACTTCCTACGACGTGTCCATGTCATGATCTGCGATGTGGGAGGGCTCGACATTCCCCACGACTTGGCCGACGTGCCGGCCACATCCGAACTGCTGGCCCTGGCGGTGGCTTGCCTGGGATCGCCCCTGTCTTCGCATCCTCAGCTCGCACAGAGGATCCACAACCGATGCGTCGAGCTGGCTGCCGACTCTGATCACCTGGCTCACGGAGGTTTGGACGCGGTCGAAGCTATGAATCTGCTGGCTGAGCGCTTTGTGCGGCCCCGACACGCCTTGGTACAGAGCAGGAATACCATCATCCTTCCATCCAAGACGCCCGGGCTCTCCGAGTCACCAACCGCAAAGCTGCACCCGCTTAAGCTTGATCCCCTGGGGAAGGGATTCGCCATCGACCTCGCTCTTTACCACAACCTGAACGTGCCACCGCTGAATCGCAACGATGTCGACTCTGATTACCAACGCAGAGAGGCACTGTTTTGGACATTGTGGAAGTTTGACGCCCTGAGGTCTGCCTCTGCGAGTGTGGCCTGTCGACTATCGGAGGTCAACATCGGCTGGCCAGTGCCCTTGGATGCTGCACAGGATCCTCACATGAGCATCGCTCGTGTTGCTCGCCAGATCTGCACAACTCTCCTCAGCGTGAGAGCCAAAGTGCAGGGCTTGAACGTGGCCGATGTTCACGACGCCATTTCAGCCCTCAACGAGCTACCTGGTCGGTGCATCAACTTTGATCCCAGCAGTCTAGCTCGAGAAGCGATGGAGGTTGCTGCAAGCGAGCGGAAGAGACGTGATTCACTGGACCGCCGCGACACCCCACAACACTCGGCGTTCCTGCTTTCCAGTCACAACTGGCTTTACCTGGTCTGCTGGATCGCGGTCAAGGAGAACGCTGCCAAACATCCTGCCTTCCCAGCCGAAACCATCACCATGGTGGACGCCGCCACAATGGAGTCGACAAAGCGCATGGCCGGACTCGCCCAAACGATCACAAAGCATGACTTGATGCAGAGGGCTCCGCGTGCAGTTCGGGACCACATGGCAGCGTTTGTCCTTCTGCTTGTCCGCCGCCTCACCGAGAACACGGCCACAAGCCCTGGCGTCGCAGCCCAGTACTTTGCCCTCGCCGAGACACTGGCTAGTGCCGTGCGCAGCGCGTCCTCATATCCAGATTCGAGCATGCTCGCCAACGTGTTGTGTGACGCAGTCTATCGAGCGAGTTCGACTGTTCCATTGATGGAGCCGTCCGGCGAGCGGCGTTTGTCGCCAATCCGTGAAGCGCCTACCTCATCAAGCAATCCAGCACCGTCGCCGCCACTGCAGCCCCTACTCGACAGTTTCCCCGTTCTGCCGCCTTCATCGACCGAGGCTGCAGCCACGCTTGAAGCACCGTCAACCCATCTTACGGCCGCCATGGACCCTTACATCTCTCCGCCTGTGTTGTCCTCGATGGGAGGCTACTTTTCGGCCTTTACACTACCTGCCTTGGACCCGACGCCGACAGGCATCGCTGTGCCGACTAGTGGCGCCGAACATGCTTCCCAACCAACGTTGGCTCCAGACCTCTCCGAGTCATCTGGACACTCAGTCGTTCCCCTGGAGTCGTCAAGCTCGATAGTCTCGGGTGCAGAGGCCAACGACTTTGACTTTGGCTTGTCACCCAATGAGCCGTTCCTCCTTGATCAAGAACTCTTAGACCTGCTATCTGGATGCGGGATAGAGATCCCGTTCTTTGGTGGCACCAGTAGTGGCCCAATGTAACGATTAGAGAGAGAGGTTAGAAGGATAGAATCTTAGACAGTACACGCAGGTCGCGATGCATGGGTATGGAGTGTAGTGTCTCAGCGGAGCCTGAAAACAGGCCAAGCCCCACCACACTGCAGACACAGGTGCATTTATCTGTATATCACAGGTCTAGCTAAGGAGGCTGAACCTGGGCCTCCCCTCCCCGTCCCTACGACATACGCTCCGTCAACTTGACCTTGAACTTTCCGCTAGTCAACTGGAGGGTGACAAACTGGCGAAGGTCGACCTCCTGCCCGGGCAGCACCTCCAGGTCATAGCGACTGAGGAGGTTCCAAATGACCATCTTCATCTCGTACCAAGCCATGCGCATGCCGATGCAGTTGCGAAGGCCGATTGAGAACGGCATGAAGGCGGTACGATCCGCGGCAGTCGTGCCGTCCGTGAGCTCCTTGTCGGTAGGCGCGTCGGGGTGGGAGGCTGGCAGGAAGCGCTCAGGCCAGAAACGCTCCGGCTGAGGAAAGTTGAGTGGGTCGTAGTGCATGGCACGAAGGCTGACGCTGACCGCAGAACGAGGAGGGATGATATGAGTCTGCGCAGGGAAGCCGTCGCGTGCCGGGACAGAGATGGCGCAGGGATCCTTGAGGGTACGACGACCAAACTCGGCAGTGACGGGGTACATGCGCATACCCTCTTCGATGCAGGCGTCGAGGAAAGGTGTGTCTGCAAGCTCGTCGAATGTGGTGACCGGCGTGTCGAGGGACGAGATAGGGATAGTCTGATACAGCTTGCGCAGGGACTCTGGGGCTCTGAGGAGGGCGATGAGGATGTACGTGATGGTGTTGGAAGTCGTCTGTCGCGGTTAGCTGGCGCACGAAAGCACATCACTCACCTCTCCGCCGGCGATCAGTAGCTCGACACACTGGTCGAGGACCTGCTGCTGCGTGAGCTGGCCGTTCTGGCCCTTGACTACCTCATTCGAGGCATCAACAAGGAACTGCAGGATGTCGCGGCGGCCAGTTTCGCCGCTGTCGAAACGCTCTTGGACCAATGGCTTCATGAGCTTGTACACGCGGAGGTCACGGGAGAGATACTTGTCGAGAGGGCGGCAGAAGAATCGAATGCCGCCGTCGTGCATGTACTTGGCCAGCATGGAACATATGTCGCGGTAGGGATTGCTCTTGTCGCGGCCAGTTACTAGTCCGAAACCGCCGTCTCGGCCAAAGGCAGTCTCGCCCAGAATGTCCATGGTGAGGTCGGCGAGGTCACCGTACAGGTCAACGACGATGGACTTGGAGCCAGAGAAAGACGGAGCAGCCTCGAGTCGGCGCGCGTAGGTCGTAAAGTACTGCTCCACCTTGCCGAGGAGGAACGGTTCGAGTCCCTTCAAGTAGTCGACACCGAAGGCGGGCATCAAGAGCTTGCGGCGCTGGCGGTGGTAGTCCTTGTAGACGCTGGTGAACAGACCGGCCGACTTCGGGTCCCTCGAGAGATACGCATACCACGGCGCCTTGGCAAGGTTCTCCTTGACAAGCACCTGGCGTGCAACATTAGGGTCCGAGATGTAAACAGTGTTGGCTCCGAGTCTGAACACTGGTCCGTAGCGCTTGTGCCATTTCTCCATGTTGTACATTTGCGTCCCCCTCAAGTAGGTTACGACGATGGGCAGGACGGTGAAGTGGGCGAACAGCGGACCTGGGATCTTGGAGGTCTTGGAAAGGAAGATGCTCCTGACGACCTGGCATGTCAGCATTGGCGCGAAGATGTCTGCTGCCTCACCTGAGTCGCATAGTAGACGACAGCCGCAATCACCATCAAGGTGACCTTGGAAGGGTGCGGCAGGCTGGCCAGCGAGGAGAAGTCTGCGGTCCCGGCCATGATGTCGGTCACGTTCCTGCCGAAGAGGACGCTCATGGCGGTGAGGTTGTGACCACAATCGTTGCTCGCAACGCGGAGAGTTGTTCGGCTACCTTATACGACAGACTCGCACTGTTGAGCGGACAACAATAGCATCGTTGACGCGGTGTGCCATGGTCCGCACCACGTGCAAACGTGGTCTTCGGCCCGAAGATGCCTGACAACATCCAGCATGGTCGCCAATGGTGGTTGATGGATTGGTATCAGAGATTCTCGGCGTTCGTTTCAGAATCGATGGGTCGGTTCTCCGAGTATTGTGAGTAGTGGTGGCAGAAGTGCGAGGACGAGATTGTGTGTGTGGAAGGGGGGAAGTGAGCATAGTAGTAGGGCAGCCTGATCCAATGCTAACCCGAGTTTCTCGGCCGCCTCCAACCTCGAGCACCCTGAACCTTGGTGCCGAGAACAAACACGGACGCTGCTGGTCCACAGCTGTGTTCACCACCTCCTCCAGCGAGGATCCCATCGACTCTACCGAAACAGCACCGGTCATACCACTCAAGTTGTCGGCAATGAGTACCCCAGGAAGCCTAGGGCAGGGTTGTCGAGTCCATAAGGGCGGCCAGCATTCGCTACGTCTCAGGTCCCTCACCCTCCTCAAACCGACGTCAAGACATCTGCGATGACCCAACTTCAGTTCCAGCCAGTTGGCGGTCCGGCCCCGGATGACCTCGAGATCGCCGGTGTAGAGTCGTTTGTCGTGCGCGCTCCACCCGACGGACCCCACCACGAGCTCGCGGGCAAGTCCATCCCGGTTGACGGCCAGAGTTTGGCCATGAGCGACCTCTACATGGTAAGGGCGGGAGGCACGCTGAATGTGAGCTAATAGGTTTCAGAGCACCTGCATCTTCTTCTCGTCAGACGCAAACCCTTCGCTTAAGGGCCGCACCCTTGCAGACATCAAGGCTGCGCTCAACCAGGGCCTCGAGCAACTCGTCGCCCAGTTCCCAGCCGCGTCTTCCAACTTTAGCAAGGGTGACGATGACATCTGGCACATCAACTACACCGACCACGGCATCCCCGTTCAGCTTGCCACTTCGCCTCGCGCACTGGGTCGTGGGTACATTGGATCTGGCGGCCGCGTCGACCACAATGTGTGCGCTCGCAACTTTTATGTGGCCGACCATGCGCATCCAGGTCTGGTCATCAAGGTGACCAGGTTTGAGTGCGGCTCGGTTGCTATCGGAACCAGTACCCACCACTGGATAGTCGACTTTGCCGGCTACTATGACATGATGACCCTGCTAGCCAAGGCCATGTCTCAGCCGCACGAGGCCTTGCCCTACCGCAACCACACCCGCGACATTGTCAAGCTGGTCGCCGACGTGCCGTCCGAGGCTTTCCCCGCTGACGAGTGGTACATTGAGAATGGCGGAGGCGTCTGGGACAAGCGTGATTTTAAGCTCCCGCCAAGCAATGTCACCAACCGCATGGTCTACATTTCTCGCGAGAAACTGGAGCAACTCAAGTTTGACACTGTCCGGAGCGCCCAGACTCTCCCCGTGGAGGAGCGGCCGAGCAAGTTTAGCTGGATCTCCACCAACGATGCTATCGCCGCCCTACTCTGGAGCTCGGTCACTGCTGCTCGCAGGATCAACGACGAGGGCGACTCGCGCATTGTGCTCACCGTCGATGGCCGTCGCTATGTTCCCAACTCGGACTCGTACGTCGGCAATGTCCACACCATGCACACGACCGCCGTGCCTCTGAATGTGCTCAATGCTCAGAGCGTGTCGGGTGTGCTTAAAGTGGCCCACCGTCTCCGCGATGACCTCAACCAGCTGTCGGAAGGCAAGATGGCCGCCATTATCCGGCTCCAGGGCAAAGACCTCCGCAAGCGATTCATGCCCAACTACCATCCCTTCTTTGGCCACGACGTTCTTATCTCCAACCTGACCAAGTATGATTGGACCGGTCTGACATTCGGTACCCTTGGGTCGCCCATCTACACGACTATTGTGTCGACCGCTCCCATTCAGGCCGGCTCTCTTGTCATCGAGGGCTCCGACGGGACGGTCTTCATCCAGAGCGCCCCGCAGGGGTTCAATCCGGAGGCAGGAGGTGGGGCCAATGGTACTCAACCCGGTGCCGACTGGCAGGTCAAGCCTGGTGTAATTGCTCTCATCGGACTCCGCTCGTGTGACGTCGAGGCGTTTGAGAACCTCCCATTGGTGAAGCGCTATGCGGTTGTTCTTCCGTAGGCTGTGTCGTTGGTAGATATCTGAAGACTAGGTGAATGAAGGTTTTACAGTCGCGAGGGCCAGGCGATGCCGGGTATGTGTGTGTGTCGTACTGTATGTACATACGGTATGTGCGATAGTGAGGTCGTCGGTCGCATGGCACAGCGCTTTGCTTGTGAGGCTTGCAGCTCGTGCGCGGGGAATCCTACCATGGGACTACCATGGGAGGTTCAATCTGTAGCAAATCTCCCGACTTTGAATCTCTCAGAGACTCGGCAGCCACGGTGGTGACGGTCAATGAGTAAGGCCCCCCCGCCCCCCCTCCCCCCTTCGCGCGTGTCCACAGCTGGGTACTCTGCCTAAGGACAACTTAGAGCACATACTGTTCATATCATGTCCAAATCAAACTACATCTTCTACATCTTAAACCACTCGATAGGAAGCATGACCGTGTCCATGCTTCCGACACAAATCGGATCGCCGCCCTCGTTCTCCATCTTGAACTCGCTCGTCACCCGGCCATTGAGAGCCTGCTCGCGCCATCCGACGTACAGCCACTCTGGGCTGGCCTCACCATTGATAGCGAGAGGGCGAAGGAAACGGAGCGTGAGGGACAGCGTAGGATATGCCCACTTGCGGGTCGGCTCGTCGAGGGGCGAGGAAGCATCCTTCTTGAGCACATTCTCCATCGCCGGGCGGCGGAAATCGGCGAAGGTGGGGAGGGCAGCAATGTCCACACGGCGAGCAGTGGGCGAGCGGAGAGGCAAGGTGAGGCTGTTCTTGACCAGGGGCCCGGCAGGAGGCGTGTAGTCTTCAGGAACGCCCCCAGCGTCAAACTGCTGAAGGGGAACGCCAGGTGGGTGGAAGCGGATCCAGTAGTCGGCCCGAGGGCGGCGCTCCGCTTCGAGGTGCACGAGTAGGTCGAGCTGGTGTGACAGCATGGCCACCTTTGGCGGGAGGTACCAGCTCTTGGGGTGGGGTGCCGGCGTGTCCTCGAGGGGAGGACGAGGCCCAAAGTGGTCGGAGTAGCTGGCCGAGGGGCCTTTGGTGGAAAATGTGCCGAAGAGCCCCGAGCTGCGGATGGTCTGGACGAGGATTTCCAAGCGAGGTGCGTCTGCCTCCTTGGTCTTGACCTCTTGAAGCTGGAACATATCCGCCTGGACGTCTTGCATGCCACTTCGGCGTCCACCACGATTGTTGTTGCGCACGACGACCCAGGCATCCCCCATCTGTGTCGGGGCGAGGTAGTCGAACGAAATGGATAGAGGATCGCGACACAGGACCTCGTTGTTAGCGGCCTGGTGCTGAATGCAGACGTTCAGGATGATGGAGCCGAGGTGGCCACCATTGGGCATTGCTGGGGTGTTTCCGAAAGAAGGGAGCACCTTCGCGCTGTAAATGGCCTTGGCATCGGCGGGGTGGAGGAGGTCGAACAGATCCTTGAGCTCTGAAGGGACTGTGGTGGGGTCGACAACGGACACCTTGATTGCGTCGTCAAAGGTGGGGTTGACGGCTTTGATGGTTGTGGGGGCATGGGCCGCCGGGGGAGTCTGGACGAGGGTTTCAGTGATGGTCATTGTTGCGGATGCAGGAGTGGTTGGCTGGAGCTGGGCTAGACAGAAGTGATATATACTCTCTGTCAACATATCTATGGAACGCGTCTTGAGCCCCTCACGATGTAGAGCTCCACGTGTCTATGCCAGTACTCTCGTAGGCCTCTCACCGAATCGGCGTACCCAACTACCCGAGAACTTGGCCGATAACAATCGTGGTCCGAGATCAAGCCTGCGGGGGCTCGGCTCTGAATAGAATGGCGTCTGGCACACCGGGTCTGTCACCTCCGAGAGCTGTTCTCGGTGCCGATCCGATCGCTTATGCACTTCACTTGCCCTGTAATACTGTCCCACGGTGTTCGAGCGCGTTTTCGGTGAGCGGCCAGCAGTTTATTCTCGGATGGACCAGGTACCAACAGGGTGTCGGTGACTGCAGGAGATGCCCTATCCTACTCCCTATGTACAGTACCGCCGGAGGCACCGTCACTACTCTCGGTCACTGGTCATGGTCATGCATGCCGGTCACACTAGTGGCTGCATCGAGTACTAGCAATCTTGTGGGCACGTTAGGAGGTTCGGCTGCCAAGCGGCGGCCCTGACGATGCGTTCGGACCACCAGATTTCGGAGGACTCCAGACAGAAGTATGCACTTTGAACCCATTGAAGTGATGGCACACGCCACAGACACGGATTCATAGAGGACCAAATGAGCGTCAGACAAGTCTAAGAGTTCTACAAGAAGGATTGGCTAGGGGCTGAGCCCGAGTGTCGGCGTGAGCAGGAAAAGCTGCTGCTGGGACATGTACATTTCTAAGGGTAACATGGAGCCTACTCTCACGCCAGGCGAAAGTGGCAGAAGCACACGCCTAAGGGCTGGACTTTTTCACCTTGACCATGAGCGGCCGCTTCATGGGATGGGTGAGAGAGTTGAGGTATTCGGGAACAGCATCGCGGGTAGCAGAGTTTTTCGGTCCCAGATCGACAAGCTCAACGTCGTACTTTCCAAAGACCACGTTGATGACCTGACAGACCTCGAAGATGGCAAGGGTGGAACCGAGGCATGCCCGTGGGCCGGCAGAGAAGAAGTGGGCTTTGTTGGCGGGCACACGACTGAAGGTACCGTCGTCGTCGATCCAGCGCGAAGGTCGGAAGTCGGCGGCATCGGAACCCCAGACTTCGGGGTTGCGTCCCATGGCCCAGTCAGAGTAGAGGACAATGTCGCCTTTCTCAATGCGTGGGCCACCGTTGGGCAAAACATCGTCTGCTACGGCTCGACGAATGTTCTTGGGGATGCTGGGGTGAAGGCGAAGAGTTTCATGCATCGTGGCGAGCTTCCGGACGTGCTGCTTGAAGTCTCCGTAGTCAATATCGAGGGAGCCAGTGTCTTCGAGCTGCCCGTTGATCTCCTCCTTGACAAACTTGTATGTCTCAGAGTTGGTGATCATGCGCCAGGTCATCCAGGACAAGGCTTCGGCGGTGGTGTCACGGCTGGTGCGTCAGAAGGGAGCAGATTCACATTACGCACCCAGCGATGAGGAGATTGAGAATGGCATCACGAAGACTCTTGGGGTCAAGGGGGGATCCGTCCTTGTTGCGGTGGGCAATGAACAGGTCGAGCAAGTCCTGTCTGCGACCATCTGCATCTGCGTGATCGGCGTTGGCGATATTGCCTTCCTTGGCCTCAGCGAGACGCTTCCGAACAATGTTGTCGGAGAAGTCGTCGATAACCTTGCGTGAAGCCCGCATCTTGCGACCAATGTCGTTGAACTTTTCGGTAATGTTCCAGAAAGGCTTGACGAAACGCATGTCGAGGACCTTTTGGGCGTATGCAAACGCTTCGCCAAACTCGTCGGGCCTGTCGGGGTGAGAGAGGGATCCAGTGTCCTGGCTGAAGGCGATTTTCACAAAGCTTGAGAGGGTGAAGCGGAAGTAGAGATCTTGGATGTTGAACGTCTCTTGAGACTCTGCCTTCTCAGCAAGAATCTTGTCGAGAAGGACGAGATCTTGGCGGATGGCGTTGGTGATAATGTGCTTGAAGGTGTTGACAGTGAAAATTCTGGCGGCAATCTTCCTCTGGTGCTTCCACTTATCGCCATCGACGGTGAAGATGCCACTGCCGAGGACGTCCTTCATCATATTGTGAAAGTTGTCTCCCTTGACGTATCCGAGGTAGTTGTCCTTCTGGACATGCTGGATCCAGTCTGGTCGCGACACGTCGATCAGGCGACCGACTCCAGGTAAGGTGAATGTCCAGCCGGTTCCGTACTGTTCTTGGGCTTGAAGCTGCCATCCCAGGGGATCCTTGTTCTTCATGGTGAACAGCAGGTTGCCGAGGAGAGGATGACCCTTTGGCCCCTTGAGATCGGGACGGGGGCGAGTGCCGACAGCAATGTCGGGAAAGCGATAGAAGAGGAATGCGACAAGGAGAATGATGAACCCCGCCACAGATCCGGGAATGGCCACCAGGGCCGTTGATCTGAGGGAGCCGCCATCCTTGAGGACATCAATGACCAACTCAACCGAAGAGTTGAGTCTGCTTGAGATGAGGTCAAGGTCGTGGTGCTCGAGCGACGACATTGTTGCTGAGGGGGTGGGCGTCGGTGGAAAAGACCACTCGAGAGGAATGGCTGCGCCTCGAGTGGTCCATTTATCGAAAAGAGATTGCATCCGACTACTCATTCTGCCACTTTCGGTGGGCTGGTGGACCTCGGTCGACTTGATGGTGACATGGCCAGCGCATCACGTTGTTCACATAATCCTCGGCCGGGCTCGGATTGGCCACCGACTTGTAGCTGTCCATTTTCGGCAAGAAAGCCAACAAAGTCGTGTCGATGTGGTGGCAATGTATTCGGCGCAATGCTGCAGGAGCGCATCAGGTGGACCATATGCATCAGGGTGGCGTCTTTTGTGTTTCAGAGGAGACCTCATTTGCCGACACCGAGAATTGAACGGCCTCGGTTATCGGCAGCGACCCTGGAGGTTGCAGACGATAAGATTGCTCGGGTTCCGAGAATTTCAGTCAGGTTTCGTCAGCCGAGCGACTTGGAAGGGCTGACGAAGAGAGATTCAGCCCGAGGTATGGCAGCGCGGGCACTCTCCGAGGGTTCAAGTGCTTTTAGAACACTGCCCCCGACTTTTAAACGCGGACTGAGACTCACGTTTGTTCGACAACCACCATCCGACACTCGCACCATGTCAGTAACGACGACAGAGCAACTCGCACCGCCCACCATGGTGGGGATCCTCCGCCCCACTATCCAACGCGAGCCTGATGCTGTTCGCGAGCGCATCGCACCCACCCTCAAGTATCACGGTCGAACTCTTGACGTTGTCGAGGAGAAGCTCTACCAGAAGCGCAAATGGGCGTACCTTCGTGGTGCTTATGAAAATACCAAAGCGATGGGACTCATGCCCCACGTAATTCTCATGGCCATGACCATCGCGTTCAACAAGTCTCCGTTTGCGCCAATGCTCTACTCGTGGCTCAACTCGTATGACGATTGGACCATTTGGGTTGTCATCTCGGCGACAATCTTTACCATCACCGAAATCACCGTCATCGGCCTGTTCACCTACCTCGACCTGTTTCAGCCTCAGTGGATCGCAAAGTACAAGGTTCAGCCCAACAAGCACAGCACCTGGAAGGACATCAAGCGGGCCATCCCAACCGTGGCGTTCAACATGTTTGTCGTCAACACTCTCTCCAACCTCGCCTTTGTGTACATGACGCGCTGGCGCGGCAACTCGACGCGGTTCGAGGACCTGCCCGGCGGCTGGAAGCTGTTTGGACAGTGGTTCGTCTGCCTGATGGCTGAAGAAGTCGGCTTCTACTTTGTTCACCGTGCGCTCCACCATCGCTCAGTCTACAAGTACATTCACAAGCAGCACCACGAGTACAAGGCGCCCACGTCTATCTCTGCGACTTATGCGCACCCCATCGAGTACTACTTTTCCAACATTATGCCGATTGTGGTCGGACTCATTGTCACTGGCGGCCACTGGTCGCTGCAGATGATGTTCTTCCACGGGCTCATGATCGGTACCCATGCTCACCATTCCGGCTACAACCGTGCGTCGTGTCTGTTGATGTATCTGACCATGCAGTTCCCTTCCTCACGGTCGCTCTCCCTCACGACTGGCATCACTACTACACAAACGAGAACTTTGGCGCCATCGGCTTACTGGATGGTATCTTCAAGACGGACACAGTCTACAAGGCGTGGATTGCAAACGTTCAGACCGAGTTTGAGCGGACTACGGTGAAGACAGCCAGCAAGCATGTCATGTACCACGAGGTTGCGGCGGAGATTCTCAATCGGTATGAGGATGAGAAGGAGGCTGCCGAGGCGGAGATGGACGGTGGGCAGGTTGTTGGCACGAAGTGAAGAGGAGCAGGTAGTTTATGGAAACGTTGTGTTGATGTGTGGTGAGCGGGTGCTGCCCGGGGCTGTCGGGGGTGAGTGAGTCTGTGGTGTCGTCGAGATTCGGTTGTATGTGCTGGTGCTGCCGCTCTTCGTCACCCGGATCTACGAGAGCGCCTCTTCCTGGTGCCGTCATCGCACTGGAGATACAAGAGAGTTGGTGTCATCATGCCCTGTTGGCGGCGCCTGCAACCACATTGCCGGCCAGCTTGGTATCCTCCATATCGGGCCACTACTTGACCGACTCTTGCATGCACGATCTACAAAACTCACACTAAACTCGCGTCTGTCACACTAAACTCGCGTCTGTACCACCAAGTGCAGCAGTGTACTCCAGAACTTGCCGATCTCTTTAACCTCGAATCGTGAGGGGCACCAGGCCAAGCTGAGGTTGAGTCGCCCACCCACGGTGTACGCATGAACGCCGAGCGTCGGCAAGTTGTTCCGTGTCGCCACTTGGACGCCTTGGTACGCATCTAGTAGTGGTGACAGGTTACCGAGAGAGTTCACAGTGGGGAATGCAATGGTGCTACGTTGTTAGATGTGCTCCATTCGTCACCGAGCTCTGCATCACTGACCTCGTCGAGTTGCGTCGAGCTTGGTACACCTGGAGCATGGTGGAGATGTATGCCTCCTGGGAAGCCGCGGAGGTGTCAGCAGCCCACTTCAGCTCGGCGAGAATTCGTCGGGCGGTGTCCGCCACATGGTCTGTCGTCTCAACACTCCACGCAAGCGGTAGAGCTGCCATGGAGGAGGCGGCTTGACCGGTAGGGTGTCCAGTTGATGCAGCGAGCTTGGAGACTGGCTGGACAGGGGAGGAGAAGCTGGCAGGCCAGGTCGAGGGTGGGTTGGCAGCAAGAACGGCGTGGCACGTCGCGGCATACACCCAAGACGTGAGGGTGAAGCCAGAGTCTCTGCAGTGTGAAATAATGGAGCCAGTTGCTGTCTCGTCGAGTACGTGAACATTACGCCACAACGCCGCTGCTGTTGTCTCCTTTTGTGACACAATGTTGAGGCCATGAGTGGGCTGGGTATGTCAGTCAGATCACCAATGAGACCTACCTTTTGCGCCTTGGTCAGCAGCTCAACTAGATTGCTGGAGTCGGGCTTTGTCCTCAAGGCGTCATAGATCGACAGTGGCAGGTTGTCGCTGGGCACCAGGGAGGAGCCGTTCTCCAAGTGCCGGGACAGTCGGGCTGCGAGATTGAAGACGGCGCCCGCATCAGCCAAGACATGTGTGTTGGTGATCATGATGTAGCGCACAGCGGCGTCATGATGGAAGACAACGAGTTGGAACCTGCTAAAGTCGCTCCATTCCATGCACAAGTCGATGCCGTCTTGCACTGTCCAGTCGTCTTCGATCGGAATGTCTGTGAATGATTGTTCACAGAAGGCATCCGGCACGCCGTGCGGCCACAACGTGGTCTGAATCGTGTTATCGATGTACTGCGTGCGGACAATCGCCTGTTCAGTCGCCAGTCGGACCCAGGCCTGCTTCCACTCGCTGACGGTGCGTGTGGACGTGACGGGCGTCTGGAAACATGTGACCATGTCATACGCTCCACCAAGGTGATCGTGCGTGAACGCCCAGAGCTTTTCCAAACCACACAATGCGCGGCTCAGTGGCTGGGCACCAGGCGGCGTCGCCAAGCTCGTAGCAGCTGCGGGGGTAGCGGTAAGTACCGCCATGGTAGTTGAATCGAGGGGTGTTGAGTTGCCACTGCCTTTGCCTCAGGCTTTGAGCAAGCCTGCCGCTGGCGTACTGGTCACTAGCTTGTCTGGGAGGTACGAACAGCGGGCCATTCTCATACCAACTGCGGCCGAACCACCGAGGTCGCCGCCGGCGTTGAAGAGTGCCCCGCATATTCGGCGGGTCGACTGGCACATGTGCCACAGCTGATGTACGGCCTTGGTGGCTCGGAGACGAAGCACGTTCACACTGCCTCGGTGGCTCGGAGGAGTCGAAGCATGTAGGACGAAAGATGGATCAAAGTGCCGAGAATGCACTCAGCGAAGGGTTCGGTGTTTGGAGGTTGTGTTTAGGGCATGTTTCGGGGGGGGGGGGGGGGCACCCTGACGGCATCAGTTCCCCGCTCTGCGTGTCTGCCGCACACCGAAATCAACTTCGCGCTTTGGCAGACACCGTCCCGACTAATCTCGGCAGTGATGAGGTCGTTGCGGTTAGGGTGACCCCGACATAACACCGAGACGGGTTCGATCACGATCAGCGAGGAAGTGGGCCGGTGTAGTCTCGGACGGCCGACTCGGCGAGCAGCCAGCGACCACGCGTCACCAGTACCACGCCGTTCTCGGTGGAAGCAACCCCATTCAACGACAGTAAGAGCATGCGTGTGTACGCATACTGCATTGCCAAAGTGGTGGGGTGATGCTCAGGTGTGGCTTCGTGGCAACACTGGTGGTATAAACCGCGACGCGGGGAAGATGAGATGTCTTCCCAAGCTGACGCGGCTACCACTAAACAGAGGCGACGACCAAACAGAGGCCACGACCATACAGAGGCTGCGACCTACCTGTGAGTGCTGCGGCGGGCCCCTTGCTGACGCCCACCAGTGATCCTTAGCCATGCTCGCTGTCGCCACCCCCCACCCTCCCCCTGATGCGGCGGCTCTGCTTCCCAAACCCGAGTCAAGCGCGCCGGCGACAACCCACATCGCCTTTGTGACCTGGCCTGCAGTTGGTCATGTCACCCCGATGATGGACTTTGCTTTGGCGCTGCTAGAGGCTCAACCCCACACAATCCTGTCCTTCTTGACGTCGCCCGACATGGTCGCATTCCTCGACCGGGCCGGACACACTCGGTCAGAGTTTGGCAGTCGGCTCCGCATCATTCCCACCGGAAGCGAGGCGCTCGGCGACAACCCACTTGACGACGAGCCGATGAAGCTTACCGAGGCCGCCAAAGGTGTTGACAAGAAC
Organism: Vanrija humicola; assembly: GCA_008065275.1. Taxonomy (NCBI): domain Eukaryota; kingdom Fungi; phylum Basidiomycota; class Tremellomycetes; order Trichosporonales; family Trichosporonaceae; genus Vanrija; species Vanrija humicola. Next base: position 1,661,327 of record QKWK01000006.1, read on the forward strand.
ACGAGTCTGCTCAAGACGATGCGCGCGGCGACACAGATTGCGGTCCACTTCCGGGAAGTCTTTCCACTACTGCTGGCCGACCAGCCGGTCGCCGATGTCCCGTCCGCCGGTGCCCCAGTTACTACTGTCGTTTGCAACTGGATGACCTTTGGGATCGACCAGCTCGTCAAGGCCATCGCTCCATCGACCAAGCTGTTCTCCTTCTTTGACCACAGCAGCTTCTTCAGCACGCGCATCTTAGGCCCTCGTCAGGACGGCGGTCTCGGCGGCGTCGCCCGTCTATGGTCCGAGTACTGTAGCGCGACGGGACACTCGCCCGACGACAAGGCCGAGCTCGAGCGCCAGTTTGGCAGAAGATTTGGCGACGATGTCTACCATATCCCAGGAAGCGACATTGTCCCCATCAAGGACTGCGAGATGTCGCCTCAGGCCCCGGCGTACCTGCTGGACATTCCCATCACGCCGTCTTTGCTCAACATTCAGGGCTTGGTGGAGCGCAGCGACGGCATGCTGATCAACACGTACGGATGTGTCGAGCGCCACACTCTCGACTTCCTTGGCGCGTCTATCAAGACGCCTATCGTGCCTATCGGGTCTGTCATGCTCGGCCGCGTCGAGTCAAAGGAGGGCGGCTCGGCTGTTGCCTCCTTCCTTGACGCCCAGGCTCCAGCGTCGACGCTCTATGTGTCATTTGGAACTCTGTTCAGGCCCAACCCCGAGCAGCTGGCCGACATGATCGAGACGCTTCTCGACGAGTTTGACATTCCATTTGTGTGGACTCTGGGCGGCCAAAAGTCGCTTACTGCAGAGCTTCACAGCATCGACGCGGAGCGGGTCAACGTCATCAACCGGAAGCTCGACACCGCAGTGCAGGCAGGCAAGGCGTACATCTGCAACTGGGTCGACCAGCACGCGGTGCTCAACCACCCCAATGTCGGGTTCTTCCTGTCGCACGGTGGTTGGAACAGCGCAACAGAAACCTTGCTCGCCGGCAAGCCCATGATCTTGTTCCCATTCTTTGGCGACCAGCTCTTCACCGCGAGGGTGTTGGAGGCTCGGGGCATTGCGACGGTGATCAACAGCTCCATTGACCAGCCCATCGTCGACTTCCACGCCAGTGTCACCGCTGCATTGTCGCTGTGTCGTGGCGGTGGCGCCGACAGGCTGCGACAGCGCGCACGTCAGCTTCAACTCGAGGTCTTGGCCGAGCGCAGCGCTGAGGCAAAGCAGGGTGTTTGGAACCGTATTGGGGAGATTCTTGGTGCGTGATAGAAGTACAAATATAGATCAGATGTAGGCGGCTTGGACACTACTGGGCGGACAGGCTTGAAAGGCGGCATGTTGACCATGCGACTGAGAAGTGGTTCTCAGCTATCACTTCCACGTGTGGGGCGCAGGGCTCTGCGCATACATTCAGTCAGGGCGTGTATGACCAGATGAACATCAGTGAAGTGAGTCCAGTTCAGTCGCCCCGTGATCAGACGACCGCGTGCTACCCTGGAGACTACGATCGCTACGGCAACTGCCGTCATTCCCGCCACTGGCGCATCAAAAGTGGTGGGACAGCGCGGTACCGAGCTGGCAGAATGTCACTGCGGTGCTGCGGCAAGCAACGGCGATTCGCGGCTTTGGCTGGTGACCATCTTCTACTATTGCTGACAGTGATTGCCGATTGTCTCGGGTTGATCCGATGTTTGTTCTATAAACAACCGTTGAGGTTCGCTGGCCTGCGGCCATGCCCGTCTTACAAATAAGTGTCAATCAGCACGTCCTCCCCCCCGGCCGTGATGACAAACGAGCTACCACAGCTGCTCATTATAATGATAAAGAGGCTCGCCGTTCATCCAGAAGATAGGAAACCGTCCTTCAACAACCCGCCGAAGTTCCCTCTCAATCCAGCTACAGCGTCCCTACCCTCACCATGCCATCCATCAAGAAGGTCTTCCTGACTGGCGGCACGGGCTACATTGGCACGGAACTGGCGAAACAGCTCGTGTCCCACGGATACGAGGTGCGGGGCCTTGCCCGCTCCAACGCGTCGGCCGACAAGCTCACGGCGCTAGGTGTGACCCCTGTGTTGGGTGATTTGGCGGCTCTCGACATTGTGGTCCGAGAGGCTAAGCAAGCCGATGCTGTGGTCCACCTCGCCCTCGACTTCGATCGTCTTTATGAATCCCTCGCCGAGGAACCGAAATTCATCGCGGCCGTCGGCGCAGCATACCGGGACACGGGGAAGACTTTTATCGGCACGTCCGGCACGTTTGTGGGCGTGGGGACGGGCAAGAATCCGTTCACAGAGGCAGATGACGGCAGCGCTGGCAACCCACGCGAAACATCGGAAGACGCTTGGCGCCAGCTCGGAAGCCAAGGCGTGCGCTCCATCGTCATCCGCCCCGGTATCATCCACGGCGGGGACCTCCGGTCATTTCTACTCGACATTGTCGGCAAGCCCCGCCTCGCCGGCTTCGCGCCGGTCGTTAACGGTGGTGCTGAGAAGTGGACGTATAACCACGTCGCGGATGTCGCCACTGTCTACCGCCTCGCGCTGGAGAAGGCCCCCGACGGCTTCAGCAGGTACCATGCCACCGACGAGTCGACGTCCAACCGTGATGTCGCCGAGGCCCTTGCCAAGCACTGGGGCGTCAAGGTCAAGGATGTTTCGGCAGGCGAGATGGTCGAGCTCCTGGGCCCCATCGCTGGCTATTTCGGCCACGACAATGCGGCATCCAACGCGTCCACTAAGAAGGCGTTGGGGTGGGAGCCCGCCGGCCCCCATTTCATCGACCTCCTCAAGGACGGCACGTATTTCCAGCAGTTTGGAGCTGCTGTCTAAGTGGAATGTATGCATGTCGTCCGGTGTGGGCGCGAGTGGGGTAGAGAGACGAGTGAGGATGGGCCACAACGCTACTGACCCGCCGCGGGCGTGGGTCTCCAAGACCCACGGACATCGTTCGACACCGCCCGCGGGCGATTCCATATGAACAGCGGTGATGCTCAGCATGACGGCTGGGCGATGCTCCGCACATCTCGGGAGAATATTGGCGCATTGTATTTCTTCGTTGCCAGATGATGTCTCACATGACCGGCGGGCGATCTCGACATTGGTCGGGGACGATGTTGGACATTGTCCAGGTGCGATGCCCTTCACGACCCACGGGCGATGTCAAACCAGACCGCCGGTGATACGTGGTATGAACCGTTGATGTTACTCGACCGCCGGAGAGACATATCAGAGCGAGAGAAAGGCTGAGAGGCATGAGCGAAGCTCGACCGCCCTCGAGGGAGCCTGACCCGAGGCGTCTGGCGAGGTGTCACGGCGTGTACTTGGTCACCAAGTATACCCAGTGCTCTTATGACCCAAATAGTTCCGAAGGACTCTGTCACGACGGTGACACGACCAAAACCACGACAAGAACCCGGAACCAAATCTCGAACGGAGATCGTACCAACTCCCATCCAAACCAGCGTCAATATGGTATATTCAACGACTGTCACATGATACGCGTCGACAGAAGTTTGTACAAACTTCTGCTGACTACGATCGATAACTAGCGCAACGGCAATTATCTTTCCGGTCACCCGACGATAACCATGTGACCTCGAGATTACATTACGCTCCGACAATCGACGACAAGAAACCACGCTTTCCCCAACAAAGCGCGATGGCTTGATCAGCAAGATGATACACCAATCAACAAGAAGGGTTATGGGGGTTAGGGGGTTAGGGGGTTAGGGGGTTAGGGGGTTAGGGGGTTAGGGGGTTAGGGGGTTAGGGGGTTAGGGGGTTAGGGGGTTAGGGGGTTAGGGGGTAGA